>LPNX010967455.1:160447-177769 GCA_001517045.1 Pseudotsuga menziesii | reverse complement strand
TATATATATATATATATATATGATAAATCATTCCAGCCATCTCATGTTTTTCAATTTATACAATTATAGGGGTTAGTTGTTCATACAGACAAACCTTTATAGGCATGCTTCAAGAAAAATCTTCCAATTTAAATACCATCCCACTCCTAGAAGGTTTTCAAAGCTTCTCCCCCACTCATCTATGCGTAAGCAAATTATAAAATTCTATCTTCAAGATGAATTTGGGATAAGAGCCTCTAATAGAAAAAGGGTGTAAGAGGTTAACCCACCGGGATACTGAACAGGCCCACTGGTAGCATGTATCGGCCTATGGTATAAACAGGTAAACCCATTAGGGTACTAAACAGGCCTGTTGGAAATGGGGAATTCTGCCTGGGGAATAATTTTCTTAGGTATTACAGTTACCCCACTGGAGTATTGAACAGGCTCGCTGGCAGTGGGTTCTGACTTTGATATATATTTTAATGCCTCATTTATACTTGTTTGTATGAACAATGTACCTGTGTAAATGTTAAAGAGAAGACATGTTTTGTTAAATAAAATTAAAATGAACTGTTTGTAATAGCCAGTCGATAATCATCTTTAAATGCTTTAAGTCTCTATTACCTTATCTTTACTATAGAAGAGGTTCATGCCTCTAGAGTGTACTTATGTTTAGTGATTCAATGAACATAGCTATGAACCTTATTTCCACCACTCAAAACTTCTTGTGTGAAGGTGAGGCAAGTTGGCCAGTACACTATTGGCCTCATTTAGTACTCCTCTTATCGTGTTTTTAGAAGGCACCATATCGTGAAGAAATTCTATATGGATAAAGAGGAGAAAACCTGTATTTATGGATTGAAGTTTTGAATTTTTTTTTGGTTAGATGCTAGAATGAAATTGATAGATCATGGATTCCTTTTAATTCTGCGTAGTTTTCTAACCTAACCTTGTTTATGTGTGGTCAAATGAAGAAGCAACAACTGAATATCATTAATGGAAATTGTGCAAGGAACTTGCTGGATAGAACAAATTCTTCAGGCAGTTTCAGTTGTTTTTTTTCAAACTCACAAAAGTTGGACATTTTGGAGAAAGAAAGTTATTTGTCCTTGCTTATAACATTGTCATCCTGCTGGAAACCATTTCCACCTTTGCAAGCTTGAAAATGCCCCTGTATCTGAACATGAAAATACTAGACTCAAGCTGGATGAGGTGCCAGAATAAGTAATAGGAAAACTGGTAAATTAAATTTCTGAGGTAACGTCCAGAACGTTGGAGTAAGTTTTAACTATTGAAATCTAGGCATCTTTTTAATTTGAAAAATGATTAAATAATGGGAATTTACCTTGACTAATTGTATTACATAGTTTATGAGCATTTTAACTCTTCTGGTTCTTAAATTGGGCGTAAGTATATTTTTAACTATGCTTGGAATCACCTCTTTTATTGAAAATAATTTAATGACATACAAACTGTGACGAAATTTTATTTTATATTATTGATTATTTTATACCAGTAATTTATACACAATAGTTTATGTTTCATATAATAGTTGGCCAGTTTAATTTTTATTTATGTCATTAATTGTTTAAAGTCTGAATCTTAACTCCATGACTAAAGTAACATTTGATATGTCTTAATGATTTTATCCTAGGACATGTCGTTATTATTATAAGGCAGAGAAGTATGGGCAGTACGTGCCTGTATCTATTATAATTTCCCTTGCACATTCGTCATTACCATTCTAATTTTCCATTCCTTTCCATCATACTTTTAAATAGGCTGGTTCCAGTTTTCGTTGCTACCATCTGGAGGGAGTCTGATAGAGGTTTTTGATGACCATTTGAATTGCTGTGTGTTCTCATTCCACCGTTTACTCTGTTCCTCATCCTATCCCTATGTCTCCACGATGATTCATCGCCATGAACCCACTACGTATGATCAATTATTGGCCATGCCTGAGTTTTTAGTTTGCAGTGAGTTGTTTGTTCGAGCTGGATGGCATTCTTTCTTAACCACTCTTTAGGGGCATGACAATGCAGTGTCCTTGCAATTTTCCCTAGGGTTCGATGGTCACACTGCCAAGGTAGGGTCGTTGGTGTTTCAAGTCACAGAGGAATCGGTTGCGCAGGCCATAGGGATTCCATGAGCAGCGAACTGATGGTTCAAGAACTTCAAGCTGCCGCGCAAGGACTATGACTATGTTTTTAAACCAGATTTCCTGACTGTGAAGGGCGAAAAAGGGTTTTTGAAACTATAGATCAGAGAGGTGTTTATCAACCCTCTAGTGATTATTACCAAGCTCATCACTTGTGAAGGTCGGTTTTCTACTTTCAAAGCCTGCCATTTTCGATTGCTTTCACATTTGAATTTGGTAAGCTCCTCAAATTCCTGTTTTATTTCTGGAAAATGTTAGGGAAGATGGCCTCTCAGGTCAAAAAAAATGTAGAAAACCCTACTCACAGCCTATATCATCATGGGCTTATTAAGATGGTCGTTTTAGCTTAATTGAAGAAAAAAAATTAGACCTGGGAACAATTCCTATATGTATTATCCAACTCCCATATTAGTTCACCTCTGGTTAATGAAGTAAGCAGACCTCATATTCCTGATCTTCCCAATAAGGTATCCTCTGTGAATGTTTCTAAAGATCAAACTAGCCATATTCAGGAACACGAAATTAAGAGTTGTAAGAGGGCAGGAAGGTCCAATGCTAAGAAGCCTCGGGGGTTAAAAAGGAGACAAGCAAATTCTCAGTCTGATAGTGGGCAAGGACAGCCTGACTTTGAGAAATATCCTGTTCTGTCAACCCGTAGGTTTACCCATAGTATGGCTTCCCACGAGAAAAAGACAAAACCTAAAGATAAAATGCCTATTCATGTCTAGTTATATTCATCTACTTCTTCATCTGCACATGATGATTCTCATTCAATTGATTCTCATTATAGTCCTCCAATGCCGAGTCCTGTTGTAGATTCTTCATTTCCAATTCATTTCTCAGCATCTCAGGTTTTAAAATCTGATCAGAAATCCATCAAATCTCATCGATCAGCTACTTCATCCCAGGGGGTTGAATATTTTCAATAGAGAAACCTTGATTTAACTAAACAGTTATAGGAATATGTTCGATTGGATCGATTTGTTAAACAAGAAAATGCAGTCTTGAAAACTAAGGTGGCATCCCTGCAAACCCTAGTGGATGATATAACTGGGTCTAATCGTAGTCCTCGGAAGCAGTTGAGGAAAAAGGATAAACAACTTGAGGAGTTGATCAAAGCACAACAGAGAACAGCTCCATCCCCTCCTCAAGTGCAAGTGTTATTTAACACTTCAGCTTCAGTCTTTGGAATTTAACTCAAATTTTGATCATCAATTTTGTTTCTCAATTTTGTACATCAAGGTCAAAATTTTATTGCATTGGGACATGCAAGGTCTTCAGTCTGGGGGAGATGATGGCCTCCTGTTTTGCTTGCTTACATCCCTATTTCTAGTTCGAATTTATAAGGAACCACGCATCTTTGAATTTATCTTGTTATATATTTTATGTCCAAATATGTATTTTCAAGGACTATATCCCAAGGTTCTTAAAACAGGTAAATTTCATTATTTTGTTTCTCATTTCAATGGATTTCAACTTATAATTGGAAACTCTAACTTATGATTTAAAATGCTGATCTATTTGTCAAAGTCTTGTTTCCCGCATAGTTGCTTTCTTTTCTTGGTGGCTCGATCCTGCACCTGTTCCGGCACTCATTGAGCATGTATCGATTGGTTTAGATATTTGGGGGATTTATTTGCCCGAAATAACATATGGGTTCTGCATTCAATTGCTTCCATAGTGATCATGAGCTATCTATTGGCATTATGCAGCCTTTCTCTATCCAAGAATCCTGGACCCTAATCTTCAACAATGCATGGGTTCTAGGCTATTTGATCGCTGATTTGCAAAGGATCCAAATCAAATATGATGTCTTGATCTATTTTCTGCATTGGATCAGTTGTTAGTGTTTTCATTCTCCTAGATAAGCGTAGATCTTTTGGGAAGGATCGACCCTTTTTCAGTGGTCGACCCATGATGTAATTCAAGCTATAAAAATGTATGTGAAACCTTAAAAGAATAGCATATGATATACTGTAAAACTCTGATTTCAAATAGTTGATTTACTACTACGTTTTCTTCTTTAAATCTTCAGTTCCAGATCTAGAAGTGTTGGAGGTAGGGCCCACCTTCAACTCTCGTTACATATGTGTATTTTTGTTTTCTTTTCATTACTATAAGAAAACTTATATATCATATCTCCCTGAGACTACTTTTATATATATGTATGCCGGTAGTTTTATAAATGAATAAGTAGGATTTACAAGACTCATGATTGGGGATCTATATATATGCTTGCGTTGGATTTTCTTATGTTACTGAATGTGTGTGGACAGGTTTGTTTATGTTACTAAGCATGCATAGACAAAGTATTTAATTCATGGTTAATCCCAACTTTATTTGCAGATTTGATTTGGTGAATTGTAGGTTTGAAAGAAATAGGAAGAGTAGTTAAATATGTTGGATTTGAATTCCTTCTTCTTTCATTTTTAGTAGCTAGATCATGTTGTAGGATTCAGTAATTGTTGAATCTCTGGCCAGAGTTTATAGGATAGCATTTTCAGACTTGCTGTATAAGAGATTTGGAATATGTATTGTTTTTCAAATATTGAGAGGAAGTTGGATGAGATTAGAGAGAGAGAGAGTTTGTAGTTTGTTAATATTTGACAACGTGTATTTTCTAGTGTGTTTTTATTCCTTTTATTTCCTCATCCATTCTTACCCATAGATTGATTTTGGAATTTAATGATGAATGTTAAACCTCTCACTTTGATTGAATTGAGTTGAAACGTAGCTCTGTCTGAATATTTCCAATTCACTTTTATAATCATAAAGTTTAAGCAGTGTTGTTTCTTTTATTAGCGAATAGGTAAATTTATTTCAAATGACAGTGCTGGTGTGAAATAGAGTTGGAAGTCTTCAAAGTAATAAAATTCTAATTCTTGTAGAAGAGCTATTGTGCTTGAGACAGATTTCTTTTTGATGATGGAGCAGTTTTAGAACTCTAGTGTGTATAAAGCAGAGTTTATTACATAGAGAAGTTATGTTGGAATGGTTTGAAACATTAAAGATTGACCAAATAGCATTTCTTTTGTAGGCAAATTTGAGATTTGAAGATCTCTGTTGACGATAGGATCTCCTTTAAGATTGAAACATTTAATTACTTATTTGCTTTGATTCTAAGAGTTAGAAAATTAAAGGCAGATTTGTTATTGGTATGTGGAGATTTTGGAGAATAGATTAAAAGTTAGTATGGTTTGAAATTGATTTAGGTTTCATTAATTGAACTTAGTAAACTTAGAATTTTCTTATTTGGATTGGATATTGGTTCTTTTTCTAGATTAGACTTAACAACTTTTGATCTTGGTTGCTCAAGAGAGTAGTTAGTTTTATGAACTACGTGTGTGAGTAGATTGAAGTTGCCCTAGGAATTACCTTTAAACTATTGTACCCTGCACATATAGTGTAGCAACTCAAAGCTTACGTGTCTCGGTCGATAATTAAATTTAAGGTAAATTAATTGGTTATATTTTACCCAACATTTTGGTGCCTTTACCAGGGAGTTGCTCCATGGTAAGATGGTATTTTGCTTGCTTTCTATTGATTTGTTGGTTGTTTCTTTTTGGTGTGATCATATTTTTGCAGATTGGAGGAGAAGGGGAGGTAAGACGAGAGGTAAGAACCTGTGCATTTGTTATAACAGGTTCCTTCAAACCCATCTGTAGCATAGGTGTTCTGATTTGATTTATTAATTAGAAGTTTTGTTGTTTACAGTTAATTTTTGATGATACCTGAAGATAGTAGAGGTAGATACGTAAAAATCCATTCAGATATTTTTGGAAACAAAACCCCACCCCTAGCTAACCCTAGGGATAGGTATACAGGCAAGGAGACAGAAGGAAATAACACCCAAAAATTTGTTGAATTAAAAATCGGATTAGAGGAAACTGATATCCCTCATGGTGAACTGTTACACTCTACAGAGATTCCACGAACTCTTAAAACTTCACCAACAAAGGAAGACCCCAATTTGGTTGACATAATGCACATGGAAAAAGTGAATTCCCTTTTTGGTTGTACACAAAATTTGGTGATTTCTCAAGTAGAATCTACCACAAATTCTCCTTTTCAACAATAGCCTAGGGTAGAACATTGGGATTTCATCCCATCCCCAAGAAGAGATAGGTTAGGTGTCAATTGGTTTAGGAATCCTCTTGTTATGAGTGACTAGGAAATAGGACACCATATGGAATGAGAAGGAGAACATGAGGGATGAATAGAAACAACTTTTGGCTTCCCCATTTCGGATCTTGCATGTGATGTCAATATGAAAAATATCCCAGCATCTTTGTTACCTACTTTCTACGGTAAAAGTATTGAAGATCTGGTTACTTTTTTGTTAATTTTGACATCTTGTGTAGGAGCTATAACTATTTACATGACGCACAAAGGTTAAAATTGTTTCCTGCCACCCTTAAACACTCTGCACTTAGATGGTTTATGGGTCTGGGAGAATCCACTATTCGAAGTTGGGATGAGATGAAGAGTGTTTTCCTTAAGAAATACTGAGACTACTCTGGACCTAAAGACTCTCAAAATGATATCTTTAAAATGCAACAGCATGAAGACAAGACTCTTGAGGATTTTCTTGAACGCTTTAGATTTGTACTACATAAGTCTAAGTATAATACTCTACAGGAAGATGTGGTCAAAACTCTCTTTCTAAAAGGGATTCCGGAAGAGTATGTGGAAATTGTCAACCTCATGGCATTAGGAGATGTGTCCCATAAATCCTTTGAAGAAATCACTAAATTATGTAGGAAATATTCTAGAAGTAGAGCCAAGGCTGGAAGAAATATGAGGGAGGGTCCTTCCCGCACTTCTAGAATAGCAGGAACTAGTGGGGTCACAAGAACTGAATTAGGGAACTTGTTGGAAAATTTTAAAACCGATATTTTAGGAACCTCGAGTTCCCAATTCGATGCATTGAAAACTAAAAGGCGACAAGAAGAAGAGGACATTGCAACACTACATATATTCTGTCCTAAATGCAGAAAAAGACATCCTCTTAAAGAGTATCCCCTTAATATTATTTCAGTTTGTGCTCTTTGTTCTGGTGAACACCCTACTGATAATTGCCCTTCATTACCAGAATTGCAAGCCCTTTACAAGATTAATAATGAACCCATGGATCAATCATATGCATAAAAAAGGCCACGGCATCCTAGACCCCAAAACATGTACCTAGAGCTTGCTTTTAAAAATCCTGCATATTACTACCCAATACAGCAACCTCGGTAGCCATGGGGTCCACAAATGTGGCAAAATTGGCCATCTCATCCTACTCAAAGCCAACCATGGCAGCAAGGATGGCAAGGGCAGTCTTATGGAGGAACTCAACCAACAGCTCCATTACATACTCCTCCTAGTTACTCTTCACTTCCACCCAATATGCAACAATTATTACCTAGTTTTACACAACCTGCACTTCCTCCTACACCCCTAGTTCCACAATAGTATCCGAATCCAAACCCCCGTCGACCCACGTTGTTGCCTGCTCAACCTATACCGAATCGTAATAACAGACCATCCCATCCTCTTCATAATGCTGAAATGCAAATGGCCCCAACTTATGTGATTCATTCAGCTCCTATACAAGAAATACAATTAAGCTCTGGGAAAACTTTAAATAAAACCCCTCCAACAGTGATTATTCAAGAGGAATGTGGAGAAGAAATTGTTGAAAAAGAAGTTCAAGAGGAGGAATAGGTTCCAAATGCATTAGAAAACACTCAAGTACCTAGAACTCAGATTTCTCAATCAGCTACACAGCCACAATTGAATAATGATCCTCCTTAGCAAGAAAGATTATTAATAGAGAAACCTGTGGTTCGTTTGCAATTTGATCTTGAGAATGAGTTAAGAAATGTTTGTATCCGAATTCCATTACTCTAGGCCATTAGAGATGTTTCTATTTATTCAAAGATGGCAAGAGAGTTATGTTTGAAGATGCCTGGCCGAAAACAAAAAGATCCACCAACAATACATGTTATAGGGCAGCTGTCCAATTATATTTTAGACCATCCCTTACTTCCAAAGTTTGCAAACCCTGGGAACCCAATTGTAACTATTTGTATTAATGAGATTCCCATAGGAAACACTCTAGTTGACTTGGGGGCAGCAATCAATGTTATGTCTATGACCACCTTGCAGAAATTACAATTGTATAATCTCCTCAGACCTACTCCTACCATTTTGGAATTGGCTGATAGGAGTACAGTTAAACCTGTAGGGGCATTGGATGACATTACAGTCACGGTGGCTTCTTGGGATTTTCTAGTGGATTTCCTGGTACTCCAAACCAAAGATCCAAATAAGGAACATCATGTTATATTAGGTAGACCCTAGTTGGCAACTGCTAATGGTTTCATAGGATGTAGAGAGGGTATTTTAACTATATCAAATGGTACTTCTCTACAGAAACTGATCATTTACCCACCAGATCAACCTGTAACAGAAAACATGTTATGGTTAGAAAGTCCTTATGGAGATGAGGATGTCGAACATCATTTACTATCCATTAGTCAAACTAGGGGACTGGAATACCAAACTGAAGATGATATTTTAGATCAATTTATTTCAGCCACTACTAGTGTTGATTTTCCCCAGTCCTTTTCTGACTTGGATTATGTTTTCACTAAATATTTTCAAGAACAGTATGAACCTTCAACTATCTCATCATCCGTGGTTTTATTTATAGATGAGAAAGTTGGAGCCTTAACCATACCAATGGAGATCAGTCTTGGAAGGTCTTTAATTATTAATGCAAATTTGACTCAGAACCAACAAAGTCAGTTAGTCTAATTACTGAAAGCACAGTCTGGAGCATTTGCTTGAACTTATACTGATATGAAGGGAATTCACCCCGACACATGTATCCATCATATTTACACTTAGGAGAACATTAGGCCTGTAAGGCAACCATAGAGGAGAATGAACCATGCTCTTAAAGATATTGTAAAAGATGAGTTACAAAAATTACTTGATGCAGATTTTATCTATCCAATTTCTGATAGTAAATGGGTATCTACTTTGGTGATTGTCCCAAAGAACGGAGGTAAGTGGAGAATATGCGTAGATTTTCAGGAGATGAATAAAGAAAATCTAAGAGACTATTTTCCTCTTCCCTTTATAGATCAGGTCTTGGACACTTTGTCCAGGAAACAGTATTTTTCTTTTCTTGATGGATATAGTGGATACAATCAAATTAGAATAGCCCCGGAAGACCAAGATAAAACTACTTTGACTTTTCCATGGGGAACATATGCTTACAACATGTTACCATTCGGATTGTGTAACGCCCTTGCTACTTTCCAAAGGGCAGTGTTAGGAATTCTAGCTAACTTGGTTCATGATTGCGTGGAAATATATATGGACGATTTTACAGTATATAGTAATGATTTCAAAGAAGCCTTAGACAACTTAGAAAAAGTCTTAATCAAGTGCCAAGAAACAAACCTTGCCTTAAGTCATGAAAAGTGAAAAATGATGTTAGCTGTGGGTGTTGTGTTAGGACATCATTTTTCATTAGAAGGTATCAAGGTAGATCCAGCAAAGATTGAAATCATTACCAGTTTACCTCCACCAACTAAACAAAAGGAAGTTAGAAGTTTTCTGGGACATGTGGGTTACTACCGTAGGTTTATTTCCAACTTTACTAAGATAGTAGCCCCACTTTTCAAGTTGTTATTGAAGGACATTGGTTTTTGTTAGGATCAACACTATCAGGCAGCTTTTGACACTTTAAAAATAGAATTGTCTTCAACACCAGTTTTGAGAGGACCGAACTGGTCTTTTCCCTTTCATATACAAACTGATGCTTCTGATACTGCCCTAGGGGGAGTGCTTGGAAAAAAAGAAAATCAATATTATTATGCTATTTATTTTATCAGTAAAAAATTAACACCAGCAGAACTAAATTATACAGTGACTGAAAAAGATTTTTTAGCAGTAGTTCATGCTATTAATAAATTTCGACATTACATTACTGGCTATGATGTTTTTGTTCACATTGATCATTCTACTATAAATTTTTTTATGAATAAACCTATAACTAGTGGCAGAGTTACTAGATGGCTTCTTTTGCTACAAGAATTTAACATTACTATAATTGATAAACCAGGAAAGGAAAATCTGGCTGCATATTTTCTTTCGCGATTGACTCATAATGATGATAATGTTCCTGTAGATGATACTTTTCTTGACAAACATTTTTTTGCTGTCTCTATTAAAACACCATGGTTTGTAGACATGGCCAATTATTTAGTCACAGGAAAAGTACCTGCTCATTTGCCATCTTATGAAAAATGAAGGATCATACAACAAAGTGCCAACTATTCATGGGCAGGTAATGATCTCTTTCGCACTGGTCCAGATTTGATTATCAGAAAATGTGTAAGAGAAGATGAGATGTATGATATCCTCCAAGCCTGTCATGATAGGTCCTGTGGAGGACATTTTTCAGACAAGCGGACAACATACAAGGTGTTACATTAAGGTTATTATTGGCCCACACTTTTCAAAGATGCTGCAAAATATGTACAGGGTTGTGATAGCTGTCAACGGATGGGGAGACCCGCTGCTGCTGATGAAATGCCTTTACAAACCCAGGTACAGATTGAACCCATTGAAAAGTGGGGATTGGAATTTGTTGGACCAATCTCACCAATGTCACGAAAAAAGAGGTATATATTAGTTTTTACTGACTATGTGACTAAGTGAGTAGAAGCAAAAGCTCTGTTAAGGGCCACTGAGAAATTAGTCATAGAGTTTATTTATGAAGAAATTTTTACTCACTTTGGGATCCCTCATGAAATTGTGACTGACAATGGATCACAGTTTGTTTCTAGATCAATGAAATAACAGACATAGCAGTATGGGATTAAACACTATAAATCCTCTCCTTACCACCCCCAAGCAAATGGTCAGGTGGAGTCAACAAACAAAGTGTTAGAAGCAATTTTGACCAAAACTGTGCAAATGCATCATAAGGACTGGGCAAATAGGCTTTCGGAGGCACTGTGGGCTTATAGAACTACGTGGAGAAATACCACAGGGCATACTCCATATAAGCTTTTTTATGGGAAACAGGTTTTGCTCCCTATAGAATTTCAAGTGAAAACCTTCCATACTGCTGCACAATTGAGCCTAAATTTGGATGAAGCCCAGAAACAGAGATTGATGCAGTTAAATGAACTTGATGAAATTAGACAAAATGTTGTCCAACGAACTACTTTAATCCAGAATCAGAGCACTAAATGGCATGACAAGTTTTTAAAGCGGAAAATTTTTCAAGAAGGTGATTGGCCCCTATTGTTTGACTCAAGATTTAAACACTTCAAAGGTAAACTTACAACCAGGTGGATGGGACCATATGAAATTGTGACTGTTTTTGATAATGGCTCTGTCAAAATAAGAACAATTGACGATGAACAAGTTACATTTGCGGTAAATGGACATCGGTTGAAGGTATACCATAAACCTCTTTCTAAGTAGGAATTCATTCGTAATATGAATCAACAATCCGAGCTAGAGTTGGTAGGTGAAGAAGTGACTTCTTCACCTCCTACTCTCTTGAAGTAATATCTGATGAAACTGTTTCTTTGTATATATGTACAAGAGTGTGCTTTTCTTATCATTAGGTTCTCTTTTTGAATTATGTAGGTATTTTCTTTGGTAAGAGCTCAGGGTATTTTAAAAAGGGAAGTCTCTCTGTTACCTTTCCTACTTTAGACCGTTGATTCCTTTTACAAATAATTTTCAGGAAGTTTCCTAATTTGAATTAATTTTTGAGAGATACTCTGAATATCTTTACTGGATTTGCTAAGTTATTGGAATATATGTATCAAATAAACTTGAAAAATGTTTTTGTCATATCTACAGGACTTGTTGTTTTCAGTTCAGCTCTTTTATATGGACTTGTTCTTCTTTATTCATACAGGTTGTCTATTTATCTAGTTGTGCCTCTATTAGTGCTTCAAATACTCAAGGGGTTTCAGTTATGGACTCAAACTATACTAGTGAAATTTGACTTGGTTTCACACTTGATTGAACAAGTATTTTTACAAGTAGTAATAGCTGGGGACATTGAGTTATTATCCAGACAGGCACCACCATAATTTTATAAGGGATGGTTTTCAAGAATGAAGAATCTTTTGATCATTATCCATTGGATTTCATTATATTTTATATATATATATATATTATAAATAATTCCAACCATCTCATGTTTTTCAATTTATACAGTTATAGGGGTTAGTTGTTCATACAGACAAACCTTTATAGGCATGCTTCAAGAAAAATCTTCCAATTTAAATACCATCCCACTCCTAGAAGGTTTTCAGAGCTGCTCCCCCACTCATCTATGCGTAAGCAAATGATAAAATTATATCTTCAAGATGAATTTGGGACAAGAGCCTCTGATAGAAAAAGGGTGTAAGAGGTTAACCCACCGGGAAACTCAACAGATCCGCTGGCAGTGGGTACCGGCCTGTGGTATAAACAGGTAAACCCATCAGGGTACTGAACAAGCCTGTTGGCAATGGGGCATTCTGCCTGCGGAAGAATTTTTTAGGTATTACAGTTGCCCCACCAGAGTATTGAACAGGCTCACTGGTAGTGGGTTCTAACTTTGATATCTATTTTAATGTCTCATTTATACTTGTTTGTATGAACAATGTACCTGTGTAAATGTTAAAGAGAAGACATGTTTTGTTAAATAAAATTAAAATGAACTATTTGTAATCGCCAGTCGATAATCATCTTCAGATGCTTTAAGTCTCTATTACCTGATCTTTACTATAGAAGAGGTTCATGCCTCTAGAGTGTACTTATGTTTAGTGATTCAATGAACGTAGCTGTGAACCTTATTTCTACCACTCAAACCTTCTTGTGTGAAGGTGAGCCAAGTTGGACAGTACACTATTAGCCTCATTTAGTACTCCTCTTATCTTATTTTTAGAAGGCACCATACTGTGAAGAAATTCTATATGGATAAAGAGGAGAAAATCTGTATTTATGGATTGAAGTTTTGAATATTTTTTTTGGTTAGATGCAAGAATGAAATTGATAGATCATGGATTCCTTTTAATTATGCGTAGTTTTCTAACCTAACCTTTTTTTATGTGTGGTCATATGAAGAAGCAACAACTGAATATCATTAATGGCAATTGTGCAAGGAACTTGTTGGATAGAACAAATTCTTCAGGCAGTTTCAGTTTTCTTTTTCAAACTCACAAAAGCTGGACATTTTGGAGAAAGAAAGTTATTTGTCCTTGCTTGTAACATTGGCATCCTGCTGGAAACCATTTCCACCTTTGCAAGCTTGAAATGCCCCTGTATATGAACATGAAAATACTAGACTCAGGATGGATCAGGTGCCAGATGAGGTGCTGGAATAAGTACTAGGAAAACTGGTAAATTAAATTTCTGAGGTAATGTCTAGAATGTTGGAGTAAGTTTTAACTGTTTAAATCCAGGCATATTTTTAATTTGAAAAATGATTAAATAATGGGAATTTACCTTGACTAATTGTATTCCATAGTTTATGAGCATCTTAACTCTTCTGGTTCTTAAATTGGGTGTAAGTATATGTTTAACTATGCTTAGAATCACCTCTTTTATTGAAAATAATTTAATGACATACAAACTGTGGCAAAATTTTATTTTATATTATTGATTATTTCATACCAGTAATTTATACACAATAGTTTATGTTTCAAATAATAGTTGGCCACTTTAATTTTTATTTATGTCATTAATTGTTTAAAGTCCAAATCCTGACTCCATGACTAAAGTAACATTTGATATGTCTTAATGATTTTATCCTGGGACGTGTTGTTATTATTATAAGGTAGGGAAGTATGGGAAGTACGTGCCTGTATCTGTTATAATTTCCCTTGCAAATTCATCATTACCATTCTAATTTTTCATTCCTTGCCATCACATTTTTAAATGGGCTGGTTCCAGTTTTCGTTGCTACCATTTGGAGGGAGTCTGATAGATGTTTTTGATGACCATTTGAATTGTTGTGTGTTCTCATTCCACCATTTACTTTGTTCCTCATCCTATCCTTATGTCTCCATGATGATTAGTCGCCATGAACCCATTGTGTATGATCAATTATTGGCCATGCCCGAGTTTTTAGCTTGCGGTGAGTTGTTTGTTCGAGTCGAATGGCACCCTTTCTTAACCACTCTTCAAAGGCATGATGACGCAGTGTCCTTGCAATTTTCCCTAGGGTTCGATGGTCACATTGCTAAGGTAGGGTCGCTGGTGTTTCAAGTCAGAGAGGAATTGGTTGCGCAGGCTATAGGGATTCCACGAATAGGGGACCGATAGTTGAAGAACTTCAAGCTGCCATGCATTAAGGAATATGACTATGTTTTTGAACCAGAGTTCCTGACTGTGAAGGGTGAAAAAGGGTTTTCGAAACTATGGATCAGAGAGGCATTTATCAACCCTCTAGTGATTATTACCAAGCTCATCACTTGTGAAGGTTAGTTTTCTACTTTCAAACCCTGCCATTTTCGATTGCTTTAACATTTTGAATTCGGTAAGCTCCTCAACTTCTCGTTTTATTTCTGGAAAAGTTTAGGGAAGATGGCCTCTTAGGTCAGAAAAATGTAGAAAACCCTACTCACAGCCTGTATCATCATTGGCTTATTAAGATGGTCATTTTAGTTGAATTGAAGAAAAAGAATTAGACCCGGGAACAATTTCTATACGGATTATCCAACTCCCATATTAGTTCACCTCTGGTTAATGAAGTAAGCAGACCTCATATTCCTGGTCCTCCCAATAAGGTATCCTCTGTGAATGTTTATAAAGATCGAACTAGCCATATTCAGGAACAAGGAATTAAGAGTTGTAAGAGGGCAGGAAGGTCCAATGCTAAGAAGCCTCAGGGGTTAAAAGGGCGACAAGCAAATTCTCAGTCTGATAGTGGGCAAGGACAGCCTGGCTTTGGGAAATCTCTTGTTCCGTCAACCCGTAGGTTTACTCATAGTATGGTTGCCCAGGAGAAAAAGAAAAAACCTAAAGATAAAACGCCTATTTAAGTCCAGTTATCTTCATCTACTTCTTCATCTGCATGTGATGATTCTCATTCAACTGATTCCCCTTATAGTCCTCCAATGCCGAGTCTTATTGTAGATTCTTCATTTCTAATTCATTTGTCAGCATCTCAGGTTTCAAAATCTGATCGGAAATCCATCAAATCTCATCAATCAGCTACTTCATCCTAGGGGGTTGAATATTTTCAATAGAGAAACCTTGATTTAACTAAACAGTTACAGGAATATGTTCGATTGGATCGATTTGTTAAACAAGAAAATGCAATCTTGAAAACTAAGGTGGCATCCCTGCAAACCCTAGTTGATGATATAAATGGGTCCAATTGTAGTTCTCGGAAGCCGTTGAGGAAAAAGGATAAACAACTTGAGGAATTGATCAAATCACAAAAGAGAATAGCTCCATCCCCTCCTCAAGTGCAAGTGTTTTTTAACACTTCAGCTTCAGTCTCTGGAATTTAACTCAAATTTTGATCATCAATTTTGTTTCTCAATTTTGTACATCGGGGTCAAAATTTTATTGCATTGGGACATGTGTTAACACCCAAAAATGGTTAACTACCTCATCTACCTCACTACATGGCTCATTTGTCCATTTGCCTACCATATTTCCCTGAAAATCCCACTAAA
Source organism: Pseudotsuga menziesii (assembly GCA_001517045.1). Taxonomy (NCBI): domain Eukaryota; kingdom Viridiplantae; phylum Streptophyta; class Pinopsida; order Pinales; family Pinaceae; genus Pseudotsuga; species Pseudotsuga menziesii. Next base: position 161,929 of record LPNX010967455.1, on the reverse strand, counting down.
AAGCCTCCAAAAGGCCTAAAATGCCTCTAAAAGGCCATAAAACCATCAAAAAAGCCCCCAAAAGGCCTAAAATGCCTCCAAAAGGCAAAAAAACCCCTTTTTCCTCCAAAAATGTCCAAAATTCCTCTAAAAATAGCAAAATCCCCAAAAGGGAAGAAAAAATATAAAATAATGAGGAAAAGGAGGAAAAAACCCTAAACAAGCTGCCCTAAACCATATGGTTTCCAAAACCATGGGCCAGCACTCCACCACTAAAAAACTATAAATAAGTGGTGGAGACCCCTCATTTGAACATCCATTATCATAAGCATCCTGCCTCTGCCGAAATTATTCTCGAAACCCTAGCTTACCATCAAGCTACTTTCACCATTGAGAACTCTTTTTGGCCCATTTCCACCACCGGAAAAGGAAAAGAAGCAGCTTGGAGCTCGAAGCCACTGACATCAGACCAGCGCAACGGACTCCACCAACCTCCTCATTGGAGGTAATATCAATAAAAATCACCATTATACATTTCTTTACTGTTTTTGCTTCATGTTATTTACTTTTTACTGCTTTAGCTTAGTCTTTATTTCAGTCTATTTTTGTTTACATCATTGAACTGCTACTAAGGATTCCAGATTCCTTAGTAGGTGCTCATCAGCACAAGCTAGGGTGAAAACCCTAGCTACAGTTTTGGCGACTCCGCTGTCTTTTTAATTTTATTTTTTCGTACTGTACTTTCGGCCGTCATTTTCGGCCGCCGGAAACCGCATTTTTTCTTGCCGCAGCCGCGGCCCAACCGTGCATTTCAGGCCCAAACCCGCGACCAGCCCGCCGCTGTCAGCCGTTTTTTCCTGCGCCCCGACCGCGTTTTTTCAGCCCACAGTCGCGATCCGACCGCGCCTGTTCATTACACAGTCGCGCTCCGACCGCCGCTGTCAGCCAGAAACCCGCGACCTAGACCGCGCCTGTTTCCTTTAAACCCGCGATCTGCACGCGACTGTTGCCTTCAAACCCGCGGTCCGACCGCGTGAGTCCGCCCCATACCCGCGGTCCGCGAACTATTTTTGACTTTGTTTCCGCGCCGAAACCCAGCCTCTTTGCCTTCATTTTTGCTGCACTTGCACAGCCACCTGTACCACTTGCAGACCTGCAGCCATTTCTGTTCCTTGTTTCCAGCATTGTTTAAATTTTTAGCATTGTTTATTACAAAAATAAAAAATAAAAATAAAAATAAAAATTTTTGCATGGTAGAAGTTTTTACAGTTTTTTCATACATTGTTATTGTCATTGAGTAACTATTTTGGATTCACAACCTCACGTGCACACAATCTCTCCCCTAATTCAAAGTGAGACCTAAAATCTACTTAACTCAACCAACACTATAACCTCATTTGAGGAACACAAAAGAATATTGTAGTTAGGTAGGATCGGGGGGATAGGCTTCCAATAACACCCCTCGGTTGTTTACACGTGAGACATAGTTGTTGTCCTTTGGGG
>LPNX010967455.1:126988-153805 GCA_001517045.1 Pseudotsuga menziesii | reverse complement strand
TTTACTGTTTTTGCTTCATGTTATTTACTTTTTACTGCTTTAGCTTAGTCTTTATTTCAGTCTATTTTTGTTTACATCATTGAACTGCTACTAAGGATTCCAGATTTCTTAGTAGGTGCTCATCAGCACAAGCTAGGGTGAAAACCCTAGCTACAACATGCAAGGTCTTCAATCTGGGGAAAATTATGGCCTCCTGTTTTGCTTGCTTACCGCCCTATTTATAGTTAGAATTTATAAGGAACTAGTCATCTTTGACTTTATCTTGTTATATATTTTATTTCCAAATATGTATTTTCAAGGACTATATCCCAAGGTTCTTAAAACAGGTAAATTTCATTATTTTTTTTCTCTTTTCAATGGATTTCAACTTATAATTGGAAACTCTAACTTATGATTTAAAATGTTGATCCTTTTTCAAAGTCTTGTTTCCCACACAGTTACTTTCTTTTCCCGGTGGCTTGATCCTACACCTGTTCTGACACTCATTGAGCATGTATCGATTGGTTCAGATATTTGGGGGATTTATTTTCCCGAAATAACATATGGGTTCTACATTCAATTGCTTCCATATTGATGATGAGCTACCTATTGGCATTATGCAGCCTTGCTCTATCCAAGAATCATGGACCCTAATCTTCAACAATGTGTGGGTTCCATACTATTTGATCGCTGGTTTGCAAAGGATCCGAATCAAATCTGATGTCTTGATCTATTTTTTGCATTGGATAAGTTGTTAGTGTTTTCATTCTCCTGGATAAGCATAGATATTTTGGGAAGAGTCGACCCTTTTCAGTGGTCGACCCGTGATGTAATTCGAGCTATAAATATGTATGTGAAACCTTAAAAGAACAGCACATGATATACTGTAAAAGTCTGATTTCAAATTGTTGATTTACTACTGCGTTTTCTTCTTTAAATCTTCAGTTCTAGATCTAGAAGTGTTAGAGGCAGGGCCCACCTTCAACTCTTGTTACATATGTGTAGTTTTGTTTTCTTTTCATTACTGTAAGCAAAATTATATATCATATCCCCTTGATATTGTTTTTATATATATGTATGCCGGTAGTTTTATAAAGGAATAAGCAGGATTTACAAGACTCATGATTGGGGATCTATATATATGCTTGCGTTGGATTTGCTTATGTTATTGAATGTGTGTGGACAGGTTTGTTTATGTTACTGAGCATGCATAGACAGAGTATTTAATTCATGGTTAATCCCATCTTTATTTGCAGATTTGATTTGGTGAATTGTAGGTTTGAGAGAAATAGGAAGAGTAGTTAAATATGTTGGATTTGAATTCCTTCTTCTTTCATTTTCAGTAGCTAGATCATGTTGTAGGATTTAGTAATTGTTGAATCTCTAGCCAGAGTTTATAGGCTAGTATTTTCAGACTTGTTGTATAAGAGATTTGGAATATGTATTGTTTTTCAAAGATTGTGAGGAAGTTGGATTAGAGAGAGAGAGTTTGCAGTTTGTTAATGTTTGACAGCGTGTATTTTCTAGTGTGTTTTGATTCCTTTTATTTCCTCATCCATTCTTAGCCATAGATTGATTTTGGAATTTAATGATGAATGTTAAACCTCTCACTTTGATTGAATTGAGTTGAAACGTAGCTCTGTCTAAATATTTCCAATTCACTTTTATAATCATAAATTTTAAGCAGTGTTGTTTCCTTTATTAGCGAATAGGTAAATTTATTTCAAATGACAGTGTTGGTGTGAAATAGAGTTGGCAGTCTTCAAAGTAATAAAATTCTAATTCTTGTAGAAGAGCTATTGTGCTTGAGACAGATTTCTTTTTGATGATGGAGTAGTTTTAGAACTCTAGTGTGTATAAAGCAAAGTTTATTACATAGAGAAGTTATGCTGGAATGGTTTGAAACATTAAAGATTGACCAAATAACATTTCTTTTGTAGGAAAATTTGAGATTCAAAGATCTCTGTTGACAATAGGATCTCCTTTAAGATCGAAACATTTGATTACTTATTTTCTTTGATTCTTAGAGTTAGAAAATTAAAGGCATATTTGTTATTGGTATGTGGAGATTTTGGAAAATAGATTAAAAGTTAGTATGGTTTGAAACTGATTTAGGTTTCATTAATTGAACTTGGTAAACTTAGAATTTTATTATTTGGATTGGAGATTGGTTATTTTTATAGATTAGAATTAATATCTTTTGATCTTGGTTTCTCAAGAGAGTAGTTATTTTTATGAACTACGTGTGTGAGTATATTGAAGTCACCCTAGGAATTAGCTTTAAACTATTTTACCCTGCACATATAGTGTAGCAACTCAAAGCTTACGTGTCCTGGTTGATAATTAAATTTAAGGGAAATTAATTGGTTATATTTTACCCAACAAGAATTATCTCAGGTATAAAGGACAAGAAATCTCATGTATTATTGCTCAATAATGAAGAAACAATGCCATTTCCCCACTACCTTGTTGTAAACTCTTGTAATCTTTATGGATTCGAATGGATGTATAAAATATTGATGATTTGTGAATGAATGTACTATAATTAAAATATATTATGTGTTTCATGTTTAGTAACTGAGAATTTGTGGCCATTGGGTCAAAAATTCATAGCAATTGGATCAAACTACACCTCATTTCCCCAAGGGTCCAAAACTAGTTTTTATATCTGATTGAAAGAAGTGATAAAATCCATGGGAGGTCGATTGGTTATGTATATGAGTCTCTTATAATTTCTTATACACATACCCTTATTCAATTTGAGGATTCTAGTGGGTTTCTGTACCTTTGGGAAGCCATTTCTACCACTTACCTCGGGGGGTATTTGTGCCCAAAATTGGTAGTAAAATCATCTATCTTGTTCAGAATTTAGTATAGAATTTCAGAAGTGATTGGAGGGCCACAATAAATTCCTGAAAATAATAATTAAGTTATTATATCATTCATACACCTTATCTGAAGATTTGGGAGTAATTGGGTTGATTTGGAGACCAAGACACTAAAACTAGTCAAGATCCAAAATTGTGAAAATTTTGGAAAATTGGGCATTTTGGTAAAAATTTTAAAAATGGAAATTACATATTCCTCATGCCATCAACCCTTATCCTTTATTTACTAGAAATAAATAACAAAATCAAGAGAATATTTCTTATTTTCTCATATCTTTCCCTGTAGATGGGTGCAAATCATATTGTACAAGATGTGAACAACAGGAACAAGACTATAGTTAGTCATTGTAATTTCCAAAAGATGATTACTTATTATGTTTGTTGTCATTGTGGAAAACTAAAACAATAATACTTGAATGTATATTTTCTTACTTGTAGCAACAACTACAAGATCACTCACAATTTCACAAAATTATCCCATCCTCCACTCTTTAACATATGTTATGGATAAAGTTGATCATGATGATGATATTAATGTTATTCCATCATATGTTATGAATTAATAGATCACGATGATGTTTATTATGTTGTCAAATCATATGTCATGGATTAAATTGAGCATACACATTACGAATTATTTGGTTATGATGATGTTATAATGTTGTTTCAACATATGCTAGGGATTAAGTTCATCATGTTGATGCTATTTATGATAATGTTATTATGTTGTTTCCACATAAGCTATGGATCATTTGATCACGATGGATTTTATTATGTTGTCTCATCATAACACAAATAGGTTATCATATTTTTTACCACATATTATGGATTTATTGATAACGATGAGGTTATTCTTTCACCATGCTCTATGAGTTAAAACCAGCGTAGATCCAAATCCTAGGCTCTATCAAGCACCGAGAGGGATCAAATCTCTTAGTAGGTATCCATTGATTTGATTCAAACCAAAATACATCTTTTTATTTAAGGTCCACATATAATATTTTATTATTAATATTTATATTATTTATGGCCCACATATAATATTTTTTATTATTTTTAATTTTGTTATGAACTAACATTACAACATTTCCACATACATGGTTTTAAAACCATATGCAAGGCTCTCCTACAACCATGGGTTGTTTAGGAGGCCTTCCACATGGTCTTAAAACCATTTGCAAGGCCCTCCTAAACCAGGTACAATAAAATGATGGGTTGTTTAGGAGGCTTTGCACATGGTTTTAAAACCATGTGCAAACCATGTGCAAGGCCTCCTAAACAATCCATCGTTTTATTGTACATGGTTTAGGAGGAGGGCCTTGCACATGGTTTTAAAATCATAAACCATGTGCATGGTTTTAAAACCATGTGCAAGGACAACATTTTTTATTGCGCCGAGAGGCGCTCTACAGCCCAGTATGGGGGAGATATTGTAACGTTACGTAATGTTATGTAACGTTACGTAACATTATTTTTATTAATAAAAAATATTTTTTTTAATTATAGGCCAAAATAAATGTCAGCCAGAAAAAAAACCTAATATGGGGGAGATGTTGTAATCTTCCTACCTAAAAAAACATAAAAAAGTAAAAATTTAATTATCGGTAAAAAAATATGGATGAGGAAAAAAACACAATATGGGGGAGATGTTGTAATGTTTTTAATTAACAAAAAAATAAAAAATGTTGGCCTTGCACATGGTTTTAAAACCATAAACCATGTGCATGGTTTTAAAACCATGGTTTAAAAACATGTGCATAAAACTATGGTTTTAAAACCATGCACATGGTTTATGGTTTTAAAACCATGTGCAAGGCCTTCTAAACAACCCATCATTTTATTGTACATGGTTTAGGAGGGCCTTGCATATGGTTTTAAAACCATGTATGGGGAAATGTTGTAATGTTAGTTCATAACAAAATAAAAAATATTATATGTGGGACATAAATAATATTAAATATTATATGTGGACCTTAAATAAAAAGTTGTGTCTTTTGGTTTGAATCAAATCAATGGATACCTACGAAGAGATTTGATCCCTCTTGGCACTTGATAGAGCCTAGGATTTGGATCTACGCTGGTTATTTTGTTAAGTAAAAACATTACAACATCTTCCCCATATTGTGTTTTTTTCCTCACCCATATTTTTTTACGGAGAATTAAATATTTACTTTTTTATTTTTTTGTTAGGTAGGAAGATTACAACATCTCCCCCATATTAGGTTTTTTTATGGCCGACATTTATTTTGGCCTATAATTAAAAAAATTATTTTTTATTAATAACAATAATGTTATGTAACGTTACGTAATGTTACAAGATCTCCCCCATACTAGGCTGTAGAGTGCCTCTTGACGCAATGATTGAGTGGATGTTATGTATGATTATTACATTACATATTTCAGATTGAATGTTATGATGATCACATGGCATTAATTGACATATTTTAACATTGTGTTGCATGATGAGATGAGCTAGCATGTAGTACCTTGATACTCATATTAAAGAACGTGTGTCTAATACTATTATTTACTAATGATGTGATTGCATGACAAGAGGTGGAGTGTTAGGAAATCCACTTGGGTCCTAGAAGGTCGGTTCATTATGTGATCTCGTGGGAGCCCATATCCACGAGGGAGAATCTATTCTTTAACACTTCTGGTATAAAACTTTATGAGAAATTAAGATCTTGGGTAAAATATCAACCATTAATCTATGCCAATAATCCTTTCCCCTCAAATACCGAGAGTCCATGAAGTTGGTTAGAGTTACACTTTCCAAGGGAGTTATGTCGTAAGGCTTTCAATGCCTTGCGTTGTTGTATATGGGAGTTGTGGAGGAATTTTGGGCCAACCCTTAAAGATTCCTAATATATGTAGATTAGCATACTAGACTAGATTCTTGGTACCCTCCATATGAGACCTTGGGGCATAGAGCACAGTGAAGGCCGAAAAGGATTAATCCTTGACTTGATGCTAGAATTCAAAAATTAAGAAAGGATTATACTTGCAACTCCCCAGAGTGATGATGAGACTTCTGATTCTTGTTGTGGTCACACCATTATGAGTGATCCTTATACTAGTTACAACAGACAACCCATGCCATGGCGAGCAAGACCATCCAGAGTAGTATTAGGGGTGTTCGAAGGTTGATTGGATGGTATGATTTTGGGTGAGGGAGCATGAGGAAGAAGTTGAACCTGGGATTTTGTTTATGAAGAAGGATGAGGAGGATAGGTATCAATTTTATCCTATAGCTTAATTAACCATTTCGGATTTAAAAAAAAAAAACCCAATATTATATGTATATGTATGGAATATAGAAAAATAGAAGAATCATGAGAAAATCTAGTTATATTATGTCTTATCACTTTATTAATGTGGTTGAGGTATTTACTCGTGGTGGAACATGAGTAAATACCCCCCACCGACACAATAGTATTAATTATTTTGGTACATGCAATTAAGTATGATGTTACTTCAGGATGAAGTTTCCTAAAGGGGTAAGGTATGTAATGCCCAAAAGTATAGAAATAAATATAATAATAATGTTATCAAAATGATTATATATACTATCCAACTATACAATGTTAATGTTACGTATTAATAAATACAATGCTAATGTTACCTAACAATAAATATAAATCTAATAATAGATATAATGGGTTGGGAGTTTCCTTTTAAGAATCAGTGACTTCCTTATGATGAGCACAGTCTTTTGTGTAATGGTTATTTCCACAAATAAGACAAAGAAAATCCTCCTTCCTTTTTTTTAGTTTTAGTAGTCATTTCTTGGGGTTTGGTTTTCTCCCATTAATTAGAAAATTTGTTGGAGCTATAGTTTTTTTTATTCTTATCTCCCAAGTTGTTGAGATGAAGTATATTGAACTATATTCATGTTAGAGGATTGTGTAGGAGAAGGTGCAGATTTGGTGTTGGTGCTAGTATATGATGAATCTGGGTATAGTCCAGTTGGACTTGCTTCCCAGTCGATTTTGTTACAGATTGTGTTTTTATAGAGCCTACCACAGCATCAGCATAGGATTCCATGGATGGGATTGATGGTTCATTCAATGGATTGGGTGCATTGGGGATTAGGTCCCAGAGTGTGTTGGGATGGGAATACACCAATTCTAGGTAATGAGAATGATTGATCACCTACTCTTATATGAAAACACCTTCGATGGTGACATATCTCATAGTGGGTGGAAGGAGTGACTTATTAATCCAATCTACCAAGATTTATTCCAGAATTATGGCTTTAATCAACCTTTTCCAATGCCTATACTCGTGAATATGATCTGATATATGAGTGGCGGTGGATTTCCTAAGCGAGGTTCAAATAAAATTATTGGTCTCATATCATATTAATAGTTTGAAATGAGTAAAAAATTATAGAAATATGGAAATGAAGTCACCAAAGAACTGTCGAGGAAGCTTGATGTACCATTTCACTATTAAACCTGTAAGGGTTCTCTAGAAAATTCTTACGTGAATGGAATCATACATCAAGGAGTTATAACTAGAACACCAAATATGGAAGGTCATTACTTGTTTGTTATGATATTTTCTAGGATGCTTGTTTTTTATATCCAAATTTGGAGCTTCTCCATTAGTGATGACACTTACGTGTTTCGGTCACATGATGACACTTGCATGGCGACACTTCATAAATTTATTTTTTGTCACCCAATGTACATTATGTATGGAAGAGCCTTATTTTTTTGCTTATAAATATGGTATTAACATATCTAATTATTAATCATCAATTAAAGGGAACGTTTGACCATAGTTGGAGCCCCCAAAACCCCTAAAAAATCCATAAAATGGCATTTCCCCTCCAAAACACCAGTTGCACGTGGTCCACTAGCATTTCCCCCTTGCATATTCATGTTTTTGGTGTCCCAAGTGCATGTAACATGCCAGTTTCCCATTTCCCACTAGCATGTGCCTAAAAATTGCATAAAAATATATAAATCTCGAAAAATGGATGGTTTAGGTGGTTTTGGAACCATCTCCTCAGTTGTAACAACTTCCTGCTTGACTCTCTCTTCTTCATTGTCTATATAAGAGAGGGAGAGGGGAACATGACGGAAGAATAATCCCATTGCAAGGTTATACTGGAGGAATTTTGACTGTCATCCCTCTCACTTGTGCCTTAGATGTCATCTAACCCCAATGGATTGCTTGGAGGTTGGGATCCTTGGAGGAGAGAAGCGAGAGATCCAAAATGGAAGGTTTCATGAGGTTCCTTGATTGAAGGAAGGTATTATGTACTTCCTTCATTATTTAATAAAAATTAGACATTCTTTCCTTTCCAAATCACTATGTATATGATATCTCAGTTTTGATTACTTATTTATGTTTATGAGATTAGTGCTTTAAGTTATTTTGAATAGCAATATTATATGTGTAGTAATATTGGTTTGAGGAAGGTCTTGAAGTGGTTTTCTAGGTTCCTTGATTGGATAGCAAGAGGAGGAATTTAAGTAGAGGATTTGACCAACATTTTGTTTGTAAGGTACAAATTCTCTTGAAACCTTCACCTTTTTTCTTAGTTATTGTATTTGCTAAATATTAAATGTATGTTTTTCAACCCTAGTACATTGGTGGCCTCACCCCAGCCATATGAACACTTTCGCTTAACAACAAAATTAGCACCTCCACTAGGTAGAATCCTATATACTTTGGGGTCTCTAAGGTTATTTTTATAGTGTATTTGAAGGTCTGAGTTTTTATTTTAGGTTAGGAACAATCCTTGAGTCTTATTATACACTTCCCTGGTCAATTTCAAATTTAGATTCACTTTCTATATTTTCCAGACCCACATGCATGTCATAGAACTTACATGTGTGTTTCTTCTAAGTACACGTAGGTGCATGGTCTCCCCGCTAGCATATAACATGCTACTATGCATGTTGTTCACCAATGTGTCCCTCTTGTTGGTGAGTTTTCAATTTTCAAGAATGTTTGGTGAGTTTTGATTGCATTTTTTGGAGTCCTAATTAATCCCAGGTTTTGGTAGGACCCCTTAGAAATAGTGTCTTATCTTGTGATTGATATTAATTTGATATTTAGGATCTTTGTGAATCAATTTTGGATTGTAAAATATTTTTTTTCCTAGTCCTACATGCTTGGAAGGTTTTGGTTTGATTGTGCTTTGGTTAGCCTCTATTCATGCTATTGGACTATATAATAGTTGCATAGACTCCTGAAAGGTCTTTGTTTTTGTTCGTTTATTCTCTTTGTATTATGATCAAAGTGTTTATTTGAAGATAGTTAACTTGGCCCTGGGAGGTTGAATTTTCTAAGTATGTTTTTCTCAATGTATTAGATAGTCTGAAACTCTAATCTTGTAGGCTAGTTACACATATTTCATTCACTTTTTTCTTATCTTAGTGTGACATGCTTGTTTGTAATTAGTTTTTTCTTTTCATTTTAAAAAGAGAAAATTAAAAAGCAAGTTGTTTCCTTTGCAATCATCTTAGGCTGGTATCATAGTCATAGTTTCATATGCATATGTACTTTCTTTGAAAAAATATATATATATATATATTGCATTTCTAGGTTTGCATTGTCAGTTTTTTTTTCAAAGTTTTGAAAGGAAGAAGAAAAGTGAAAGCATTGCATTCTTATTTCCATGTTTCACTTGTCATTTTGTTTCCATTAACGATTCAAAAAATCACTATTTGCATGGCCATTACCCTTTGAGTAAGTAATAACCCTCTAAAAAAAATGTTAATCTTAAAATCTATTAGTAAATTTTGTTTTTCTAGGGACTATCACCTACTAGCTTAGTCTAGTGATTTGGAATAAGGTTTGTCTTAAACTCTCCAAATCATTCAAACCCAAACATAGTGTCCTATCTTTAGGAAATCCAAGTTTGTAGAAGGTGAACCAGAAATCTCCTCTAAAGAGGGATTCAAGCACGAGGTCGTGTGAATTTGAGTAGAGGATATCCCCTCTATGATACTTAATAAAGCATACACTAGATTTGGTGCACGTTCATATACTTACTCATTACCACCCTTTGCCCCTGTGTGGTGCCGATGTTGTTTAAGTTTCAGGATTTGCTACATTTCCCATGAATACTAGTTAGTCTAAAAACTGTCCCACCATACCTCTCTATAAGGTTGGTAACCTTAGTATATTGAATTTAGGGATCGTACACAGGTGACAATGGAGGGTTATTTCCACTGTACCTACGATAGATGTGAGAGGAAATCCCTTGCATTGAATTTGGGAAAGTGGGTTGGTGATTCAAGCACTTGGACCCAAGGTGGTGAATTGTAGACCCTGGGTAACTATTATTCATCCTTCATTGGTTTTTTATGGGCCCTCATCATCCCATAATTTCCTTTGGAAGTAATTTGTTATATGTTTTAATGGTTTGTATTACTAAATACTTTTATAGTGGTGTTATATTTGTGTTGTTTGTTTTCAGTCGGCCTCATATATTTCTTCCTTATTGGGTCAGAAACTATGTCTAGTTTTCCTACAGACACCAACCAAGGGACTCCTATGCAATGAGATTCTTGTGCTTTTCCATTTGTTGGCAACATTGGTGCTCCCTTTATGGCCACTTTGAATCTTCCTGGTTTCACCCTTGGGCCTTTGGTTTGGTTGTTTTCCAATATGGCTGTACTAAATTCTCTTGATGCTTGTCACGTAAGCACCTTATATAAAGGGAATCATGCCAAGGGAAAATATCTATCCAATGCAAGTCACGTTGACATTGTTGAGAAACTAAAACTTATAGGGTGAAATCCTAATTTCCCTTGTAATATTTGCGAGGGATATCACCTTACTCACATGTTCCCTACTATATCAGAAGTAAAAAGAGTGTGGTACTAATTTCAAGGATATTCTTTCGCTAAACAACCTATGATTTCTCAACAACCTATTCAACCTTTTGTTTATTAAGCGATTGAATCAATGCAATCTTTGATCAATCCCACTTATCCTTTCGAGGGTGATATGTCTACTAGTCATGTTTTCTTCATTTCCATTTCAAAACATTCTGGACAAGGGTGAACTCACTTCATGTCAAATGAACCCCCTCCAAGCTCTGATATTATTTATTTTGATTGGAATAGTCTAGCTGAGTCATGCATTCCTTTTGTTGCACCTTTTAAAATAAAGGTTCAAGTTAAACACTACATGGTTTCTCATTGTATTGTAGTTGAAGGAGCCTCTATTAATATTTTACCTATGCATGCTTAGAGAGGTATGGGATATCTAGACCTCCTGTCGAATGTTAATCAAACATTGGATTTTGATATAATACCTAGTGAAACTTTGGGATGTATTTTTCAATCGTCTGCTACTTTAGGTGGGAAGACTTCCTTAGGTGATTTTATAGTTATGGAGGACCCCTTGGAATTCAATATATTCCTTGGGAATGATTACGTATATGTTATGAATGTTGTGGTGTCTATACTATTTTGGGTGATGTATTTTACTCACAACAAAATCATTGTCATTATTGATCATATGGAATTTGTTGATCCCTCTCATTACCCAAATTTATACCAAGTCTATCCTTTGGCAATTCCCAGTGCTTCGGTAGAAATTTCCCTGCCATGGGTGAATTATGTGGCCTTTTATTCCTCATTTCCAATTTTTATTGAGAAGAATTCTATGTATTCATGCTTAAATTATTAGGATTTGGTTTTGACATTCGATCAAGTGATCAATCTAATGGGGGCATCAGAGCCCGCTCTCCACCCTATTGATCCAACTGAATGTTCATACATTTGTTCTATATGGGGTGATAGACTTCCTTTAGATGAAGTTTCCCTATATTCTATGATATAGCATGCCATTCCTTTGGATGTTGACCTAGTTACGACTACATCCAGCCTTGACTTTATTTTTGAGTCTGATCTTATTGATGATCGATCCTTAGAAATTGGTACTTTTGAGTCTTTGGAATCTCCCATAGAAAACCAAGTCGGTGTTCCTGTTGAGTTTGATTATGGTTGTATATTTTTTACTCCCATGATGTTGAGTTTGTTCCTGCAGTCTCCATCACTTCTTTCATCTTTGTTTTTCCTCTGGAATTTGATGTTGTTGATTGTAAATCCTTAAGCCTTGGCACTATAGATTCTTCCTCTGCTAGCTATTCCTTGATTATGTGTCTTATTGAAGATAGAAAAGTTACAAATATTTCTACTAAAGTGCCATGTATCAAATCTTTTCTTTTTGATGTGATCTCGGTACTGTTGTTTCTTAGGAACATGGATATTATCTATATTTATGGTTGCTTATTTGTCCTTGGTAACATATTGATCGATCATTTTAGGCATACCCATACATTTACATATAGGTTTAGACTTCCCCTCTATTACGATGAATTTCAACCTTGTGCCATCTAAACTCGCCATGCAATCGAACTTGTTCGATATTGGTGTGTTAGCCATCTTTTTATGCATTTTTCACCTATCCATCAATAGATCCTACCTTACATGGGTCACCATAGTCGGCACCTCTATGCCATTTTGGTACCCATGATGAGTTTTTCTCATAGGATTGGGAGCCTTTGTATATTTTTCATGACTTTTGAAAGAATCTGCATGCCTTTCTTTCTCATATTTTTCTGGCCATTCCCTATAATGATCCCTTTTTATGTTTAAGTTGTAACTTCATTTGCATATACCCTAATCAAACTCATACTCTTGATTTTGAATTTCACACTTTTAGACAGTTATATAATCCCTCATCTCTTCTCTGATCGTTGCTCAACCTTGTATCATGTTTTCATTGCAACTTGGCACTTTTTACCTAGAGGAGACACTCCTCGAGTGTTCTTATCTAGCTCATGTTCCTTGCACTATGAATAGATCTATTACTTGCACGTGGAACTAGTTTCACATGCCCCTCACACTCATTTCCTCGTATTATGAGCATTCTTCCAACTCTCCTTTGATCTCGTTAAAAATAGAAGGAGGCCACGAGTCAATTTTTTTGGGATCATTAAACCTTTGTAGGAAAGCTCTATGGAGTTATCTTTAAGCTCTTGTTAGACTCCTTAAAATTGGCAAGATTATTGAGTCATCTTGTTCACTTCAAACTTGTTAAAGGAATTGAAGGAACATCCACATATGTATAATTTCACTCTTTTCCAAACCATGTTGATTACTTACAAAAAAAGGAATACTCTAGTTCACTGTGGCTATAGAGTTATCCCTAGTTTTGGTTTATATTTTTTTCGGTATTGGGGGACTAAATCTATGAAAAATGACCCGTTTGAGTTGACTATTTTTTTCTATGGTTTAAACATGAAAAATATTCTGAGTGCTTTTTATCTTGTTCTGTGCTTATTAAACCCTAAGTAAAATAACATTGAGTTTATTATTTGTTTCCCCATACTTGTAAATGGAACAACAAGAGTGATATCTCCTTCCTTCAAGCTCATTGAACCCTTTAAGATTATTTTCTTGCTATTGAAGGAGCATCTGTCTAGTGATAGTTTAACCGTTTTTCAGACCTGGAAGACTAACTACAAAAAAATAATAACTTAGTTCTCCCGAGCTAAGAGAGTTCTTCGTTGTACTGTTTTATACTTTGCAAACTAATCTTACGAAAAATCACCCCCCTAGAGTCTTCTTTAAAGTTTTCAAACTCTCAAATCATGAAAACATCAACGATCATTCACTAATTCTGGCTCATAAAATCCATGGATAAGTTCCTTGTCGAGCGTGATTTAGTTATTTTTCAAGCTCGTTAAAAAATGAAGAAGGTTCTTAAAAAGAGAAGAGAAGGGAAGGGTGTCAAATGTATTTTTCTATAATGGAAGCAAGTCAACTATGTCCTTGAACAAAGCACATATTTTAAGTCTATCAAACAAGTTGGGTTCTATTTTTGGCCTTAGGATAAAGCCCGATCTCTAATTTTTTACTCTTCTGGTTGATTACTCTTCCAATCATATAGCAATGTCTTCTACGTTGTAGATTTGCATCGTTGGTCCCTTTTTGTCGAAATATTCCTAAGTCACTTTTGTGCGATGCTCACTATTCAAGGATAATTTTTTTTTATTCCATTATGTAGTTAGCTTGACCTCCTGCTTCGACCATTCCTTGGTATCAATATCTTTCATGATGTACTCTTTTCTGCTCCAAATCATATCAACCTTTGATAGTTTTCTTGTATGAGATGATGAAGAATTCATTAATGACTTCCTTCTCATGGGTCCCATGCCATCGAATTTAACTTATCTTTCTATAGGAGGAATACTTAGAGTTCTAGATAGTACCTTGAGATTTGTGGTCATTAGTACTATATTCTCTCTCTATCGAGTTATGAGAATGCATAAATGTATCTTACTCAATGGATTCTTCAAGTGTTCAACTTCAAGACCTCTTATTCATACTTGTAAGAATGTACTAGGTACTAGTCCCATTTTCATAATTGGTGGGTTCCCTATTGGAGTTATTATCCAACCCACACATCATTATTTGGACTAATTTTCCTAATTTAACACTTATCCTAATTTATTGGCTTGAATACGTGACTGCATCATCAATTGGATCATCTTCCTTCAATCAGGGAGACTAACTGTGTCTTCTCCTTCAATCGGGGAGACTAACTGAGCTTCCTCCTTCAATCAAGGAGCATATATGGGATGATCTGTAAGACCTAAGAGCCCCAAATCAGTTAACTGATGGTTATTCCACCTACTTTCAATTAAATTGCAGCCCTGAATGCACCTCCATCATTATTTTTCCTATTTTTTATAATTTCCAGTTAACTAGAGTAATTTAAGACGCCTACAACAACGTTTGGTGACTTAGTTCATTTCAGTTCACTTTAGTTCACTTAATCTCACCTAATTGATGTCATACATGCACCCTCACCTACTTATTGACATGTAGTTGAGTTCTATTTAGTTGAACTCAATCTTAATTGCCTCTGATTTAGTTAGATTCAATTATGGTTGTGATTAGTGGTTAACTGATGTGTCTAGTGTGGCTAACTGAAAACTAAGCCACTCTCATTTATGCAATTCTAATGACCTCCTTGGGATTCAAATTTTGTGGCTATTCATGCCAGTGTAAGACATTGTATCACTACTTTTTATTAATGCTAACAATTATACAGCTGCAACTTCTAATTGCAGTGTTTTCATGTCAATTTTTTGTGTAATTGATCCTTTAATCTTCTGTAAGCTGTGCCTTGCTCCTTAGATTACTATGAATCAATTTTCATTTGGTATCATATCCATGGCAGGACAAGTCTCTTCTTCTTCAATAGATTCCTTGATAGATCTATGATGCAATTTGTGAAAAAAGCTGAAAAATTCCAGCTATGCACCAGAAGTTGAGAGTTTACCACATAATTCCTAGGAAAAGGAATTGTTGATCAAGCTTGCTTGATTGACTAAGATGGGTGTGAAGAAAAATCCAAAAGTGCAGGTTGTTCAACCTTACTTTGTATTTTTTTTTGTGATCTGCAAGTTTTTCAATTTCTTTAACTACATTCACTACAGCAGAAGAATGGCCTCTTCTGTGAATCTACTCACTCCTTTCAACTACCATCAATGGAAGGAGGACATGGAGATTCAATTGCACTCCAAAGGACTCTACAGAGTCACAATGGACATGGAGGTATAGTTGAATCGTGTTTTTGACAAAGCAAAATACTGGAATAAGCTTGATGAAGCGTATGTATTTTTGTGCCTTTCAATTTCTAGAGATCTTCTCTTCCACACCACTAGATTGAAGAATCCCAAGGAGATTTGGGATCAACTTGCTACTCTATTTGATAAGCAAGATTAATTCAGGATCTATCAGCTAGAGAATGACTCAATTTATCTAAACCCAGACAACTTCAAAACCATGAATGAATTCTTCACCAAGTTCAAGCACCTAGTGCTCCAGTTGAAGTAGTGTAAAGTTGAGAAGGAGGATGATCAACTCATCCTTCCCATCCTTTAGAAACTTGGACCATATTACTCAGTTTTTGTGTCCACCTTTCATACCGGGAATCTCACAATCCTGAATTGGAAGATGTTGACCCTCAATACACTCATTGAGTCTCTCACCAATGAGCATGACAAACTTTTCCAAATGGGAACCATCATAACTTCCAAGAATCAGGCCTTTTTTGTTGGAGGACCCAAATCTATGGATGGAAAGGGGAAGAAAAATAACCAAAAGACTAATTTTGATGCTCCCAAGCCAAAGGAGAAACACCAACAGCTGGATCAGCCCTCAGGCTTAAGAAATAACAAGCACAAAGGTAAAGAAGGCAAAGAAAAAATAAAATGTTCCTATTGCGGAAGGGGATTTCACCTTGAAAGTTCCTACATGAAGATACAACTTGATGAAATGACTCTTCTTCTTGAGAATAATAACATCAATATTCCTGAAGGTGCAAGGAAGAGAGATAATCATGATCGGAACATCCAACCTGAAAGAGGACATGCCCTCATGGAAAATGTTTTGAATCCTAGAGCTCTACTCGTTGACTCTAGTGCTTCGAATCATATGGTGGAAAGTAAATAATCCTTTTCATTCTTGGCCTCCGATAACAACATTCCCATCTACATGGGAGATGACTCTCAAATCATTTCAAAGGGAAAAGGTACTGTAAAACTTGAACATGGAAGCTTCTATGATGTTATGTATGTGCCCTCCTTGGCTTCAAATATGTTGACTGTATATCAAATGACACACACAGGTTTTTCCAAGAGAGTAACTTTCAGCCCGAATGATGTTGAGATCTCATAAATTCCATTTGTAAAACTCATTGCAACAAGTATAGGGAATGATACAAATCCTATCGCCCTTCTAACTCATGGGAATGAGGTCACCCAAATGTTGCATGAAAGGTTTGGAAATTTGAAATTCAAATACTTGCAGCAACTTCAAAATCATTCCGTGGTGGAAGGCCTCCCTACAATCAATGCCTCTAATGGAATTTGGAAAGGTTGCATTGTCTACAAGCACCCTGAGCACAAATTTGATTGGGGAAAGGCAAGCCAAGCTACATGTATTTGGGGGATGATCCACTCTAATATCAGTGGTCCTTTAACTACAACCTCCATGAATGGTTGAATTTATGTGCTCGCTTTCATCGATGACCTGTCGAGATTCACATGGATCTATTTTCTCAAGAAAAAATCTAAAGTTCTTGAAAAGTTCATTGATTTTAAGGATTTTTATTGAGAATGATTATGGGAGAAAGATAAAGGCTCTTAGATATGATAATGGAGGATATTAAATCAAATATTAGATTCTGCAAACTTTTGTTAAATATGGAATCAAGATACAACACTCCATTCCCTACACACCCTAGCAGAATGGTGTAGCCGAAAGGAAAAACCGGGCCCTAAATGAGATGACCACCTTCATGCCTGAAGCTAAAGATTTGGCTGAAAATATTTGGGTTAAAGAAATGAATGTTTTTTCCTACATTCAGAATAGGGTCCCTCATTAATCTGTCAAAGAAAAAACACCTTTCGAAACATACTTTGGGTGATAAACAGGATGTGTCCAATTTCACAGTTGTTGGGTCCACTGCTTGGGCTCAAATTCGACTTGACAAGAGGAAGTATTTGCAACCACAAAGTATTGAGTGTATGTTCATTGATTATCCACATGAATCAAAGGGATACAAAATCTTGAATAGAATAAAAAAAAATTATTCATAAAGAGAAGTTTCCACTTCGAAGAACCTCTCCAAGATGTGGAACTAGTTGAGGAAGAAAATGTTGAAATTTCCTCCCATTCTGTTGATGATTTTGATGATGAAAATGGAAGTGTGAGCTCTGATATTTTAGATATGATGTCTATAATTAGTGATAATAATATATAATGTTATTAATCATATCCTAATGTTCCCACTCGTCTCCCAAAATGGGTCGAAAAGACTCTTTCTTCCGCTGGGTTAGATGTTGGAAATCCTGTTGATCTAAGGAGAACCCGGCCATATTTTCAAAGAGTAGGTATTTCTCTTTCTTGAAATGATTATTTTATTTCTGAGACATTCTATATGATGATTTGATATGATCCTAATTCATATTATCATGGTCAGAATTATCCTAGATGGAAAGCTACAATGGATGAAGAGTTCAACTCTCTCCGGAAAAATGCAACTTGGGAGCTAGTTTACCTTCCACCTAGGAGGAAACTTGTTCAATGAAAGTGGGTAGATCAGAAAAAGGTTTCTGAAAATGGATCAAAATTAAAATATAAATCATGTATGGTTGTGAAATTATTCTCCCGGGTCCAAGGAGTGGACTACCATGAGACCTTTTCACCGATGACAAAAATGGATTCTATCAGGCTAGTTTTGGCCATTGCTGCATCCAAGCACTGGGAGGTGCACCATATGGAAGTAAAAAGTTATTTTCTTCATGGAGACCTACAAGAAGAGATGTAAATGAATCATACTAAAATATATACATCATATCTATCATTATTTTGTAAGCTGCAAAAATCCTTATATGGCTTAAAACAGGCCCCAAGATCTTGGTACGCCAAAATGGATTCATTTATGCTCTCACAGAACTTCGAAATGTGTAAGTATGATAAAAATGCATAATTGAAGAAATATTAAGGTAATTTTATGATAATATTTCTGTATGTTTATGATATTTTAATCACAAGAATCACACTTGCTTCGATTTCCTTCATAAAAACTGTTTTACATGATGCTTTTGAGATGAGTGATCTAGGCCTATTGAGGCAGTTTCTCGTGCTAGAAATAACTCAAGATTTTGATGGGATTATGGTGACACAATCCAAATATGTTTCAGACATTTTAATTAAGTTTAATATTTCTGATTGTAATGATGCACCATTTCCCTTCCTCTTGGGAATCAGTCTTGAAGAGGGAAAAACAATGCCATGGGTGGATTCTACTCTTTACCATCAATTGATCGAAAGCCTTCTCTACTTGACACATTCAAGGAATAACATTTGTTATGTCGTGAATGATGTATCAAGGTATATGAAGAATCCTCATGAGATTCAATGGAGGTCAGCCAAGAGGATTCTACAATATGTGTAGTAGAGTACTAGATCCTATGGCATTCACTATGTTGTTGGTTCCGAACTAGACTTGGTAGGATTTATAGATTTTGATTGGGAGGGAGATAGCATAGATTGGAATTCCACTTCTAGATATGGTTTTATGTTTGTTGGTGGGAATATTGGTTGTTCAAGAAAAAATCTGGCTTCCATTTCCCTTTCTTGAGTAGAGGCAGAGTACAGGGGAGTGGTCAATGCATGCATCTAGGTAGTTTGACTGCAAGGTATTTTGTCTGAGTTTGATATTGGTAATGCTTCATCTACTATCATTTTTTTTGAAAACCAAAGTGATATGAAGATCTCAACAGATCTGATTCATAGACAAAGAAAAAAACACATTGAGATCCATATGCACTACATCAGAGAACTAGTTCATGATAGGACAATTGTTCTACAATACTGCCCCACAGATGAGTAGATTGTAGATATTTTCACCAAGAACTTTAGTAAGNGGGGGGGGGGGGGGGTGATCCCACAGGGTTTCCTCTTTTCCTCACTTAGATTTTTTTTAGCATTTTAGAGTTATGTTTTTTGTAAAGGGTGACCTATGGCATTTGTTGTCGAGGCCCTATATTTTTTTACTCCTCCACATGAGTATATATTAATGGGGGTGTTGGAGTCATTAATCAACCCACACATCATTATTTGTCCTAATTGGCCTAATTGGCCTAATTTATCACTTATCCTAAGTTGTTGGCTCAAATATGTGACCGCATCATTAGTTGGATCATCCTTCTTCAATCAGGGAGGCTAACTGTATCTTCTTCTTCAATCGGGGAGACTAATTGAGCTTCCTCCTTCAATCAAGGAGAAAATATGGGTTGATATGCATGAACTAAGCACCCCAAGTCTATTAACTGATGGTTATTCTACCTACTTTGAGTTAAACTGCAGCTGTGAAGGTGCCTCCATCATTATTTTTCCTATTTTTGGTAATTTTTAGTTAATTAGAGTGATTTAAGGCACCTACAACAACTTTTGGTGACTCAGTTCAGTTCACTTCACTTCATCTCTCCTAACTAAAGTCACACATGTGCTCTCACCTATTGATTGACATGTAGTTAATTTCTATTCAGTTAGACTCAGTCTTAATTACCTCTGATTCAGTTAGATTCAATTATGGTTTTGATTAGTTGTTAACTGATGTGTCTAATGTGGCTAACTGACAGCTAATCCACTCTCATATATATAATTCGAATGAACTGCTTGGGATTCAAATTTTGTGGCTATTCATGTCAGTGTAACACATTTTATCATTGTTTTTTATTAATGATAACAATTATATAGCTGCAACTTCTAATTGCAGTGTTTTCATGTCATTTTTCTATGTAATTGATCCTTGAATATTTTGTAAGTTGTGCCTTGGTCCTCATATTACTGTGACTCAATTTTCATATTCACTCACATTTTTTAACGTTTTTGTTCTTAGAAATATGGTATTAACATAGATAATGATTAGTCAAGAGTTAGAGAATGTTTTACCACAACTAGAGCCCCAAACACCCCTAAAAAAAATTCTTATAAATGGCATTTTTCCCTAAACACTCCCCCTTGGCATTTCGTCCACTAGTGTTTTTCCCTTGCATACTCATTTTTAGAGTGTGCAATTTTCCCCTCTCCCACTAGAGTGTGCCTCAAAATATGCATAATATATATACATATAATCTTGAAAAAAGTGTGGTTTGGATGATTTTGGAACCATCTCCTCGGTTGTAACTACTTCCTCCTTGATCCTTTCTTCTTCATTTTATATATAAGAGAGGGAGAGGGTAACATGAGGGAAGAAGAAGCCCATTGTAATGTTATGCTAGAGGAATTTTGACTATCATCCCTCTCACTTGTGCCTTAGTTGTCATCTAACCTTAATGCATTGCTTGGAGGCTTGGATCCTTGGTGGAGAGAAGCAAGAGATCCAAAATTAAAGGTTTCACGAGGTGCCTCAATTGAAGGAATCTATTATGTACTTGATTCATTCTTTAATATATTATAAATTCTTCCCTTTCCAAATCGTTATGTGTATGTATATCTCAGCTTTTATTACTTGTTGATGTTTATGGTACAGTGTTTTATGTTCTCTTGAATATTGATATTTTATGTGTAGTCAAATTGGTTTGAAAAATGTCTTGAAGTGGTTTGGAAGGTTCCTTGATTGGAGAAAAAGAGGAGGACTTTAACTAGAGGCTTGGATCAACATTATGTTTGTAAGGTACACATTCTCTTAAACCCTTAACCTTTTCTCTTAGTTATTGTATTTCCAGAAACTTAAATGTTTGTATATTAACACTAGTATGTTGGCGGCCTCACCCCAACCATAGGGAACACTTTTCTTAAAAATGCCATTGAATTTCAAGATATACGAGGGTAATTTTCTAAGGATCAATGACTAGTGTGGGGATTTTTGTATGGGATCATTAGTCAATTATGACAAATCAGGTAAATCTGCCATATCCAAGAAGGAGATTTGTAAGTTGGCTTGTAGATACTAGTATTATTGATGTGGCATATGAATACCAGTAGGAGCATAGGTTGGTTTGGGTGGAATGTTAAAACCAGATAGTCCTCCCATGAATTGGGGTTTATGGGGTAAAATTCCTTGTAGAGGGATGTCTGTTAGATTTGGTTAGTCCTAATGAGCATTGGTAGCTCTGGGATATGGTAATACTGCATAGAGGCCAACAATAACAAAAGTAGAGGGGCAAATCATAGCATATTTTCCCATAACTAATGGTAGGTTTCTAGTGGGGAATCATCCCCAAATTGGTTGTTTCCCTAATGTTAAGTATTTTTTGGTGTTCAACCACAAAATGAAATCCAAACTTGAAAGCGAGCTGGTGGTCTACTTCTGTGACTTCAGATCCAAACATATCCCGTTGTATTACATAAGTAGTTGAATTTTGGTTATTGGATAGTGAAATTAAATTGGATGTCGATATGAATGATTTTTTGTTGACCATGTTTCTCAATCCTTTCCTTCAAGGCTTTTGAAGTATCAAGGATTCTACAAAAACTTTCAAATCTGTTATCCATCACAATATTATTTAAAACTTAATAAAATTCAATATATTAAATTCAAAACATAATGTACCTTGGTGGACCGGGTGTCATTTTTCCTTCTTTTCTCATCTTCTTTTCCTCTACATCTTTGATAAGGGTAATCCACTTCGTCTCATGAATCATGGGTGGCCACACATATATAGGTTTCTTTTTCAATTTAACCCTATACATTTCCCTCACAATTGTTTAACAATTGATGGCCAATGTGAGTACCTTGCTTCTACTAAAGGTATTTTTCCCAAATAGATCTTCAAGGTAGTCTATAAGGGAATTTTCAAGTTGGAGTTTTGGGAATTCCACCTTTTGCGTATGGTGGGCCCAAAAAACTCCAACGCCTTATCATTCATATATTTATAAAAGAGGTTGCTTCCTACATGTGGAACAGTTGCATCATTAATTTAAAAATAATAATCTAGAATATTTATGTTTGAGCTAGATAACCTGTAGCAATTGAAACATTAAAAAATACTTGGGATATTCGACCCCTTGATTGGAACAAGGTTCTAGTTCACCAAAATTGTTCCTCGATGTGTCCTTGAACATGTGTCGATCTAGGATATGAATGCATAGCCTCAATGAAATATCCCCTATGTTATCATGACTTGTAGGGCTTGGAGTTGTGATAGTATCAAGGGTCGTTTCAAGGGGCACTAAAGGTGGTGTCCCACCTTGAGTATGTGCATTTTCAATGAGAGGTAGAGAGGAGAACAACATCGATCATATATTTTGCCTCGTGATCGGATGTTGTTGCGTCTGTACATCACTGCTACCAACATCGATATGAGAAGTTGATGCTTGCGTGTTAGGCTACAAAAAATCCTACATAAGAAGGAAAATGTTATTTCCTTTAGATAATTTAAAATTCAAAGAAAATAATATCAAAATTGAACATATGTTATAAAAAATGTTTTTCAAAGGCAGTGTTTACCTTATATCTATGTATACCTTGCATCACCTCTTTGACCCGTTGTTTGATCCCATGCATTTGTTCAAGTTTGATCAAATAAAGAAGTTCTTTGTTCAACTTTATAACAAACCTTTTAACTCTTTGGGTCAAGTTGAGTGAAGAAAACAACCCATCATCATCTAGCTCTACATTAGGAACATCATGTCTAGTGGACTGCATATTTCAAAAAAACAAGTTAATTCTCAATTATATAAAAAATAATAAATTTCACAATATTCTAAACTCAAAATTGTTTACCTATTTTGGGTTGGTTCTTTCCCACGATCATGGCCCTACCACATGGAACCTTAGTTATATATATGTCTGTGTGTGTGTGTGTGTATGTATGTATGTATGTACAAGATCATATCAATTTATAACCAAAGTATTGAAGATGCCAATATATTCAAATGATATATTTTCTTATATTTTGAGAGTAATATTGAACTTAAATATTTAAAAATTACAAATTTCTCCTACTAAAAGTGAAGTTTATCAATGAACATCTTGACTCTTTGTGCACATTTTTTGAGCATATGACATGGAACTTGAATAATAACTTGTATTCGCTCTCTTGCACATCCTAGTCATTGTGTATATGGTGGGTAATTTTAAAATTATTTTCCTTAACGATGTTATTAGACAATAGTGGTGTCATCGATGTCAAATGGCTTTGTAGAGTTACCTAGCATGTCAAATAAGATTTGAGGAAATTATCCTTTGATGCTAGTTTGAAGAAGTATATGTAAAATCATAAGCAGTAATGATTCCAGTTTGAAGAAGTATATCTAAATGTATGTACAATGACAAGTTCCAGTTAAAATCCCTCATAAATAGACTTAAAACACCAGCCATGGATTTGAACCAAGAGAGTGATATAAAAAATATTTTTATGGTATTTTCTCTTACTCATTTTTTTGTAGGTGCCTGGAAATTAATTCAAAGGAGGCTCCAAGGGGATCAATTTTCCTTGTTATTAATCCAGTTATCATTTTAAAACCCTAAGGAATTGACTAATACACCATAATTGAAATAAAAAATAGAGCCTTTTGATTATATATGGTGTAAGTATGTCTCTTGTTATGTCCCTAAATTCTAATTTATGTCACTTTGATTCATATATCCTTTGGTTTCAAATATCCAAATTTAGTTATTAATAGTTTCTAATAAAATTGTACTTGTAGGGAATTTTATTTTAAGTTGTTGTGACAAGAATGTATTGACCAAATTCCAAGCAAATTAATTCATTGTCAATTACCTTATTGAAGCAAATTACATAACCTTGAATTGAACAATTTCTTGTTCATTATCTTCATCTTCTATCATACGTTGCATTATTGACACAAAAACAATTATTGATAGTACATTAATTCTCATACATTTTGTTGAGATCAAATCAATGATGAAGGTAAGTGTGTTATTGACTAATTAATCATTTTTTTCACTATTCTGATTGGCTATCATAAGAGATCTCTTACCTAACCCTCAATTATTACCTTGTTGGAAATAATTGGCCTCACATTGAAAATTGTTGTATGGGTTTGAATTTGTATCACTATTGACAACTCTCATATCAGCTTCCTTACACCTTTGGTTGTTACCAAGTTACTATTGTTACAAGTGTTTTACATAACAAGAGGATTTAATTTGAGTAGGATATTCTTACTAGTCACTTCCATAATCATTTGATTCCATACGTATTGATAGCGCAATAAACTATAGATGGAAATTTGCTGATCATATATAGGTTATCAAAATCATAAATTGATGGGATTATTATTTGCTTCTATTCACTGTTATAAAGGGTTTTTGACCCCCTTTTTTTACTAGTCTTCCTTTGACTACTTCTTCAATAATAATTGGTCTTCTTCTTAGGTTAAATAACCCTTTTTTTTTCAAAATAATTATTATTATAATAAAAAAAATTTATAATAATAATTAATTATTATTATAATTTTTTTTTATTATTATTTAATATAATAAACAATTTTAAAATAATATAATATAATCTAATATATTATATAATAATATTTTAGTGTGTTTTTTTTTTAGGTCGACGCGTGGAGGAGCGGAGCGTGGCGTGGAGGAGCGGTCACAAGGTGGATGAGGTGGCAGATGTGGTGGGTGGGGGGAGGTGGCAGATGTGGATGGAGGGGTGGCCGATGGAGGAGGCGTAGCAAATGGAGGAAGCGCGAGGTGGGTTGAGTTTGACGAGTGTGGAGGAGGAATCGCAGCAGCAGAGAAGCTGCGTGAGGGAGCTTGTGCAAGCTGCGTAGGTGGGAGGGTGTGTGGATGCATTTGGAGGAGGGCCGTGTGGTGGATGGAGGGCTTCATGGTGGATGTAGGGTGGAGGGATGGTAGAGGGAGCAGCTAGGAGGAATGAGTGGCCAGGGTGGAGGTGGAGAAGGGAAAGGTGGTAGGAGTGTGGGCAGAGGAGTGGTGGAGGTGGAGGTGGATGTGGTGGAGGGAAGCGATGAGAAGGAAGGNNAGTGGACAAGGAAGGTGATTTTGATATATATATATATATATATATATATATATATATATATATATTATAAGTGAAAGAAAAAGTCAACGACCTATAACTCAGGAAACCTTGATTTTTTCATACAAGGTCTAAATTTGTTGACCACCGGCCAAATCAAGCAACGAGCGTTCTGATACCAAATGATCCCATAGGGTATTACATCCCCCTCCCCTTAAACCATACATCATCCTTAATGCATAATACATACATGTTTTTACAAAACTTTTAGAAGGATCACAACCTTCAGTTTTCACATATTCCTTCTCGAAGCTCCTCTTCTAAGAAAACCACAATACTTCCCAGTGCTACTTTCATGTCTGTGTACACCAATTATGGGATCACCATCCCATTTCCTAGGATCCTGTGCAAGAATCGGGGCTAGTAGAGTGGACTAAAGAAATCAAGGGTTGATCTTCAATCCTCATCACAAGGTATTCGACAATCCTCTTCACAAGGCCCTCAAACCTTCAACAAGGATACATCCACCTGAAAATCATTTTCCAATCACCCATGTGATTAACATCAAGTATAAAAATATATGATACATAATATAAGTATATTCATTAATAACTAAACCATATTATTCAACAAAGATATTTGAAATAGATATGTTTGTTCAACAAGGATGATTTCTCGTGTTCCCAAAAGACACATGGTTAGGAGTAAACATATATACTATTCCATAATATTCATAAAATATATCCCCAAGAAATAAATTCTAATTAATCACATGAAATACTTCAAAGGAACATGAAATAAATTCCATTTCACTCTACTTCGCCTATGATGCATGAAATACATCAAAGGTACATGAAATAAATTCCATAACTTGCATGTAACAACATATTAGTTCCAAGTACATTTCAACAATATAAGAAAATGCTAATGTATGTATTATTGATCTTTGACCATGGAACATATTCTATCTTGAAACTACCAGCTTGGCAAGACCAATTATCTCAATGATAAGAACTAAAACTCAACAAGACCTTTACTACATCTCAAAAACACGCATAAGAGTACTTGACTTATTTAAGGAAACTGGATGTGTAAGTCCCATCATCCACCCAACCATAGGCACTCATATGACATATACTATTTCGGTCATGAGCCACATCGAGCTAGGAAATGGTGTCACTATGACAAAGGGGAGCTAGAAATACTTTCTATATGTATCCTTATTGACTCGACATCAATTCCATAGCCATCCAAATCAATCAATCATATTAAATTCATCAAGTACATAGTATTTCTACATGAAATGCATTCTAATCAATTACTCACATTATATGCATTACAAAGATGGTTTTACATGATTTATCACCCAACTACTTTTCCTACAAGGATGCATGAAGTATCACAAAGATATTTTTCCAAAAAGATGCATAAATT
>LPNX010967455.1:1730-126946 GCA_001517045.1 Pseudotsuga menziesii | reverse complement strand
ATATATATATATATATATATATATATATATATATATATATATATATATATTCAACAAGACTACCCAGTTAGTTTTCTAACAAAGATATTAGTATCACATTGTACACAATTAGTAAATTGAATATATAAGGATACATAAAGGACATATTCAACAAATGTACTTGTATCATACTTAATAGGTCACACAGTTAGTAGCTATTTTTCAATGAAATACCACTAAGTTATTACCAAGATACCTTTCAATAAAGACATACTTTTCTAATGAAGATCACAAAGATCACCTAAATACTTTTTGCATTTTAATGTAACAAACAAAACGACATTATATGCAACAGTTCCGTTCTAACTAAGAACCAAAAAGGGCCATAACAACTAGTAGTTAAACATACTACTTTACATCTTAGCATAGAGCATAAATATTATTTAGAGAACATTCAAAAAATCCATTATACATCAACTAATAGTGATCAGTATGAACTAGTAACATCAACCAATATCTATCATACATCATCCATACAGACATCGGTCCTTAATACATCAATTCATCATACCTAAACCATATATCAATCATATATCGATCATGTAATATCAACTAATATTAATAATAAATACATAAATTGCATAAAAACATCAATCATAGTACATCAACTAGAATACATCAACCAAAATACACCAAGCAGAACACATCAATCAAAATACATCTATCAAAATATATCAACCAAAATACATCAATCAGAATATGTCAACTAGGATTCATCAATCATACACACAACGGCCATAACAACCAATAATAGACATACATATAGTGATGGCAATGTCATATATGTATCAACCATTAATCAACCAATGTCAATCAATAACATCCAATAGCAACCAATAATATCAAACAACATACATCAATTGTATCAATCATATCGAATAGTTACTATTTATCATAAAGTTTGTATATAATTATTATCACATGATGATATATATAATATCCATATATTAATAATACATGTATATAACCAACAAGATCACACAAACAATACTAATACTACACTTATGTAAACACTCAACACATACACAATCATACATCATGCATACATACTCCATCAATAGAAATGTTATACATAATTTGACGGCACTCCCATTTAATCCCCATATACTAGCCATACATTACATTACTTATTATTTACATGTAGCACCCTACTTATACTATCAATCAAAGTAAATACATATTCACTCAAACAACCAAATCTTCTAATATTCTACAATAAAATAATTACTAGCTATACAACACATTGTCATACACTCATACTATACACCATACTTGCTATTACTGTGTATTATTTCTATATATATGCTCATTTTGTCTACATACATATTATAATTCTTCAATCATATATCATATTATTATTAATCATATACACAACATATTAGTCATATAACCTATATTTTATACACCTATATAATTATTATGTTATACCATAATATCCATACCATTAAAACAATATAATAACTTAACCCAATACTATCATATTAGATACACATTATAACATATATACTAACATAACACTACTGATTACTTCTTAATACTTTCAAATACTCTCAAATACTTCCAAACACTTTTGAATATTCCGAAATACTTCAAAACACTTCCTAATTTTACGCTTACTTCATTACATATGTTCACATCTATACATGTATTATATTCACTATATTGCATATATGTAATACTAATAATTATTGCATATAATAAAATACATATTATAGTATCTACAAACATACATACATTAATATATATACTTTTAACACACACACATATAACATTCATATTATGTTATATTCAATATCATATACCTCTCATCTATCTTGCAACAAACACACACACACACACAAAGATATATATATATATATCATACACTATTATACTACCTACTTACACACATAAAATTAAATAAATAAAATTAAGAGAATATGAATAATTAAATACAAGTGGCTCATTTATTCCAAAAATAGACTATGACTTATATCTCCACAAGTAAAATAAATAAAATAAAAGAGAACATGAACCATTAGAGACAAGTGGCTCATTTTCTCCAAAAACATATGATTTACATCTCCATAAGTCAAACAAATAAAATATAATATAATATGAACCATTAGAGACAAGTCTCACATTTCCTTCACTCAATAAATAAATTAGTAAGATAAGTTAGGACAGTAATAATTAATAAATTGTATAAAAACATACTACATGTATAAAATAAAAAGGGTAATGGGTAACACCCATTTGGAGTTACTCATTAATGTAACTGCTACCTTTCAAGTCGCAAAGCATGCCCATACATGAAATTATTTCCTCAAGAGAAGTTATAGATCTCTTATTAATAAAATTTCATATTAATAATAGTAATACTACATCATCTCTCTCTCTCTCTCTCTCTCTCTCTCATGCACACACACACATAAATATCACACGTTACTACATATATACTAATATATTATATTACATATACTAATAGATCCATGAGATATTGACGTTTGAAATTAAAATGAAATAAAAATGCATTCAGACTGATCTCTAAAGTCAGGATTTTGATTCCTCCATTAACATAAGGGAGGTAAATTTATTTCACTAAGAACATTTATAAACTCCAAATGCACATATACAGAAGATTATAACTCTGTAGAAGGTCCAACATCTGTGGTGTTGGAACCTAAGATCTGATACCACTTGTAATGTCCCTGGGGGATACCAAATGGACTTAGGGACATATCATTGTCTCTAAGAAGCTACATAAAAGGTTTAATTACAACAGAGAAATATAATAAATACTTAATTTCATTTTCATGACAAAATCCCTTTAATTACCAATAAATTAAAGTAGAATCAATAACTATTCCAACAACTTATAAAAAGGATGGGAAACATTATTAACACATTTTAACAACATCTCATATCCTTTCCAATCTAAATCAAAAATAAATTCCACCTCTAAAGACCATTTTCACTTCATCATAATGAACTAGTAGTTAGTGTTCTAGTTACAACACTTAATGACGCTTAGCGCACAACTGGTTGTACTTATAGGATTTCACTTTTTTATCATATAATAATTATGTATCAATCACAATGTATAATTAACACCTAATGACATGTAAATAAGGCCGAATACCATTTTCCAATTAATTAAACATAATAATTACGAATATGATTCCACAAAAACTAGTTAACTAGTTGTTCAATACAAACAACTAGTCTTGAACAAATTCAACACACAACCATGAAAATGAACCAAAAATTTAACCTGCATCCAATATAAAAATATTTAACCATGCACATTTCTAGGTCATATTCTTTCACATAAACAACGATTCTTCCAACCAACTTCCAATTCAACTAGTTAACATGTATTGCAAGGAATTGAATCAAATCGACTGAAATAAAACTCAAGAATTCATGAGTAAAGTATCACAACTGAAAAGTATCCACTTAAAACATGAATAAATATTAATAATAGAGAATATGGTTGTACTAGTTACCATTTTTTACTAAATTGAATCTAGTTTCCATTTATAGTTCCTGAATGAAAAAAAATAAGAAAGTAATGAATATTGTAGCTCATGAGAAGTGTATTATAATCAAATTACATTCAAATTTTTGTAGATCTCTGCTCATAAACATTCCTCTTATTAATTTGCCAACTAGTTAGATCTACTTCTTCGAATTGACTAGAAATTAAGGAAATAAGTAAGATAAAGTATAGAATATTCATAGAATCATTCATAAATCATTCCAAATATAATTACCATGTGTTTTCAGCCTTATTATAAGTACATCTAATGTATACATTTCGTCAAAAACTTCTCATGTAAAGTCATAAATCCATTTAAAAACAATTCTTTCAAAGGAACTAGCGATTGGAAATTAATTTAGAATTTCAATAAGCAAATCCAAGGATTATCTAGGAATTATTACACACAAATATTCATACAATTCAAGTGTAATTATCATATCTGATACTGAATATATCACTCAGGAATTTTCACAAACACTTCTCATGCAAAGTCTCGAAACTAGATAAAACAACTCAACTAGTAAGCTAGTATTCAAATAAAAGCTAGAAACAATGTAGGGAGGTGTTTTTTTATCATTCCAATGATACTGTACATTAGAAATACATATAATATAAATGAAAAGGGAAAAATATAAGATATTTAGTAGAGGTACCAAATACACGTTTGCTCGAACAACTTGCTCACAAATTACAAAAACTATCTATCTAATTTTTCTCCAAAACTAGTAGCACAATTTAACTAAAATTCATGAGATGTTCATTCCACATTTAGATCATACATTTTATAAAATATTTCATTTGAAACCATATAAAAATCACATCAGAACCCAAATAAATGAAATAAATTGCTTGTCTTGCAAAATACACAACTAAAATCGACCGTTCCATGTTCCACCTAATCGTAGACACAATGCAAGACAAAGTCTCACTTTGCAATGGTCACCCATGAGACAAAACCATGATGTCACAATCAAGAGAGAAATCAACCACAATTCTACAACATAAGTCAAACCACAAATCCATTGGCAAGTGGATTCTGCATCACCTCCAATCCAAGATTTCTAGTGACAATTCTAGTACAAAGTTTTCAGGAAATTAGTCCAACCACAACCCAACACAAATTCCTCCTTGACTTTCACTCTAGGGAAATTCTAGTGGCTCGAGGAAAAAATATTCANTAGTGACAATTCTAGTACAAAGTTTTCAGGAAATTAGTCCAACCACAACCCAACACAAATTCCTCCTTGACTTTCACTCTAGGGAAATTCTAGTGGCTCGAGGAAAAAAAATTCAAGTATATAATGGTCCAACCTCAAATCCAATGGAAAGTGTATTCCACATCTCTTCCAATCTAAGATATCTAAAGGAAATTCTATGACAATTACTAGTGGTTCCAGAGTAACTCATCTTGGGCATAGGATCAACAAGGGCCCATCAACCAGAAAAATCTCATACCCAGAGTAGAAAAATTGCATTCATAGGTACCAAGGAAATATCCAATAGCATGAACAATGAATCAAAAGAGACTAGAAAACATAAGAAAAATCAAATTGCTCAAGAGCAATTCAAATTGGGATAGATATAGACACAAGGGATACGTTACATTCTAAAAATAGAAAATAAGAGTTACATATCATGAGGCTACACCAAGAGACACACTAACCCAACTTAAGGGGGTGCAATAGCTAAGAGAGAGACTCTCAGCACTAATAAAAATTAATCCCTGAATAAATGAAACTGAGTAACATAACACTAAGGGTACACAACCAAGAGGGTCTGCCAAGTCCATGAGAAGGGTGCATACCATCAACATAGACACAAACACAAAGGTAACACTTTTCCCATAACTCTTTTCTCATAACATCATGGTTCCTCATACTCTCATTTGTGGCATCGGTCGATCCAGTTGTTTTATTTAATTAATTAATTAATAATGTCCAACATAATAAAAATAATGATAATAATGTGCAAACCATAGTCCCGTCACCTTGTTCCATAATATCCAACATAACAACAATAATAATATGTCCAGGGGCTAAACCAGGGGGTATTACACATACAATATTTTCATTTTGGTATAGAAATTTCTTAATGTATTAAAACTACATTGATTACATTACAATACAATCATTTGAAATATGTTGGACTTCTAGAAAATGATGAAAGTTAAGAGCAATGATGCAATTTCCTATCAAGCAATCATCTTCATTGTAAGAAGTAGTTGATGCATTTAAGAACCTAACACTATTCTATATCCTTCCTTTTGTAATTATTTCAAAACATATTGGGCGTATCAAAGACCCTAATCGACCTTCACTCCATAGCTAGTTCCACTTTATAAATTTTGCATAGAGGCAGGAAAGGTTGTGTAAATGTTTGTATGTTTTGTGATGGTCTTAAGGTCCCTAAATGAATTTGAATATTGTCTAGAAGTTGTACAAAATAGCACCAAAAGGTCTTTAAGATTCTATTTGGCCAATCCATTTGTATCATGTTGATCAAGTATATCTCTATATTAGGGAATCGTCATTAAAGGCCTTGGCATGATATGTCACTTTTTTCAAACGTGTTATAAATAGTGACTTAAATCCGATATCCAATATCACTGTTATCCAACATACATTTTAGTTGTTAATGACATTCTTGTAAGCCTAATTAGGACTGTAGAGTTGGTTAGAAATTTTGAATTTGCAATCTCATCCCATTGTGAAACTTATACTCTATTTTGCATTTGTCATCTTAATGGTTATATTAGATATTCAAACAATTAGCATTATATCATAGTAAACATAAGAAATAGGATCACTAAAATAAATACAAGTACAACAACACAAAAGAACACAAATATTTTCCTCTAGAAACCACAAGGTGTTGGTTTATATAGCAATGTTGGGGGCAGGGGGGGGGGGGGGGGGGGGGGGGGGGGAGGGGGCGTCAGTATTGCCTTCTTTTACTTTATTCAAACAATTAGTACAAGATAAATAATGAATCAAGCAAGTAAGGACACAGAATTTTATCATGGAAGCCTCAAAGAGAAAACCACAAAATCAAACTCATTAATAAGATGATTTTTTACAAAATTGTTTTTCTACTACTACAAAAAGGATGCACCAACACCCAGTATTATGCCTCCTCCAACAGAAAAGGATTCACAAACACCCTGGTTTTTTCTACTTTCACCAACATATAAGGATACTACAACACCCATGTACTCCAACCACTACTGGAAGGAGGATACAACCTCCTTGTAGGCTTGCAGCCTGCCCTAGCACCACCCTACCTCCCTAATTTGATCTTTTTCTTCATCTCTGTTACTAATTATTCTTCACTGCATTGGTATTTGCATTATCTTATTGTTACATTGATCTCGACTGGAGAGAAATATTTCTTTCAATTCAAGCTTCTGTTTATATAGATTTATTAGCATGTATTTTCATTAAACCATTGTGTCTCTTCATCATCATGTCCATTCTTCAAGAAAAATTTTCACCAAACGCATCTCTTCATTCTGGAAGCTCGTGTATTTTCATAGTCATGACCTTTCAATAATTAACTCTCTATGTTTAATTACTTCTATGTTTTATGTTTGTTATATCTATGTATATTTATATTTTTGTTTTATTAAATATTTGTTTATTCAATAAAAAATAAAATAAAACACAAATCATGTTTAACTAATTTTCCATTTCCAATGCTATGGTGGACGTTCTTCATAAGTCTCAAATCATACTTTATGTATATGCAACCATAAGTATGCAATCATTCTTCATAATATTTTTGGCATTCATTATCATATTTGTGTGCATATTTCATACATTGTACAAACATATTTCAACTTAAGGAAAATATGATTTTTTCTCAACTTGGCAGGTTTATATCTCACATGTGTGATCACCATATGGAAAACTAAGACCATGAATAGATGGACAGCTCACCAAAGAACATGTTTTTTCCATTGGATAAATTTATTGGCATAAAGAAAATATCTGGTGCGCATTTCAAAATGGCCTCTCAAACTTCCGGTGTTTAACACTCAGACATGCAAACGTACTTTTTCTCAACTTGGTAGGCTTATATTTTCTCCCACATATACTTTTTAGGAAAGATGATCATATGTTTAGATGCATAGATCAACATTCTATATGCATATACCCTCATAATCATTTAATCCATGAAATACAAATTATGGCGTGCATTTCTCTGATGCCACTTAGGAAGTTCTACTAAACTGGCGCAAAACAACATGAAACCTTGTTTTGGCATACCTGTAACTTTGTATTAAAGCACCTTTTAGGGGAATTGAGACCATGGACATATGCACACATCAACAAGCTAAAACTCCATGTTCTCATATAATTTTGATCAGTATATTACAAAATATTTCAGGAATTTTACGAGGGAAACTTAGGCTGATTTTACAATACTCAGTCAATTTTCAGTGTTTCAGCAGGAGTTTTAACAAATTTCCCAAAACAGTCTGAAACCTCATTTTGGCAAAACTGTAACTTTTTCTTCAAGCACTTTTAAAGCAAAATGAGATCATGATCATGTGCACAAGTCAACAAGCTATAGCCTGACACTCTCGGATAGTTTTTATCATTAATACATGAGATATGGAGGGAATTTTCCAAGAAAAACTTAGAGTAGTTATCCAATCCTTAGTCAATTTTCGGTGTTTGAGCAAGATTTTCAGCAAATTTTCCAAAACAATCTGAAACCTCATTTTGGAAGACCTGTAAACTTTTCTTCAAGCATGTTTAAGGGAAACTGAGACCATGGTCAGATGCACACATAAGCAATATAAAACCTTATGATCTCATATAATTTTTATTAGTACCCTACAAAATATGGTGGGCATTTTACTAGGGAAACTTAGACCAATTTTCCAATACTTAGTCAATTTTTCAGAGTTTCAACAAGAGTTTCAGCAAGAGTTTCAGCAAGTTGTATGACTTTTACATAATGGTGTCAAATTGTAACAATGACTCCATGAGACAAATATATTACCATCATATGAATTTGAAACCTCATCACACATGCCACACTCCATGTCATCACTTCCTTTCTTATTCCTTTGTCATTAATGAACTATGATTTTACTATACTTAGTCAATTTTCAAATTTTCAACAAGAGTATCAGTAAGTTGCCATACTTTTATAGAATGGTGTCAAATTGTAAAAATGAATTCATGAGAGCAATAAAAAATCATCATATTGATTTGAAACCTCATCACACATTTCACGTCACATGCCATGCCATTTCCTTTGTCATTAATGAACTTTTTTGACATCAATGGAAACCATACTCAACATTTTCCCCCTTTGGCATTTGATGGAAACAACTCTTCAATTTTCTCACCCTTTGACATTAAGGACAGAGGTATCCTTTTGGAATATCCCCCTATCAACATGTATCCCCATGGCATCCTACATTTTTCTCTTTTTTATCTATTGTAGAAGATTACTCCCAAATTTTTGTTACCAAGAGAAACTTCCTATGGCTCGGGGTGTACCACAATAGACTGAATAACACCAAAAATCAATCATTTCCAATATGCAAGAGAAATAAAGACATATAACACTAAGGGATATGAATCGTACCTTATTCCATATGGTTGGTGTAGATCCCCGTTGAGATTTTCCAAGACGCTTGCATTCACAATTCACTCTCAACAACAACAAACAAGACAAGCATGCTATATATTCAAGTGTTAGGCCTACTCTAGCATATACAATCAATCATGTATAATCAAATAAATAAATCCATGGATACAATATTCATATTTATGCACATGTATTGGACAGGAAATGGATATTTGTATTAATAAAAACATAGATACAATAGTGACAACCTCTGTCGGCACTTCTTCAAACCCTAGAAACTGAGTCCTCCCCCTTGGCGTCCACCACTTCAATCCTTCATCTCTTAATGGAAAGCTTACAAAGCAAAGGAAATATTGGGAAGAGAAGCACAATGTGCTCCAAAGGGACAAAGGGATGAATACTCAAGCACAAACAAGTGAGGAAACAATGAACTATAATTTCCTTGCTCTCAAATTTATCCCCCTTCAATGTATCCAAGAGGATCAATATATAGCACTCCAAATAGGAAATGGATGGTCAATTCCGAGCGTTCTCCAGGAATATGGAAGTCCAATAGTCAATTTATTCGATATTCTATGAGGAAAACTCCAAAAACTTTTGTATTTATGCACATTTCTTGATGTACGTGAGTTTTGGCTCAAAATCTGCATATACATGTGAGTATAGCTTTAAAAGTTGCATATACACATAAACATGTGTTTTTTGGGGATAATCTTGGGACATCAAAGTATAATAAGAGAAAAGGGGGTCCAAGGAGTATGCAGAGGGACATGGAAGGACATAAATATGTGATCAACCAGGTGTGGTAAAATCATCTATAACAGATTCCCCCTAATGTGTGAGGTCAAAGGGGTAACATGATGGCTGAAATACATTATATCCATCCCAGAAGTGGAGTAATGAAGACCCAAATGGAAGAACTGACCACTCATAAGTACAATACAATGATCATTCTCTGCATATGACTGCAAATATACATATAGCAATCACGGATACATAAGAGTACAATGGCCATTAATAGGCATGATATAAAAATGTCATGTGTGGTCATCGCCACATACAATATACAATGAATCAAGATCTCCATAATGGATGAAGATATCTAATATAAACTAGAATCTGGTCATGAGGGATGACATCTCATGAATACTGGCATGATCAAGGAGGTAGCATATATGGAATGCCACCAATCTCAGAGGTCTTCTACACAAACCACTACGAGTACATGTCCTATCATGTGAATAAAGGTGTCAAGGTCGAACATGATATTCCATCATCTGATTACCTGGGTCATTGATGTATACCGTTAATAGACGCAAGATATCCCACCGATAATGATAATGGAAATCAAGGTACAAAGTGCAATATAACAAGTGTGAATAGATGTGTTGAGGTCGAACACTTGAAAGAATCAATTGATCAGGGGACATTGATGTATTCCGAAAACTATCAATGGCAAGGGAACCTACCACTAATGACTGTAATTCTCAAGGCACTCAAATGGACTCTAAACTCCTATTCCATGAGAAATGATCTGAAGTCAATGTAATGGAATCTGCTGGAAGGAGGGCATTAAGGAATCCCCCATCAACCAACACGAGGTACTCAGCAATGCTGGATAATGTGGAAGAAATAAAATGAACAATATGTGCACAAACCAATAACTGTACTAGGAATGGATGACATGCAAAGTCAAGATAACTGAGGAATGGTCGACTCAGGATTCAACTTCCTTCAAACAATAGCATAAGGTGAATGGTGATTGAAGGTAGGAAGCATAGACTCGATGTGAAAATAGGGACATCTCTGTGACACAGGAGGCATCAACAGAGGATCCATAGGTACTGGAAGCATAACTAGTCAGTGGAGAAAAACTTAGAGTAATGAGTACAGCTCCTAAAGTCAAAATAACAACCCAACCAATGGATGTGATGTACAATGCTCTGTTCGAAGGCGACATGACTCGACAATTGCCAAAGATAATATCATTTCACGTTCGTATTTTTATGTTTTTTAATATTTTTGGACTCTTTCAAATGTTGAAAATCTTGCAAAGGAATAAAAGTGCTTTATAGTGTACAGCTAGGAGGAGATGAGTGTCGCGGGAAAGAAAACTAGTTTCAAGCAGTGGAACATACCTATTCTCAATGCAAGGAAGCATGTGCAAGATAAGGACACTCGGGGGAAGTTCTCCTCCCGGTAAAGGGTGATAAAGCTGTAAAGGATATGTAAAGGGATTTGCTTATCTAGGATTGAGAAAAGATCAGGATGCATGGCTTATAACTCAGAAGCAGGGAGCCAGGATAATGCTCAATAAGGCAAGCAAAACTCATAAAATGTAATCACAACTTGATATACAAGGGATTCCCTTTAGGGAATGGCCAGCATAAAGTTCAAGAGGAGTATGAAGTTCTTTCTCAAGGACATGGTGGGACTATAAGGGACTCCCAAACCCTAAAGGAGAAATCCTAGCATGGGCACCAAATGCAAACAAGATCTAACCAGGGCGCCCATATATAGGAAATCTCTACCACTTGCATAATGTCACTTATAATAGTAGTATGAAGGTTCTGTGACATTACGAAGTGGGTTTGTACCTAAGGTCAAGATGAATACGTCATAAGGCAATGCATAAATGCAAGCAGATGTGAATTCCTAACCTATATGCCAGTTCAACATTATACCTATAATAGGAACAAACGAGTCAAAGTCTCGGTCAAAATTTGCTCCAATCAGGTCCCTACATCAAACATTAGGCCAAATGGTCCAAAAATGTCAATAACGGTCCAAACTATATAAAAGTGGGTAAAAATTTCAAAACAAAATCTATAAAATAGTGAAAAAAAATATTTTTTCCATACCATTTGGAATTTTACCCCACATAGTGTTTTTGAACCAAAAACTTGAGAAGATGATTTCAGGAGCCACGATCCATGAAATCACAAACCGTCTGGATCAGGTAAATCCTCATACCATTCTCATTCATTTCAATGCTTTTATTTTAGTTTTTCATGGTCAATTTTTTATTTTATGCCATCCCAAAAAAGGCGATTTTAGCCCACACAGAAAATCAACTGATTTCCGCATATAGGGCTCGACATACATGGAGAATCCTTCGATTCCCATGTATGTATGCAACTATTTGCAAAACAGTTGCGTTTAAGGCCACGTTTAACATTTTTAAGGGAAAAGACTGATGAAAATCTAATTTTTTTGTGCAATATGGTTATTGAGTGGCATGAACGTGAGCATGAAAATGTTGACAGGGATGTGCAAGGTGATTTACTGGCCCAACAAGATTTGAGTGCTTGTGGTTTTTACAAATTATGGCATATTGGTAGCTTTAGATCCAAGCCAAGAATACTCAAAATGCTGGTAGACTATTGTGATCCTCATACGAAGACATTCCAGCAGGATGGGATGCCCCTCAACCTTGAGGTTGAGGATATATACTTCATTACATGACTCTCCTGCAGAGGGGAGGTGTTCAACCTATGAGCTTGTGGGTTAGGAGGTGGCCTCACGATATAGGAATACATTGCAATTTACAGCCTCCCTAATATGAAAAATGTTGGGATCCAAATCCCAACGAACTCGATCCAAAACCTAGGGTTGAAGGCCATACTATTGATACTTTGTAGGATTGTAGGATTGGCATCCCTTCATCAGCCATCTAGACCATTGATGTTCTATGCAGTGGAATGCATGAGACCCACCATTTATGATTGGAGTACCTCACTGTTGGGAAACATGAAACAACGGTTGACAAACTGCAAGATGGGAAGGGTAAGAAACTTTGGCTTCGTAAGAATATTGAGTACATTTTTATTTGAGCATGTACCAGGGATAATCTCAAGAGTGGAGATCACTCCTCACAGTGCTTGGGATCCAGTTCAACTATGATGGGAGAATGTGATGCGGAGATTAGGAGGGGAATGAACGGCCAACCCCCACCCAACTGACTTCTTCCTCTGGTGCTGTAGGCACATCATAGCCATAGATGACTACCCCTATGAGGGGATAGAATTTGGTGGTGACCTTGATATGCCCATTCCACTGGGATCCGCATACAGAGACATAGGTAACAATCCCGACTCAATCTATTTTTTGAATTATTAATTTTTTTTGTGTTTTTTGATTTAATGAAATAAAAATACATGTTTTTGTGTGATGACATATATTGATACTTGGTCATATATATGAAAATGTTGGTTCTAGATGGCCAGATGATTTCCCTTGTCATCATCGGAGGGGGAGGGGTGATGACATCATAGATGTAGATGCAGAGCATAAACTCCAAAACATCGATACGAACTTCATTCGGCTGACACACAGAGTTCCCATGGCACAAGTCGAGGACTTGCCTAAGGCTATGCAATGGAAGGTGGTGGGTGTACCATGCACATGAGTTTTATTATTCCAACGGATAGCTTGAGTTGTCGTGTGTTATCATGATCAGCACCCTCCACAGGATTAGAGGCCTAGATGTATTTTTTGTTCTATTGACCGTGCAGTATATTTTGGTGGCTCGAAAGCCCCATTTTTGTATTATGACATTATGTATTATGACACCACATTTTGGACTCTATTTTAATGAAAAAGACTTATGATGATCGGTTATTTATATTTACATTTGTAAATTTGTTGTGAATGCTTTAATGTCTATGTATCAAATTCCAATCTAGTACGTAATTTGCATATGAATCAACAACCTGATTATAATTTCTTGGAATGTGAATGTATGCAATGTTCTCAAACTGTCATCCTAACTACCTTACTATCAAGAATCTTCATAATAAAGTCATATCTCTAATATCATACACACCATTTAACTGTAAGACCACTAACCATGAGTCAAGATGTACCTCTCGAGACTGAATTCCATGTGAGATGGCATCGCGTAATAACTCAATAATGGCACTATACTTAGCAATATTTTTTGATGAAGGTCATAGACATACACCTAATGAATACAAAACCTCACCTATAGGAGCATAAATTGCCCAAGCACCTGAAGCTGATTTTTTAGTGTGGCAGCTGCCGAATTCTACATACACCGAAGAATCTGTTGAAATATTCCATAACAAACAGAATAAAGTCAACCAACTTGATTACCACAAGGGAAAAAAAAATAAACTATGAAATTGTACAATAATATACAAAGTATCATCCTTGGCTGAGAATTATGCATAGTATTTTTTGAGATAGAGCCCATTTCTAGGCTTCGCCAAGGTTGTCCCTTCATAATCCACCATCTCATAAGCACATTTCTCTAACACTCGCTTAACCACATAAGGCCCATACCACATAGGTTTGAACTTCCCCACCCCTAATGGTTCACTAGCTTGATTCCACAAGAGGACCAAGTCACCTTTACTAAAATTCCTAGGATGGACAGACTTATCGTATTGGGCTTTAACACAATGTTTATTAACCTCAAGAGCCACTAAAGCATCCTGACAATGCACATCAAGTTTCTCTAAGTGGACCAGACATTCCTCTAATGCAGAAGTCTCTGGTAAAAGTTCCATGACTAGCTTCAAAGAAGGGATTTCACATTCAATAGGTAAAATCGACTCCACCCCATGCACCAACTGATCTGGGGAAAAACTGTTGGCAATATTAACCACGGTTCAATAAGCCCAGAAAGCAGGATATAACATGATATGCCAATTTTTCTTGCTTTGTGTCATGGTTTGTTGTAGAATGGACTTAAGTGACTTATTCAATGCTTCAACCTGTCCATTCGCTTGAGGATAGTAAGAAAAGGATTTCTCTTGCTTATACCCTAACTTCAAAGACAACTCAACCATCATATTATTTTGAAAGTGCCAACCATGGTTAGTGAAAAGATCCTTTAGGATACCAAACCAGTGATAATCTGATTGAACACGAAATGTGCAACTGTCTCACCATCGTCTTTGATTGTGGGCATAGCCTCTTCCCATTTCGTGAAATAATCAACAACCACTATGATATGATGATACCCCCAAACAAATATATGTTGCAAGCCATAAAATCAATCCCGCACTTAGTGAAGGGACATGCGATGATAATCAGATGTAAAGGGGACTGATGAGAGTGCATGTTCCATGCAAACACCTGGCAGGGGTGGCACCGTTTGACCGCATTGACACAATCTTTGAATATGGACGACCAAAAATAAAATGATATCAAAATATATTTAGCTATAGAAATCCCAGATAAATGACCACCACATGCCCCTCCATGGCAATCATTCAGCATAGATTCATCCTCCTCATGGGTTAAGCACCAACGCAAAATGGAATCAACCCCACGATAATACAAAGTGTCATTAACAATGAGGTAATTCTTCGCTACATGACGAACCGTCAATGCTCATCTTGGGAGAGGTGAGAAGTAACCTTCAAAGTTTGAAAATAAATGATAATGTCCCCATACCATGGGTCTGTAGTTGAAATGAGAAAAATGTGTTAATCAACGAAAGAGTCTTCATGAACCTCTCCTTCATCCAAACTAGGAAAATCAGATATGAGATCAACACAAATTAATGACTTCTTCGATTTTTCCAAAACAAACTCGAGATCGAATTCTTGCAATATCACAATCCATTTATTGTACTTCCCCCCTATCATTATTCTGGTGAGGATGAATTAAAATGGATTAATGTGAGCCACATCCAAATTTTGGAAAAGAAGAATATAATTCCTCAAACATTGGACCGCATGGACGGTAGCTAGGGCTAGCTTCTAGACATGAGTATAAAGAAGCTCCACATCAATAAGGTTTTGGCCAAGATAATAGATGACATGCTCCTATAGCTCCTGATCCTCTTGAACCAAGACCATACCAATCATCTCTTGATACATGACCACATATATCAAAAAATTCACGGCTATAGTTGGGTGGACTAAGCACAAGGGCCGATGCCAAGGCTTTATTTAAAGCATCGAAAGACTCCTGGGCTCGCTCATCGCAGATAAATGGTGTGTATTTCTTCAATAAACACATGAAACCCTTATTCAAATTGGAAATATCGACCATGAATCTTCGC
Source organism: Pseudotsuga menziesii (assembly GCA_001517045.1). NCBI lineage: Eukaryota > Viridiplantae > Streptophyta > Pinopsida > Pinales > Pinaceae > Pseudotsuga > Pseudotsuga menziesii. The sequence continues at coordinate 110,744 of LPNX010967455.1, read as the reverse complement.
AAGAAGTTCACCATCCCTTGCAAAATCTAAACATGTCTAATATTATGTGGGGGAGACAATTGAAGTATTGCCTCAACCTTTAAAGGGTCGACTCTAATTCCCTCCTTGGAAACGATGAACCCTAGTAAGTGACCTAGAGTCACGTAAAAGATGAACTTATGAGGATTTAACCGAATTTGATAACGGCGACATCTTTCAAAAACCAAGTGAAGATGATTAGGATGACGCACCCTCAAACAAGAATGAGCAGCTAAGTCATCAAGATAAACTTCAACTACGTTTTTAATGTCATGAAAGGAGAAGGTCATAACTTGTTGAAAATTAGCTCCAATGTTTTTAAGGCCGAAGGGAATCTTCTGATATGAAAACATACCCCAAGGACAAATGAAAGTAGTTTTATGTTGATCCTCAGGTTTAATATGGATCTGATTATATCCTGAAAAGCCATCCATAAACGATAAAACCTCACTCCTCGCAAACTCATCCAAAATATGATCAATAAATGGTGTGGGGAAGTCATCCTTAGGACAGGATCAGTTCAGATCTCTGAAATTAGTGCATAAATAGATAGTTCCCTGCTTCTTGTCAACTCAAATGGGATTTGACACCCATGCAAACACCTGGGAATGGGATAGATGAATCCAAACTTAAGCAACTTCTCTATCTCTTCCTTAATAAAAGGTGCTTTCCTAGGATTCATCACATGCAAGCATTGTCAAACAGGTTTACATCCGGATAGGTTTTAATTTCATGTTCAACAATGTGAGGGTCAATCCCCAGCATCTCCTCATACGATCAAGATAAAACATATCGTAATTCTTTAAACAACTTGGTGTCTGTTTTGATCTCATCGAGAGAACAATCCACCCAAATGTACACATTCTCAATCTTGTCAGGAGTTCGAGAAAAGTTGATAAGTATAGTAGGTGAAAAGTTGTCCATGTTCCCTTCAGTAAATTGACTAGGAGAGCCTAATGGGACCACGAGCCTACCAACTTTCTTGCTCATAATCACCCTATAGTCATCACACTCTAAACGATCAAGCTTAGGAAGGAAGTAAGATCTATGATGCAAATCTCCCCAAGGTTGTTCTAAACCAAACATAGCTTCAAAAATGGCTTCATCCGTTGGACAAATTTCATCGAAGTAGTCATGCGAGTGAGATGACACAACCACCAAAGCAGGCAGTGCATAAGGGTCCTCCTCCTCCGTCCATGAAGAGGAAGGACTAAGAACTACAACAAGACCAATATTAGCTTGATAAGCCACAAAAGTTGTAGATAATGGCATGTCCATATTGGTAGGTCGAGAGCCTTCATTCAAAGTACTCAGAGAAGGGAGAGTCCAAGGATCCTCCAAATGCAAAGTACGAAAAAGGAACCAAACTCAACGATGATGAAGATCCACCAAGAATAGAACCTATCATAAGAACAGGTGGGGGACAATTAAAAATTCCCATCAACGAAGGATACATGCCCACCCCAACATTCTCAGTTGCCAGTTGAGAATGATTAATGATAGGGATTGTATATCCAGACGATGCTTTTGTACCAAAATTACCAAAAGATTCATGATCAATCGTAACAATCCTCCCATCAAAAGGAAAAAAAACTACCTGTAAGAGAGATGATTTGACTGCTTGCATGTTATAAATCCAGTTACATCCCAGTAAAATATCATAGTCGAGGGGTGCATCAACCACCTCAACCTCAATCACCAGTGTCTTCCCCCCCAATTGGACCTCAAGGGAAGAAATTATACCATGTGGCCGAAAAGATATTCCATCAAACGCAGTCAACATGGTTCCATATTTTGATAATGTAGGAGAACCCAAGCCCTCCCAACAAGCTAAAGACATCATGAAATCCGTAGTGCCTTCATCAATCACCGTGCACTTGATGGTGTTGTTCAAACACTCTACATGCACTAAAAGAGACACATAGTAAGGCAAGTGAGGTTGGACTCCATGAGTTTCAAATTTAATCATTGTGGAAGAAACCCATCAACAACCCCAAGAGAAAACAATAAGGATTTCCTTTGCGAAGGGAAATTCTAAAGAACTTCTAAAGCAGACATCACACAAGGATTTTGGCCCAAATCCTTGACAATTGAATAGTTCTAGGCGGCTTGGGAATTTGGATTATGCTCCCAATGCTTTAAGAATCCCTTAGAAATGCAAGGTGGAGCTTCAGGCTTGCCACCAATTTTATCAATATGCAAAGGGATCTCAGATGGAGCAGGTTCTTTTCCTAGGTCAGGTTTTGATGTACCATAATCCTTAGCTCACGTGAAAAAAATTTTGCCAGACATCATGTTGATGCAACCATGGCCACTTATGGTGTTCAATGGGTTTTTCCTCCCACTAGAAGCACTTCTAGGGTCCATGGTCCTCGAGTTCATATTTTGATTTTGTGTTAAAGGATCCATCAACGCAATTGGGTTTTGTGCGATGAAATTTGAGGCATCTTCCATACAAGGGCATAAGTGAGTGAGGTGATCTACCCCGCAAATATTGCAAGGGAACTTGAACTTATGTTTAGAATTCTTGTCCCCCGCAGCATTACTATCGTTCTTTTCATCATTAGCATTTTCTTTCCTATTCCCACCCTTTCAGTTGTTTCTACCTTTCTTCTTATTCCTTTCGGGTTGCTGGTTACCCTTCTGGTTTAACGATTGCACGAAAAGTACATCCGTCGTTTAAGTGGGATGAGACAAAGTCGTAGCTTGTCTCAATGCAGCCTGGTTAATAGACAAATTATTTATTTGATTTGTAACCAAGTCTACAGGTTTAGCACTTGCAAAGCCAACACTGCCATCGTCATGTGGCCCAGGTTTGAACTTAAGATCGAAACTGGGTCGTGGTGCATTTGAAATAATCTCATACAAGAGCCTAGACTGAGCATAAATCAAGTCTAATTGTTGAGGTTGAAATATAGCCTATTCCTCATTCTGCACTTCATATGTGGAAACATCCTTCTCTATATAGGGAAATAATGATTTGAGGGACCACTCTAAAAGAAACTCTGGTGGAATCTGAGCTTTAATCAACCACGTTTGTCTACGCCACTCTTGAATATGATTAGAGATATGGGTGGCTTTATCCTACCTAAATGTTGACAAGAGTTAAGTACCGACATTGTAACGCATAGGTATCTGAAAGTGATTGGTAAAATTCATGGTTAAATCATTAAAGGTCTGAAAATTGCCCCCATGAAACTCTATATACCACTTCGCCTCATGAACCGTGAGGGTGCACTGAAATAGTCTTAAATAAATAGAATCATGGTTCAATGAATTCAAAGAGAACCATTGGTGGAAATTCGTAACGTGCTCACCAGATTCCTCACTAGTCTTACCTTCAAATTTTGGAATGTCTGGAGGAAGATTAGTAGGGACAACTGGCCATGTTGGATCATGAGACACCAGATCATTAGTCAATCTTGATAAGTCAGGAAAATTTAATGTCGCTAGGAAAGGGAGCCTATGCTATGGCATTTGGTTCCACGCTCCCTGATAAGACTGGGTCACATAGGTCTGGTTGTTGTAAACACCATGGCCTTGGCCAGTGGGATAGTAGCCTCCTCTCATTTGACCCATAAAAGGGTGGATGGGAACATTGTAGTTCGATATACCTTGAGCCTGGGGTGCTATGAAGCCATAGTTATAAGACTAATAAGCAGGTTGAGTCTCGAACCCATAAGGTGGTGTATAAGGTGGTACATAAGGTGGTACATACCTTGCTGACACATAAGGAGGCACATAGCCTTGTGACACTACGGTGTGAGAAAATGTGGGAACACCATGGATAACATTAGTAATCCGAATTGAAGGACCATGCGCGTTGGGGGGGATGTGTCATTATAAACGTATTTGAAGGAACAGGTGCCGAAGATGATGGAACATGGGATGATATATAACTTGTGTTCCCAATATTCACATGTCTAAGGTTAATTTCATGAACATGAATACTAGTAATAGGTCTAGGTTGAATGTGTGAGGATCCTCCCACTACAGGAGTAGAAGGTGCAATATGACCACTACCAAACCTATTCGCTTGGAAAGGAATGGTAGTGCCCCCAGGCGTAGTACTAGGGTTAACAATAGATCTGACATTGGGTGTTGGAACGATCTCAAGAAGGTATAGCATGCCATATCTAAATGGGTGAGTGCTAGAGGGTGTAGGATGAGTCTCACTGCTCGTAATATGTGAAAAATATCAGCGTTTTGAGTTTATATAGTCTAGAAACTGTGATAGTACATTATGTGACGCCCCAACCTCAAAGTGATTGGGTTCTTTCAGAGTCCCATATAAACTGTCAGGTATAGCCTCCACCTTGGTGGGTGGATAAAGGGGATTCTCCAGGATCTCAGATGAATGACTCATGGTGAGATTTGTGTGTGAATCAAAGTGAGTATTAGTCCTCCAAGTCTGTTTGATTCTCTCTCCCAAAGGAGGAGGATACATAGAATGCGAAAGACCTGCTAAATGATGAGAATGGTAGAGTGCTGCACCTATATACACTATGACTCAACAAAAAGAAAAAGACTCAACCTAATTATGTACCCTAAAGCAATATAGCATACACAAAGCACACTCCTAAGAAAATCTACAGCCAAAATACAAGAAAATGAAGGGGAGGATATGTCATCTCCTGACTGAAGTAGGTATGTCTCTCCTAGGAGAGGATTGAGACTCCCATACACTACAAGAGGAGGTGTGTAACCAATTAAAGTGGCCCTCATCTTCAACGCGTAAAGAAAATGTGTTGTTTAACCCCTACCTAGCTAGGACACTCACAGAATAACCTCTGCAAGTACCCCCTGTGATACCTAGGTAATGAAAATAAGTCACCCCAATATAACCAATTCTCAGGCGGATATTCATAGGTGGGATTGACCATATGGGAAGAGTATCAAATCCTGAATCTCGAAATCACCAACCTGTACCTCAAAATCCCCCATGTACGAATACAATCCTGGAAATATCTTCGGTGCTCACAGAAAAAGTCCAGGGGCTATCCCAACCACAATCATGTACGATTCCTCATGCTTATCTCCTATGTAATAGGAGCCTCCTGAGAAAACTAATTATACCAAGGATTTCACTCTCTCACCTAGACAGACACCTACTTGTTTCGTTTAGTAGTCTTGGAGAATTAACTCACAATGAGCTATTCCAAGACTAAATATTAATCCTAATCTTGTTGATGTACCCTATCAAAGAAAAATGTGTAATTAATTTTAATTTAAGAATTTATTTGAATGGCTGTGATTACTCAAAGGGAAATGACCATGCAACCAATGGTATTATGACTCAGCAGTGAAATAAATGTGCACACCTAACAAACAATGCCAAGTGCAATCTTGTCTAACTGAAAAAACAGGGTATGCCACTACATGAGAAGCATGTTTTTCCTTCAAATGATAATGCAATCATTCCTAAATGAAATCCTAACTATAACTTCAGTAATTAAACCTAATGCAAGTACCATGCAAGTGAAAAATGCAACAATGCATAAATATGCCAAAAAATAAAATTGTTTTGTATTTTTTGAAAGAAATGAGATGTAAAAGCAACAAAAGACTCTACAACTCTCAAACCCTACAACCAATTATAGAAATCAGGCAATCAAGGCACCAATATAAAAGATACCTAATGCACTAATCCCAAAACAAAAAAGCAAAAGGATGACAAGAACAACATCTAATCAAAAGAAAATAAAAAAGGGTCTCTTGTCAGAAACAGAGGCAGTATACAGACACCAAAAACATCTAGTAAGACTCAGCAGCATTCAAAACTCACCCAGCAACTTCCAATCATCCAAATAAATCTCAAAACATAGGCATACATGACTGTTCATAGAAAACCTGCGTACATACGTGAGAATTCAGAATAAAACCACGTGTATACTCAAGTGTGAAGAAAAAACTTGCGTACAAGAAGAAAAAGAGGGAAAATGATAAGCCAAGACCAAAATTACTTCAACTAGACACTAAAAGGTAAACCTGCTTCTAGACCCGACACAGAAACTTAGAGAACAGAGAGAAATTCAAGCACATTGTGTGCCCAATCCCCAAAGGAAAAACAAGGAACCTCCCCAGTGGAGTCACCAATTGATCTGTTACAAAGAGAAACTTCCTATGGCTTGGGGTGTACCACAATAGATTGAATGACACTAGAAATCAATCCTTTCCAATATACAAGAGAACTAAATACATCTATTACTAAGGGATATGAATCGTACCTTATTCCGGACGGTTGGTGGAGATCCCCGTTGAGCTTTTCCAACATGCTTGCATTCACAATTTGCTCTCAACAACGGCAAAAAGACAAGCATGTTATATATTCAAGTGTTAGGCCTACTCTAGAATATATAATCAATCATGTATAAGCAAATAAATACACCCATGGATACAATATTCATAATTATGCACATGTATTGGACAAGAAATGGATATTTTTGTTAATAAAAATAGAGATACAATAGTGACAACCTCTGTCGGCACTTCTTCAAACCTGAGAAATCGAGTCCTCCACCTGGGCCTCCACCACTTCAATCCTCCATCTCTCAATGGAAATCTTACAAATCAAAGGAAAGATTGGGAAGAGCAACACTATGTGCTCCAAAGGGACAAAGGGATGCAGACTCAAGCACAAACAAGTGAGGCAACAATGAACTATAGTTTCCTTTCTCTCATATTTCTCCCCCTCCAATGTATCCAAGAGGCTCAATATATAGCACTCCAAATAGGCAATGGAGGGTCGAGTCTAGGTGTTCTCCAGGCATATGGAAGGCCAAGAGTCAATTTATTTAGGACTCTATGAGGAAAACTCCAAATTTTTTTGGCTTTATGCACATTTCCTGATGTACATGGGGTTTGGCTCAAAAGTTGTGTATACATGCGAGTATAGCTTTAAAAGTCATGTATACACATAAACATGTGTTTTTTGGGGATAATATTGGGACATCAAATTATAATAAGAGAAAAGGGGGTCCAAGGAGTCTTCAGAGGGACATGGAAGGACGTAAATATGTGATCAACGAGGTGTGGTAAAATCAGTTATAACAATTTTTTCTAAGATGCTCAAATGCTTCTTTGGGTAGTGGCTTAGTGAATATATCAACTATTTGTTCCCTAGTATCTACATGTTCTAGTTTCACCACCTTCCGTGATACTTGATCCCTCAAAAAGTGATATTTTATAGGGATGTGCTTTTTCTTGGAGTGCATAACAAGGTTTTTTTTATGTGTTTATGGCACTGGTATTGTCAGAGTTTATCACTTTTGGATGCTCATACTTTACAAGTAAGTCTTCCAATGTTTGTTTCATCCAAATGACTTGAGTGCAACATTATGGAGCAACAATGTATTCAGCTTGTGTTGTAGATAGTGCAATGGAGGTTTATTTTTTGCTTAGCCATGATACCAAACAGTCTCCCAAGTATAATGTTTCTCCACTAGTACTCTTTCAGTCATCAATAGTTCCTTCCAAATCTACATCAGTGAATTATTTTTTAGTGAAGTCTTTCCCTCTTGGGTACCAAAAACCATACTCTATAGTACCTTTCAAATATATGAGAATTATTTTCACTGTTATCACGTGTGTTTCTTTGGGATCTGATTGGAATCTAGCAACCAATCGTACAACTTGCATCAAATATGTTCTTGTAGTTGTCACATATAGAAGGATTCCTATCATAGATATATACACGGTATTATCTACTTCAAACAACTCATCATTCTTACTTAACTTATAATTAGTGACCATAGGTGTACTAACATGCTTAGAATATTCCAAATTAAACTTCTTAAGCATGTCTTTAATGTACTTGGTTTGTGTGATGAAGATCCCTTTGTCTCATTTAGAAACTTGTAATCCCAAGAAGAATGTTAATTTACCCAACATTAACATTTCAAACTCCTTCATTTTAGAAGCAAAATTTTCACTTAGCAGTTGTAGACTACTTCCAAATATAATATCATCCACATAAATAATAAAAATGATCATATTCTTATCTTCAAACTTTCTGAAGAGATTGCTATCAATGGCCCCTCTTTTATATACTTGTTTCTTCAAGTATTTATCTAGTCTTGAAAACCATGCCCTTGGGGCTTGTTTGAGACCATAGTTCCTTTCTCAATTTGCAAACATAGTCTTCATTTTCTAATAAGAGGAAACCTTCAGGTTTTTCAGTATAGACTTCATCTTCTAGCTTCCCATTCAAAAATGCATACTTGACATCCATTTGATATACTTTGAAGTTTCTATAACATGAATATGCCAAAAACATTATGATTGCTTCAAGTATTGCTATAGGGGAAAATGTTTCTTCAAATTAAATACCTTCCACTTGAGCATATCCCTTACACACTAGTATTTCTTTGCTTCTTATCACTTGACTGTATTCATTGAACTTGTTTTTGAAGACCCATTTTGTCTGTACAATATTCTTTCCTTTAGGTCTTGGGACAAGTTCCCAAGTTTGCCATCTTCTCAATTCGATCCAACTCTTCATTCATGGCCTTGATCCAATCATCATATTTGTTGGCTTCTGCAAAGTTATTAGTTTCAACCATTGATATTAAGGCTTTTTCATTAAACATTATTTTTCTTCTTGTACTGACTCACACATCTTTGTCTCCTATGATTTGTGTTTCAGGATGATTCTTTTGTATCCTTCTAGATGGATCATTTTTATCAAGTCTTGGAGATTCCTCATATTCACTTCCTTGTGATTCTTATCTTTTCTCTTCCTCTTCTTCTTTTTCTTCATCATCATGATGAACACTTTCATTCTTTTGCAATACTTCATTTTATTCATTATCATTTGTTCTTTCATCATCATCTTGGATTCTTACTTTTCTTGGTTTCATGTCATCAATTCTTACATCTATACTTTCTATGATTTTGTGTATCCTTTTATTGTAACATCTATATGCTTTCTTGGTGGATGAATATCCTAAAAATATCCCTTCATCGTATCTGGAATAAAACTTACCGAGATCATTCTCATTGCTCTTTATGTGGCACTTGCTACCAAACACTCTAAAATATTTGACTGAGGTGGGTCTTCCATACCATAATTCATAAGGAGACTTGTTATTATTTACACTAATTTTTCCTCTATTAAGTATATATAGCATTGTGTATATTACTTCTCTCCAATAGATATCTCAAATGTTTTCTTCGTTTAGCATAGTTTTGGCTGCTTCTTGGACTGTCCTATTCTTTCTTTCCACAAAGCCACTCTATTGAGGAGTCTTTGGAGCTGGAAATTGTCTTTTAAATCCATGAGTTTCACAAAACTCATTGAATTAATTTGAGGTAAACTCTTCTCCATTATATAACCTTAGACATTTGATTTTCATATTTTTTTCACACTCAACCATTATTTTGAAGATTTTAAACTTCTCAAAAGCTTCGGATTTTTATTTGAGAAATGTCACCGAAGTCATCCTTGTATAATATTCAATGAGAAACATGAAATAATACTCTTCTTGCAAAATTTTAGTTCTCATTGGTCCAAAAATATCTGTGTGAACCATTTCTAATGGTTGAGAGGTTGTATGTTTCTTGACTTTGAAGTTGGCTTTAGTCTGCTTCCCATGTTGATAGTTTTTACAAACTGAGTTTAGATGCTTTACAATCTTTGGCAAGTCTCTTACAATTTCCTTCTTACTTACTTTCATAATATTGTCAAAGTTCAAGCTCCACAGCCTTCTATTCCAAAGCCAACTTTCATCAATCATACTCACGTAGCATTGCCCTTCATTTTCAAGGATATATACATTGCTTGAATTCCTTACACCAGTCCCAACAAGTTTTCCTGAGTCTTTTATTCTAATTTCACATTTATCATAATCAAATACATAGATGTGCCATTGAACACATGTTTGACTCATGCTGAGGATATTAGGATTTAGATCTTCTACTAGCAACACATTTTCAGCTTTGATTTTGTTATCTATGATAGCAATTGTACATTTTCCAATTATCTTAGAGGATATATGATCTCCAATGTAACTTTTCCTTTTTGATCTCTTCTTAGGCTTACGAACTTATTTGGGTCTCCTATCATGTTTTTTCAACATCCACTATCAATATCCCATATATTTTCCTTTTATGTTGCACATAAAGCTACCATAGATTTTGTCTTCTTCTCCACCACTTCATTTATCTTCCAGTCCTTTCTATGTTTCTTGTCTTGAAACTTAGTTGAGTACCTTTCTCTATAGGAGTCATTAGTTTACATTATCTAGCTACATGTCCATGGTTATTGAACTTGTAACATTTTATCTCATATATTTGTAGAGGGAACAAGGATTTATGGTTTCTCTCTTTTGGATTGTTACTAGGTGTGTTCTTCTTATAGGAATGAAACATTCCATCTGCTTTGGAATTCAGGGCTTTATGTCCAAAATTATTACAATAGTAGCAATAACCAAGAAATATTTGTTGATACCTGCTTGTTATTGGTCTTCTAGGAATCATATTTCTTTTATGTAAAGGAGGAGTGTATTTCTGACTGTATTTCTTTTTAATTAGACTCATAAGTGAAGCAACATAACATTTTTTTCATATCCCATTCCATTTGTGTCACTTGATTATCTTTGGTTATTTAGGATACCATCTAGAGTCTTTGAGTTGTTGTCAAAATTTGATTTAAGAGGTTCTTCATCAAGCTTCTGTCTAAGTAGAGTGATTTCTGCTTCAAGTATTTCAGATTCTTGTATTCTCTTCTTGAGCTACAATTCTAGGTCATCTTCAATCTTCTTGTCCTCTTGAAGCTGGGCCTTCCAATAAACAATGATTTGGTTTGACTCTTTGTTCTTCATTATCCTCTTTCTCAATTCTTCAAGAGAACATATGAGTTCATCTCTTAGGTCCACATCTCCTTCCACATCTGATTCATCTTCTTGAGTCTCTATACCCATGGATAGGATTTTGGTTTCCTCATCTTCACTTGATTCTTCATCTTCACTATCTTCCATGGTGTAAAGGATCTTCTTCTTTTCATTATCCTTCTTCGTGTTTCCTACTTTGATCTTTTTGAACTTCTTAGAGGTTTCTCTATCATCACTATCATCCATTTTAGGATAGGAAAATTTGTGATAATCACTTCACATTGATATCTAGGATCTAGAGCAATATTCACAATCAAAGTATTTGATAAAATATGCAAGAGGACATCAAAAGAGACTGAAATAGAACATGTGAATGGTGATAATAACTGATCATTATATTACAGTACATCTTGTATATGTGTATAGTACATATTTATAATACATTGGGGAAACTTTGTGAGCCCCTGGAGGCCATGTGAATGCATAGAAGTGTAAGGCTAGGATTTTACCCCTAACTCCCCATAAGTTGACCAATAGGCTCCAAAACCTAACTAGACAGTCATGAATCCATGTGTGAACATGTAAGGAGAATGCATGGGTCATAAATGAGGGAAAGGTAAGCATGGGAGAGAACATGGGTGAGTGGGGGAGTCTCTAGCAGCCAATAAATGCCCAAGAAGACCACAAAACAACCACATTCACACACTAGTTCCCCTAGTCAAAGCTGGAAGTTGCTTGTAATTAATGCAGGCACCTAGATGATAGAATGATGAAAGTATAATGTCTCAACTGTCAATTAATGAGTTAGAAATCACCTATTAGACCAATATTGACCAGTATAGCCTAAGTTAGACCATGCAACATAAGCACAAGGAAAAAGAAATGTCTCCTAGGTAGATGACCATGGTACTAAGGAATATTAATGCTCTAACACCTCCACTTAATCCTAAAATAGTACATATTATACAAAATAATTTATTAAGTCCTTGGAAACTAAGGAACATGTCATCTTTTACAACAAAATTTTATTAGTCCTTGTAACCAAGGTAAGTAGAAAAACCTCATGGGACAAAACCTCCCCTAAAAAAACGGACATGACAAAGATGATCAAAAAATTCTTCAATGGGCCCTATTATTCACTTGAATGAGCTGAAATAAAAAATTCTTGGTGATGGACTTGGTGAAAATGTTGTGGATTCCAAGATCATGCATCAATGCATCAAAGTGTTGTAGACAAAGATAATGTGGAGAGGCCCTTTGATTTCATCATTTGATGATGGATGGAAATCATAAGAATGTATTTTTATGCAAGTATACTCTGATATAAAAGAATAATAAACCATGGAAAATATGTCTCTACAAACTCTTTCCCAAATAACATCAAAAGATTCAAGAAAATATGCCTCATCTAGAGCTTCCATATCATGAATAAAACCATGAATATTCCTCCCAATTTTATGAATCACATTCATAAATATGTAAACAATCTCATGAGGCTCTGAAATATCAGAATATATTTCATATACAGCAGAAAATATCAGAGTTATGGTGTCTCCATGAGTGAATGGGTCCATAGAGAGAGAAGAGTGAGTTGAACTAGATCACATTGCAGTTGAGCGAACCTGGAGGGTCTGGAGACTTGAGATTTGAACCATGGGTTGTAAAATCAAGTCCATAAATATGGAAAAGTAGTCCCATAAATTCCAATGATATGGCCGTCCAACCAATGAAAGACATACAAGACATAAAAGCAACATATACAACTGACATAGCATTGGAAATTAGGCAATTTTGATATTTTCCAACTAGTGAACTTGAGGGTTGTCGGGTGTTTTGGTCATGAAATGGTTGGGGAAATGAATATGTGAATGTAATAGGATGTATCAGCCTGTATATAAAATTTAGAATCAGAATTTTAAATGTATTATTGGATTGGGAAAGAGATTTCAGAAGACACATAAGAAACTGGCAAAAAATGACTAGTTTTGGGAGGAAGCTTTAGTGAACTGATTGGGGTTTCTTCCAAGGAAGGGATGGAGGATTCAGATTATGATATATAACAATTTAAATAAGAAATATATCCATCAGAAACATATATATAATAAATGGGTTTTACCCATGCACTCAATGCATACTCAGGCTTACCACTTCCTTGCTTGTGTTCCCAACCTCTTGCAAATTCTGGAAGATCAATATGGTTCTCCTCAAGGATTTTGGTCATGATGTCCATATTATTTTTGAAGAAATATATTTAAAGGTGTGAAAATATGAAATAGACACATTTGGGTATTTCTCTCTTGTTTCTTTTCCTGAATCTCGAATTCCCATCAGTAGAACTAGAGCTTTCTGAACTTGACTGCTTCTTATCTTTCTCTCTTTGCTTCAATTTTTTCTTCTTTCCTTTTTCTTGATTTGATACCAGAAGAAAGGGATTGTTATTTGGTGGATTTTATGGTACCAATTTGTATGATATTTTCTTGATGCTGATTCAAATACTCCATGAAGTCTACTAGTGCAGACATCCTCCAATTTCTAGCTGTAAGCTTGCTTTAGTGGAATGTCGAAACAAACACTGAATACTCAGGCCCTAGCTTAGAAAGGATGGAAAAGATAACATGATATTATTTCTTCTCTATGCCACACTATTTTATCTGAAGTACTAGTGCTTTGAACTTGGTAAAGAAGTCTTGAATAGTCTTATAGTGAGCTGGGCTCAAGGAGATTAGCTCATAATTCTCAAGTTGATGGTCTCTCACCTCATCATTATTCCCAAATAGTGACTCAATATTGACCCAAAATTCATTGGGTGTACCAATAATTTATACATGAAAGAGGATATACCTTGAAATTTTGAGTCAAATCTTTCCAAAATCTTGATCAAGTCGATAGAAGTACTTAGCTTTCTCTACTACAGAGTTGGGTTCAACTTCAGTACCCATGGTGACTCTATACAGGCCTTTTGACCTCAAATGGATCACCATTTTGGAATTACATTAAAATTATTTGAATGGTGTAATCAATAGCTGATTTTTCCCCATCCTTCTTGTGCAACCTATGACAAAAACACTGTAGAACCTGCAATGCAAACAATCAGATTTTCTAGAAATATGCCCTAAAAAGAAACTCAAACCTCTCTATATTTGTTTGCAGCTCCAAATATCTCTGATACCATGTGACGATTTCCTCATAGTGAGATCTAGGAGCTAGAGAAATATCCACAATCAAAGTATGTGACAAATTATGCAAGAGAACAATAAAAGAGACTGAAATAGTACATGTGAATGGTGCTAATAACTGATAATTATATTATGGTACATATTTTATATATTTATATTATATATTTATAATACATTGGGGTGGATTCATGATCCCTTGGATTCCATGTGAATGCATACGAGTGTCAGGCTAGGATTGGACCCCTAAACCCCCCTAGGTTGACCAATAGGCTCCAAAACCTAACCAAACAGTCACGAATCCATGTGTGAACATGTAAGGAGCATGAATGGGTCATAAATGAGGGAATTATAAGCATGGTAGAGTGCATGGTTGAGTGAGAGAGTCTCTAGGTGCCAATAAATGCCCAAGAAGACCACAAAACAACCACATTCACACACTAGCGCCCCTGGTAAAAGATGGAAGTGGCTTGAAATTAATGCAGGTGCCTAGAATATAGGATGATCAAAGTATAGAACCTCAACTATCAATTAATGAGCCAAAAATCATCCATTAGATCAATTTGACCAGTATAGCCTAAGTTAGACCATGCAATATAAGCACAAGGCAAATGAAAATCTCTCCTAGGTAGATGACCATGATACTAAGGTAGATTAATGCTCTAACAATATTTTGACCTAAAATGTCCAATTCTTCCATTGTTAAAGTACTTTATGGGTAGCTTTCCTTTGTACTTGCCAGTATGACTTTCAAGTTTCTTGATGAAAAGAGCTTCTTCATCATCTGAGTGGTTCTTGGGTAAGGCTTCAAATTTCTTTGACTATTTAGTGGATTTAAATGTTTCCACTTATATTGTTGGTTCATTTTTCTTGTTCTCATTTCACAGGAAATGAATATCCCATGAAGCCCATCCACTGTCAGAAGTTCAATATCATCTTGATCTTCTACAATAGACACTTTGGGGTTATACCTTGCTGGTAGGGTTCTTAGTACTTTTTTCAACTACTTATTTATCCTTTATTTCTCCTCTCATTCCTTTAATAGCATTGAAGATTTCATATACTCTTATAATATATTTTGCGACATTCCCTTCTTCTTTCATTTTTAGACTTTCGAACTACTCTTTGTATGTTTGAAGTTTGGATTTTTTTACTTTTGAAGCCCCTTCATAAGAAATTTTTTATTTTTCCCAAGAATGTTTGGTTGTATTACATTATATGACTTTAAAAAACACTAAATCTGCTAATCCTTTCAAAATTGCATTCAAATCTTTTGCATTGGATTCATATCCATCTAGTTCATCTCTATATGTAGGTAGGTTGTCTGGTATTTTATACCATTTTTCAACAGAACTCCAAATTTTGCATCCAAGAGACATTAGATGGAATATCACTCTTACACTCCAAAATTCATAATTATTTCCTATAAATAATGGTGGTCAGTTAGCAACTAACCCTTATTGATGATACATTTCAATTTTAATTACAATTCTCCTTCTAGTTGTTAGGATTATTAATCCTCCCTTATCCAATTTGGTCATATGTATAAACTAGGAGTCATGTCTAAATCGGGAGTCCATCCGGTTTATTCTTAGTCACTAGAATTGTTGGGTCCACTTGGCCTAATTGGGGCACATGTTCTAGTTACTAAAGTGTGGGGAACACTAAGTAAGGCCTACTGCCACTAATTGCACTTGCATGCATCAGTTTAGGAGCCTCCTATATCAATCCCTACAATTTAGGAGTCACTGGGACTGCCGACACCAACCTTCAGTAGTTGAGTTCCGTTAGTGACTAGTCAAGCTAAGTTAGGAGTTAGTTACATTCAGTTCTAGTCCTCTACATTCAGTTAAAGCTAGGTTTACATGGCTGCATGTAGGAGAGGAGTATTTCTCACCTACCACGGTCATTTAGCCTTAGTTAACACTGAATTAGACACTTGAGTTGTGTTTTAGAACTCTGATGAACTCCGCTAATGATTTAGACAAGGTCAATTAACTATTGAGTCCTCCGATAATGATTTAGGCAAGGTATTAGTTATGTACAGTTAAGTAGAATCTAATCAATTCGAATTTCCTCGTGTAGATTCAAATTGCATGTGGCTATTTAGCCATTGTATTACATTGTAATTAATTATCTAATTACTTTTTTTATTAATGAAAGCATTCACAGTTACAAGTCATTTTTGCACTGTTTCATTCTTCAATTGCTGAGTAAATTGTATGGTCTATCTTGTGAGTTGTGTGTTTGTCCACAGATCTATGTGCTCAATTTAATCTGGTATCAGAGCCTCAGTGGCAAGGCACTTCTCCTCCTCAGATCTCTAAATGGATCATTTTTTGGAGCAATTTTCTCCCTTCCTACTTTGCACCAGAAGCAGAAGGTTTACCACTTAATACCCCAAGTTAAGGAATTGTTGATCAAGCTTGCTTGATAAATTATGCTGGGTGTGATTAAAACTTGAAACATAGGTAGTCGACCTTATTTTATCTGTTTGATTGTGTGATTTACAGGTTATCAGTTCTTCTCACTACATTTGCTACAAGCAGCTCATTATCCTCATTGCATTCACTACAATAGCTAAATCTTGTTGATTGCATTCAAAATGGCCTCTCCAATAGAGCCTCTCACTCCTTTTAATTGCCACCAGTGGAAGGAGGACATGGAGATGTAGCTTCACTCCAAACATATTTTCAAGCTCACAATGGATACAGAGGCAAAGTTGGTTCTTAATCATGACAAAGAAAAATATTTCAACAAGCTTGATGCAGCATATGGATTCTTTTGCCTCTCAATCTCTCGAGATCTTCTTTTCCACATCAAAGGATTGAAGACTCCCAAGGAGGTATGGGATAAGCTTGCTTCCTTGTTTGATAAGCAGGATGATTTGAGGGTCTATTAGCTCTAGAATGAGCTAATATCCCTTCATCCATCCAATTTCAAAACACTAAATGACTTCTTTACAAAATTCAAGAGCTTGGTGTTCGAATTGAAGCTGTGCAAGGTTAAAAAGGAGGATGATCAGCTTATTCTTTCCATCCTCTCAAAACTTGGTGTAAACTATTCAGTATTTGTGTCAACCTTTCATTCAGTGAAGTTCACTACTCCAAACTTGAAGATTCCCACTATTAACAGCTTCATTGAATCTCTCACTCATGAACATGACAAGTTTATCCAAATGGGGATCATTCAATCTTCCAACGATTAAGCATTGGTTGCAAGAGGAGGTAAGGTAGCGAATGATAAAGGGAAGAAAATATATGATTCTCCTATGAATAAAGAGCAATCAAATGAGCCTACAGGTTTGAAGAAAAGCAAGAAGAATGGTAGTAAAGGGAAGACCCTTTTTTTCTACTGTGGAAGGGGCTTTTATCCAGATAGATTTTGCATGAGAAGACAAATTGATGAAATGAATCTTCTTCTAAAGAAACATAAAATTACCACACTTGCTAGTGCAAGGAAGGATAACCACACAGAAGACACTGAATATTACTTCGAAACAGGTCATGCACTAAAGGCTAGTTGTTCAACAGCACATACCTTCCTCATTGATTCTAGAGCTTCCAATCATATGTTTACATCCAGAGAATTATTCTCTTCTTTATAGTATTTTTATGGTCCTAGTATTCAGTTGGGAAATAATAGTAAAGTTCAAACCAAAAGGAAGGGCTCTATCAAGCTTGAACATGGAAGATTCAAAGATATGCTCTATATTCCCTCTCTAGTTTCAAACCTGTTATGTGTATACCAGATGACTCATACTGGCTCTCCAAAGCGAGTAATATTTAGTCTTGACTCAGTGGAGATCATAGATATCTCTACTGGAAACATCATAGTGAAGGGTGTTGCAAATCATGCCTCCAAGGCATATGAGTTCTCACACTTCATGCCATTTCCAGAACCAGTGCCCTCTTAGTAGCCACTTGCAAGGGAAGGTAAAACCATTTCATCTACTTCTTTTGTTGCTTCCACTAATATTGCAGATCCAGCTGTATGAGTTTATGAGATTGAGATTCAGGGTGATTCAGATCCAGATCCAGTCCCTACTTCCAAACTAGAAGTTAGGAAGATGATTGGAAACCCACCTGACACTCGAAAGGGAAAGACCCTTGCACTATGTCATGCAACCTTACCTTCTTGAGAGAGATGCAATAAACTCCCTGCAAGATTCTACATGGAAAGGGCTTAGTCTCACTACATTTAGAAGAATAGAGCTTATCATACACCTCTTCATCCAGCAAGAGACAAAGGTTACATTCCTCCTTCCTTCCATCATCGATTTGGGAAAAGAAGGAGAATTCTACATGCCAATTCCTAGGATATTTGTGCACAGAACATCATGCATGTTGCTCCACTACATCACAGAGATTGCATAAACACATTTTCAAGTTTTTCAAACTTGAATCCTGATTCTATCTGCTTAGTTAGAGGGGGGGGATTTTCCCATGTGTTTTTTTCCCCAGCTCCTTATATTGAGCAGTTACTTTAATTTACTTTATGTAATGGGTGACCTATGGTCTTAGTTACCAGGGCCCACATATTTTCCAAGTTATCATTCAGGGGGTGTGTTGGGATTATTAATCCTCCCTTGTCCAATTTGGTCATATGTCTAAATCTGGAGTCCATCCAGTCTATTTTTAGTTAGTAGCACCATTGGGTCCACTTGGCCTAATTGGGGCACATGTTCCAGTTACCAAAGTATGGGGAACACTAATTGAGGACTACTACCACTAATTGCACTTGCATGCATCAGTTTAGGAGCCTCCTAGATCAATCCCTACAATTTAGGATACACTGGGAGTGTCGACACCAACCTTCAGCAGTTGAGTTCAATTAGTGACTAATCAAGCTAAGTTAGGAGTCAGTTACATTCAGTTCTAGTCGTATACATTCAGTTGGCACTAGGTTTACATGGTTGCATGTAGGAGAGGCACATTTCTCACCTACCACAGTCAGATAGCCTTAGTTAACACTAAATTAGACACTTGAGTTGTGTTTTAGAACTCCGATGAAGTCCGATAATGATTTAGACAAGGTCAATTAACTATTGAGTCCTCCGATAATGATTTAGACAAGTTCTTAGTTACATACAGTCAAGTAGAGTCTAATCAATTTGAATTTCCTCACATGGATTCAGATTGCATGTGGCTATTTATCCATTGTATTACATTGTAATTAATTATCTAATTACATTTTGATTAATGAAAGCATTCACAATTGCAAGTCATTTTTTCACTGTTTCATTCTTCAATTGCTGAGTAAATTGTATGATCTATCTTGTGAGTTGTGTGTTTGTCCACATATGTATGTGCTCAATTTAATATGGTATTAGAGCCTTGGTGGACAAGGCACTTCTCCTCCTCAGCTCTCCATCTGGATCATTTTTTTGAGAAATTTTCTCCATTCCTACTCTGCACTAGAAGCAGAAGTTTTACCACTTAATACCCCAAGTTAAGGAATTGTTGATCAATCTTGCTTGATAAATTATGATGGGTGTGATTAAAACATGAAATGTGCAGGTATTCGACCATATTTTTTCTATTTGATTGTGTGATTTACAGGTTATCATTTCTTCTCACTGCATTCGCTACAAGCAGCTCATTCTTCTCACTGCATTCACTACAACAGCTAAATCTTCTTCATTGCATTCAAAATTGGCTCTCCAATAGAGCCTCTCACTCCTTTTAATTACCACAAGTGGAAGGAGGACATGGAGATGCAACTTCTCTCCAAACAACTTTTCAGGCTCACAATGGATATAGAGGCAAATCTGGTTCTTAATCATGACAAAGAAAAATATTTCAACAGACTTGATACAGCATATGGATACTTGTGCCTCTCAATCTCTCGAGATCTTCTTTTCCACATCAAAGGATTGAAGACTCCCAAGGAGGTATGGGATAAGCTTGCTTCCTTTTTTGATAAGTAAGATGATCTAAGGGTCTATCAGCTCAAGAATGAGCTGATCTCCCTTCATCCATCCAATTTCAAAACACTAAATGAATTCTTTACAAAATTCAAGAGCTTGGTGTTTGAATTGAAGCCATGCAAGGTTGAAAAGGAGGATGATCAACTCATTCTTTCCATCCTCTCAAAACTTGGTGACTATTCAGTCTTTGTGTCAACCTTTCATTCACTGAAGCTCACTACTCCAAAATTGAATATTCCCACTCTTAACAGCTTCATTGAATCTCTCACTCATGAGCATGACAAGTTGATCCAAATGGGGATCATTCGATCTTCCAAAAATAAAGCATTGGTTGCAAGAGGAGGTAAGGTAGCGAATGATAAAGGGAAGCAAAGAGATGAGTCTCCTATGAATAAAGAGCAGTCAAATGAGCCTCCAGGTTCGAAGAGAAGCAAGAATAATGGTAAAGGGAAGACCCTTTGTTCGTACTATGGGAGGGGCTTTCATCCAAATAGCTCCTGCATGAGAAGACAAATTTATGAAATGACTCTTCTTTAGAAGAAACATAAAATTACTGCACTTTATAGCACAAGGAAGGATCACCACACAGAAGACACTGAAGATTACTTCAAAACAGGTCATGCACTGAAGGCTAGTTGTTCAACAGCACATACCTTCCTCATTGTTTCTGGAGCTTCGAATCATATGGTTGCATCCAAAGAATCATTCTCTGCTTTACAGTCTTTTGATGGTCCTAGAATTTAGTTTGGAAATAATAGTAAAGATGAAACCAAAGGGAAGGGCTCTATCAAGCTTGAACATGGAAGATTAAAAGATGTGCTCTATGTTCCCTCCATAGTTTCAAACCTGTTATCTGTATACCAGATGACACATACTGGCTCTCCAAAGAGAGTAATATTTGGTCCTGACTTAGTGGAGATCACAGATATCTCTACTAAAAACATCATAGCGAAGGGTGTTGCAAATAATTTCTCCAACGAATATGAGTTCTCACACTTCATCCCATTTTTCAGAACCAGTGCACTCTCAGCAGCCACTTGCAAGGGAAGGTAAAATCATTTGATCTACTTCTTTTGTTGCTTCCACTAGTATTGTAGATCCAGTTGTATCGGTTTATGAGATTGAGAGTCAGGGTGATTCAGATCCAGATCCAATTCCTACTTCTAAACTGGAAGCTAGGAAGATGATTGGAAACCCACCTAACACTCAGAAGGGAAAGACCCTTGCTCTATGTCATGCAACCTTACCTTCTTCAGTGAGATGCAATAAACTCCTTGCAAGATTCTACATGGAAACAGCTCAGTCTCACTACATTTAGAAGAATAGATCTGATCATACACCTCTTCATCCAGCAAGAGACAAAGGTTACATTCCTCCTTCCTTCCATCATCATTTTGGGAAAAGAAGGAGAAGTCTACATGCCAGGCCCCAGGATACGAGAGCACAGAACATCATGCATTCTACTCCACTACATCACAGATATTGCATAAACACATTTTAAATTTTTTTAAACTTGAATCCTGATTCTATCTGCTTAGTTAGAGGGGGGGATTTTTTTCCCATGTGGTTTTTTCCCCAGCTCCTTGTATTGAGTAGTTAATTTACTTTAATTGATGTAATGGGTGACCTATGGTCTTAGTTACCAGGGCCCACATATTTTCCAAGTTATCATTCAGGGGGGTGTTAGGATTATTAATCCTCCCTTGTGCAATTTGGTCATATGTCTAAATCAGGAGTCATGTCTAAATATGGAGACAATCCAGTCTATTTTTAGTAACTAGAACCATTGGGTCCACTTGGCCTAATTGGGGCACATGTTCTAGATACGAATGTGTAGGGAACACTAATTGAGGCCTACCGCCACTAATTGCACTTGCATGCATTAGTTTAGGAGCCTGCGAGATCAATCCCTACAATTTAGGAGCCACTGGGAGTGCTAATACCAACCTTCAGTAGTTGAGTTTAGTTAGTGACTAGTCAAGCTAAGTTAGGAGTCAGTTATATTTAGTTATAGTCCTCTACATTCAGTTAGCACTAGGTTTTCATGGCTGCATGCAGTAGAGGTACATTTCTCACCTACCACAGTTAGTTATCCTTAGTTAAAACTTAATTAGACACTTGACATGTGTTTTAGAACTTCGATGAACTCCGATAATGATTTAGACAAGTTTAGTTAACTATTGGGTCCTCTAATAATGATTTAAACAAGGTATTAGTTACCTACAGTCAAGTAGAGTCTAATCAATTTGAATTTCCTCATGTGGATTCGAATTGCATGTCACTATTTAGCCATTGTATTACATTCTAATTAATTATCTAATTACTTTTTTTATTGATGAAAGCATTCATAGTTGCAAGTCATTTTTGCACTATTTCATTCTTCAATTGCTGAGTAAATTGTATTATCTATCTTGTGAGTTGTGTGTTTTTCCACATATCTATGTGCTCAATTTAATATGGGAGTCAGAGCCTCAGCGGACAAGGAACTTCTCCTCCTCAAATCTCTAGCTGGATCATTTTTTTGAGCAATTTTCTCCCTTCCTAATCTGCACCAGAAGCAGAAGGTTTACCACTTAATACCCCAAGTTAAGGAATTGTTGATCAAGCTTGCTTGATCAATTATGCTGGGTGTGATTAAAACCTGAAATGTGCAAGTAGTTGACCTTATTTTTTTTGTTTGATTGTTTGATTTACAGGTTATCAGTTCTTCTCACTGCATTCACTACAAGCATCTCATTCTCCTCACCGCATTCGCTACATCACCTAATTCTTGTTCACTGCATTCAAAATGGCCTCTCCAATAGAGCCTCTCACTCCTTTTAATTACCACCAGTGGAAGGAGGACATGGAGATGCATCTTCGCTCCAAACAACTTTTTAGGCTCATAATGGATATAGAGGCAGAGCTAGTTCTTAATCATGACAAAAAAATATTTCAATAGGCTTGATGCACCATATGGATGCTTGTGCCTCTCAATCTTTGGAGATATTCTTTTCCACATCAAAGGATTGAAGACTCCCAAGGAGGTATGGGATAAGCTTGCTTCCTTGTTTAATAAGCAGGATGATCTGAGGGTCTATCAACTCGAGAATGAGCCGATCTCCCTTCATCCATCCAATTTCAAAACAATAAATGACTTCTTTACAAAATTCAATATCTTGGTGTTTGAAGTGAAGCTGTGCAAGGTTTAAAATGAGATGGGTAAACTTATTCTTGCCATTCTCTCAAAACTTGGTGTAGAATATTCAGTCTTTGTGTCAACCTTTCATTCACTGAAGCTCACTACTCCAAACTTGAATATTCTCACTCTTAACAGCTTCATTGAATCTCTCACATATGAGAATGACAAGTTGATCCAAATGGGGACCGTTTGATCTTCCAAATATCAATCATTAGTTGCAAGAGGAGGTAAAGTAGCGAATGATAAGGGGAAGCAAAGAGATGAGTCTCCTGTGAATAAAGAGCAATCAAATGAGCCTCTAGTTTCAAAGAGAATCAAGAAGAATGGTAAAGGGAAGACCCTTTGTTCCAAATGTTGAAGGGGATTTCATCCAAATAGCTCTTGCATGAGAAGACAAATTGATGAAATGACTCTTCTTCTAAAGAAACATAACATTACTGCAATTGCTAGTGCAAGGAAGGATGACCACACTGAAGATTACTTTGAAACAGGTCATGCACTAAAGGCTAGATGTTCAACAGCACATACCTTCCTCATTGATTCTGGAGCTTCCAATCATATGGTTGCATAGAGAGAATCATTCTCTTCTTTATAGTCTTTTGATGGTCCTAGTATTCAGTTAGGCAATAATAGTAAATTTCAAACCAAAGGGAAGGGCTCTATCAATATTGAACATGGAATATTCAAAGATGTTCTCTGTGTTCCCTCCCTAGCTTCAAACATGTTATCTTTATAACAGATGAC
Organism: Pseudotsuga menziesii; assembly: GCA_001517045.1. NCBI lineage: Eukaryota > Viridiplantae > Streptophyta > Pinopsida > Pinales > Pinaceae > Pseudotsuga > Pseudotsuga menziesii. The sequence goes on along the minus strand of LPNX010967455.1, from coordinate 86,870 downwards.
TCATACTGGCTCTCCAAAGTGAGTAATATTTGGTCATGACTCAATGGATATCACATATATCTCTAGTGGAAACATCATAGTGAAGGGTGTTGCAAATCATGCCTCCAAGGCATATGAGTTCTCACACTTCATGCCATTTTCAGAACCAGTGCACTCTCAATAGCCACTTGCAAGGGAAGGTAAAATCATGTCATCTACTTCTTTTTCTACTTCCACTAGTATTGCAAATCTAGTTGTATCAGTTTATGAGATTGAGATTCATGGGGATTCGGATCTAGATCCAGTCCCTACTTCCAAATTGGAAGTTAGGATGATGATTGGAAACCCACCTGACACTCAGAAGGGAAAGACATTTGCGTTATCTCATGCAACCTTACCTTCTTCAAGGAGTTGCAATAAACTCCCTGCAAGATTCTACATGGAAAGGGATCAATCTCACTACATTTAGAATAATAGAGCTGATCATACACCTCTTCATCCAACAAGAGATAAAGGTTACATTCCTCCTTCCTTCCATCATCATTTTGGGAAAAGAAGGAGAATTCTACATGACAGGCCCCAGGATACATGTGCACAAAACATCATGCATGTTTCTCTACTACATCACATAGATTTCATAAACACATTTTCAAGTTTTCCAAACTTGAATCCTGATTCTATCTGCTTAGTTAGAGGGGAGGGGGGGATTTTTTTCCCATGTGGGTCTTTCCCCAGCTCCTTGTATTGAGCAGTTACTTTACTTTACTTGATGTAATGGGTGACCTATGGTATTAGTTACCAGGGCCCACAGATTTTCCAAGTTATCATTCAGGGGGGGTGTTAGGATTATTAATCCTCCCTTGTCCAATTTGGTCATATGTCTAAATCAGGATTCATGTCTAAATCGAGAGTCCATTCAGTCTATTTTTATTCACTAGCACCATTGGGTCCACTTGGCATAATTGGGGCACATGCTCTAGTTACTAAAGTGTGGGGAACACTAATTGAGGCCTCTTGTCACTGATTGCACTTGCATACATCAGTTTAGGAGCCTCCTAAATCAATCCCTACAATTTAGGAGCCACTGGGAGTGCCGACACCAACCTTCAGCACTTGTTTTTAGTTAGTGACTAGTCCAGATAAGTTAGGAGTCAGTTACATTCAGTTCTAGTCCTCTACATTTAGTTAGCACTAGGTTTGCATGGATGCATGCAACAGAGTCACATTCTCACCTACCACAGTTAGTTAGCCTTAGTTAACAATGAATTAGACACTTGAGTTGTGTTTTAGAACTCCGATGAACTCCGATAATGATTTAGACAAGGTCTTAGTTACGTATAGTAATGTAGAGTCTAATCAATTTGAATTTCCTTGTGTGGATTTGAATTGCATGTGGCTATTTAGCCATTGTATTACATTGTAATTAATTATCTAATTACTTTTTGATTAATTAAAGCATTCTCACTTGCAAGTCATTTTTGCACTGTTTCTTTCTTCAATTGCTGAGTAAATTGTATGATCTATCTTGTGAGTTGTGTGTTTGTCCACAAATATATGTGCTCAATTTAATATGGTATTAGAGCCTCGGCGGACAAGGCACTTCTCCTCCTTAGATCTCCAGCTGGATCATTTTTTTGAGCAATTTTCTCCCTTCCTACTTTGCACCAGAAGCAGAAGGTTTACTATGTAATACCACAAGTTAAGGAATTTTTTATCAAGCTTGCTTAATCAATTATGTTGGGTGTGATTAAAAACTGAAATGTGCAGGTTGTCGACCTTATTTTGTCTATTTGATTGTGTGATTTACAGGTTATCATTCCTTCTCACTGCATTCACTACAAGCAGCTCATTCTCCTCATTGTATTCACTACAACAGCTAAATCTTCTTCACTACATTCAAAATGGCCTCTCTAATAGAGCCTCTCACTCCTTTTAATTACCACCAGTGGAAGGAGGACATGGAGTTGTAGCTTCGCTCCAAACAGCTTTTTAGGATCACAATGCATACAGAGACAGAGCTAGTTCTTAATCATGACAAAGAAAAATATTTCAATAGGATTGATGCAGCATATGGATGCTTGTGCCTCTCAATCTCTCGAGATCTTGTTTTCCACATCAAAGGATTGAAGACTCCCAAGGAGGTATGGGATAAGCTTGATTCCTTGTTTAATAAGTAGCATGATATGAGGGTCTATCAGCTTGAGAATGAGCTGATCTCCCTTCATCCATCATTTTTCAAAACACTAAATAAATTCTTTACGAAATTCAAGAGCTTGGTGTTTGAATTCAAGCTGTGCAAGGTTGAAAAAAAGGATGATCAAGTTATTCTTGCCATCCTCTCAAAACTTGGTGCAGACTATTTAGTCTTTGTGTCAACCTTTCATTCACTGAAGCTCACTACTCTAAACTTGAAGACACCCACTCTTAACAGCTTCATTGAATCTCTCACTCATGAGCATGACAAGTTGATCCAAATGGGGATCGTTCGATCTTCCAAAGATCAAGCATTGGTTGCAAGAGGAGATAAGGTAGCGAATGATAAAGGGAAGCAAAGAGATGAGTCTCCTATGAATAAAGATTATTCAAATGAGTCTCTAGGTTCAAAGAGAAGTAATAAGAATGGTAAAGGGAAGACCCTTTGTTCCTACTGTGGAATGGGATTTCATCCAGATAGCTCCTACATGAGAAGATAAATTTATGAAATGACTCTTCTTCTAAAAAAACATAACATTACTGCACTTGCTAGCACAAGGAAGGTTGACCACACAGAAGACACTCAAGATTACTTTGAAATAGGTCATGCATTGAAGGCTAGTTTTTCAACAACACATACCTTCCTTGTTGATTCTGGAGATTCCAATCACATGGTTGCATCCAGAGAATCATTCTCTTCATTACAGTATTTTGATTGTCCTAGTATTCAGTTGGGAAATATTAGTAAAGTTCAAACCAAAGGGAAGGGCTCTATCAAGCTTGAACATGGTAGATTCAAAGATGTTCTCTATGTTCCCTCCCTAGCTTCAAAACTGTTATTTGTATACCATATGACTCATGCTAGCTCTCCAAAGCGAGTAATATTTGGTCCTGACTCAGTGGAGATCACAGATATCTCTACTGGAAACATCATAGTGAAGGGTGTTGCAAATCATGCCTCCAAGGCATATGAGTTCTCACATTTCATGCCATTTTCAGAACTAGTGCACTCTCAATATCCACTTGCAAGGGAAGGTAAAATCATTTCATCTACTTCTTTTTCTACTTCCACTAGTATTGCAGATCCAGCTGCATCCATTTATGAGATTGAGATTCAGGGTGATTCAAATCAAGATTGAGTCCCTAGTTCCAAACCGGAAGCTAGGAGGATGACTGGAAACCCACCTGACACTCAGAAGGGAAAGACCCTTGCGCTATGTCATTCAACCTTACCTTCTTCAGCGAGATGCAGTAAACTCCCTGCAAGATTCTACGTGGAAAGGTTAGTCTCACTACATTTAGAAGAATAGAGCTGATCATACACCTCTTCATCTAGCAAGAGAAAAAGGTTGCATTCCTCCTTCCTTCCATAATCATTTTGGGAAAAGAAGGAGAAGTCTACATGCCAGGCCCCAGGATACCTGTTCACACATGCATGTTTCTCCACTACATCACAAAGATAGCATAAAGACATTTTCAAGTTTTTCAAACTTGAATCTTCATTCTATCTGCTTAGTTAGAGGGGGGGATTTTTTTCCCATGTGGTTTTTTTCCCAACTCCTTGTGTTGAGCAGTTACTTTACTTTACTTGCTGTAATGGGTGACCTATGGTCTTAGTTACCAAGGCCCACAAATTGTCCAAGTTAGCATTCAGGGGGGGTGTTAGGATTATTAATCCTCCCTTGTCCAATTTGGTCATATGTCTAAATCGGGAGTCCATTCAGTCTATTTTTAGTCACTAGCACCATTGGGTCCACTTGGCCTAATTGGGGCACATGTTCCAGTTACTAAAGTGTGGGGAACACTAATTGAGGCCTACTGCCACAGATTGCACTTGCATGCATCAGTTTAGGAGCCTCCTAGATCAATCTATACAATTTAGGATCCACTGGGAGTGCCAAAACCAACCTTCAGCAATTGAGTTCAGTTAGTGTAGAAATAATAGATCAATGCTATGTGCAATGATGCTAAGAAGAAGCACAAGAAATAGATCTTGCTACTAAGAATTCTCACAAGCATACACAGGAAAAATAGAGAAAAGAAAAGAGACTGAATCACATGAATGAAGAGATGAATATTGGTGTGTATCCTTCCATTGAATAATTATGAATAATAGTGTACATAAATAGTACGTCCCTCATAGAAAAATCGAATTGTATGGAAATAACTCATAAAGCTCAAAAAGGCTCACTTACCAAAATATAGCAAACCCCCATAAGTGGCTAAAGCACTCACCAAATCTATCAAGGACCTCACGAGTTGGAAAAATCATGAGTGAGTTGTCAAGGAGATGGAAATAACATGATAATCCTAGAAAATGGAGAAAAACTAATGGAGGATGGGTTGGAAACAAAAGCTCCCAGTTTCCTAGTTGACTAGCTTTTATCTTATCCATAGAAAAGCAGGAAAAGCAAAAAAAGCAGAATAAAGCAGAATCTGCTGTAAAGTCCTGTATACTAATTCTGGATGGTCAAAAGGTGGTCAAGATCAACCCAGAATTAGAAATAAATCATTCCTAGGATATAGATGGCATGTATTGACTTTAAGGTGCAAGTGGATGCCAACTAATTAAGCTAGTGGGTGAATAATTAATCAAATAATGATTAATTATTTTATCCTAACTTGCGAGTGGGTTTAATATATTCCAACACCCCCCTGTAAGTCTGAATTTATGATGGTATGACAAAAAATATGGATGCATATGGATGCATATAGGGCCCAGCAACAAGGCTATGGTCACCCTTTAACAATTATTATGTCCAGAAAAGTGAGGAAAGAGACAAAACCACATGGGGAAAATCCTCCCTCAAGATAGGACAAGGCACAGAATTTGAAATGTGTCTTCAACATATCTTCATATTCACTTTAATGAGCTAACAGAACTGCTTCTGGATGAAGGACTTGTTGAAGAAATCATGAACTCCATGATCATGTGCTGGAGTGTAGAACCTGCAAGAAGGAAGAGGAGAGACTCCTTGTATCTCATCAACTGATGAAGTAGGAGAATTATCTAAATGCTTCTTTCTGCTGTAAAAATCTGATCTGAAAACATAATCTGAAATGGAAAAGAGATCTGTGCATACTCCTTCCCAAAGAGTACAAAAAATAAGGCAATTTATTTCACACCCAATTCCCTGAATAGCTGCAAAATTGTGATGTGAATCACATGTAAATATTCCAATCTGCCATAGCACCTGTATAGATCTGATATGAGGATGATAAAACACTAATATATCAGAAACATTAGCATATGGAACAGCAAAGACAAAGGATTTAGTGGCTCCATGAGGATATAGGGTTAGACTAGGAAAATTATGAACAACTGGGGAAAACTGATAGGTGTAAAAATATGAATGATGGATGGGTTTAAGATCTGAAATATAAGTGTTTAGAATAGATACAAAGATGTTTAATATCATTACAAATATGACTAAGGAAATGAATAACTAGCCACTGAAAGTTAGGAAAGACTTCAAACCATGTAAGATAAATATCACTGCATAAGAGAACAATGAGGAATCGACTAGTGAGCTTGGGATTTGTATAGTATTTGGATTATTCATAGGTATGGTAGATGGTATGGATGGTGGTATTATATGTGTATCAACCTACAAATATTCTTCTAAATCAGAATCCAAAGGATCATATATAAGCATATCAATAGACTCATGGGAATACATTGGTAATGAATCCTCTGTATGAAAGAAGGAAATAAGGAGATGTTCAAAATCTTCAAGAAGGCTCTGAGTATTGATGCCAAGAAAAAAGGAGGATATGCTGAAGCACATGAGATCAATTAAGGTAAGTGGTATTACACAAAGAAGGCTTGATGTGGCTAAGCAAACATCCTGGAAGTCACTGGGTTGCGCACCATCAGTCAGAGAGGTATGCAAAAGGTGTGAAGAATCTAACACGTAGATCTCAGAATCTAAGATAGGATATTTAGAGAATAATGAATGGGTTATAGGATCATAATCAATATCAGCAGCAGCTCCATATGTTACTTCTTTTTCATCAATAGTATCACAAGAAGAAAAATCACCTTCAAGAGACACAGAAAAGATGGCTCTTCAATATTTGCTTCTTCATTGAAGGAGGAAGCATTCGAATGAAAGAGGGAAATAGCAACATGAACTGTATGAGAAACTTATTCATCACGATCAAATTCATCAGAGAATGTAGAGTCCAAAAAATCTTGAGAGAGAGAACAAGAGGAGATGCTAGGTTCGCTCCATGCTTCATCTTCAATTTCCTGCAAACCAAAAGCTTTGTCCAAAATTTTCCAAAGCTCAAATGGAAATTCAGCAGAATCTATGAGATTATATATATTTGGAGACATTCCCAAACACATAATTCCATAATATCTATCACAATTATTTATCCAATCAATCTTCTCTTCATAAGACTCAGGTTCACTCAATGCACCAATGGAGACATCAAAGAGACATTGCCTCTTCAAGTATGCCCTCATCTTTGGCTTCCAATCAGCATAGTTGAAAGGAGATAGTAGAGGAAATTTTGAATCCATATTGAAGTTGTTGATATTCTCTAGTAGATACTCTCTGCAACCTGCAAAACAAACTAGGAGAAAATCTTGTAAGCTAGACAAGCTCTTATTCAGAGAGGGATAGGAGACTGGAAGCGCTCCTCAACTCTGTAGAACTTGATAAACCTTGTAGATATTATACCATGTAGAAATAATAGATCAATTCTATGTTAAATGATGCTAAGAAGAAGCACAAGAAATAGATATTTCTACTAAGAATTCTCACAAGCATACACAGGAAAAATAGAGAAAAGAAAAGAGACTGAATCACATGAATGAAGAGATGAATATTGGTGTGTATCCTTCTATTGAATAATTATGAATAATAGTGTACATAAATAGTACATCCCTCATAGGAAAATCTAATTGTATGGAAACAACTCATAAAGCTCAAAAAGGATGACTTACCAAAATATAGCAAACCCCCATAGGTGTCTAAACCACTTACCAAATCTATCAAGGACCTCACGAGTTGGAAAAATCATAAGTGAGTTGTCAAGGAGATTGAAATAGCATGCTAATCCTAGAAAATGGAGAAAAAATAATGGAGGATGGGTTGGAAACAAAAGCTCCTAGTTTCCTAGTTAACTAGCTTTTATCTTATCCATAGAAAAGCAGGAAAAGCAAAAAAAGCAAAATAAAGTAGAATCTGCTGTAAAGTCCTATATACTAATTCTGGATGGTCAAAAGGTGGTCAAGATCAACCCAAAATTATAAATAAATCATTCCTAGGATATAGATGGCATGTATTGACTTTAAGGTGCAAGTGGATGCCAACTAATTAAGCTAGTGGGTGAATAATTAATCAAATAATGATTAATTATTTTATCCTAAGTTGTGAGTGGGTTTAATATATTCCAACAGTTAGTAACTAGTTAAGCTAAGTTAGGAGTCAGTTGCATTCAGTTTAGTCTTGTACATTCAGTTAGCGCGAGGTTTGCATGGCTACATGCAGGAGAGGCGCATTTCTCACCTACCACAGTCAGTTAGCCTTAGTTAACACTTAATTAGACACTTGATTTGTGTTTTAGAACTCTGATGAATTTCAATAATGATTTAGACAAGGTCAGTTAACTATTGAGTCCTCTGATAATGATTTAGACAAGGTCTTAGTTACCTACAGTCAAGTAGAGTCTAATCAATTTGAATTTCCTCATGTGGATTCAAATTGCATGCGGCTATTTAGCCATTGTATTACATTGTAATTAATTATCTAATTACGTTTTGATTAATGAAATCATTCACAATTGCAAACCATTTTTGCACTGTTTCATTCTTCAATTGCTGAGTAAATTGTGTGATCTATCTTGTGAGTTGTGTGTTTCTCCACAAATCTATGTGCTCAATTTTATACCATTTTTTTAGACTGTAAGGCTTTAAATTTGGTATCCCTCTCTGATACCAATTGTTGGTTTATCTAGCAATACTGAGAGGGGGGGTGAACCATTATTTCCTTATTTTAATTTATTAAAACAATTAGTACAAGATAAACAATCAATCAAACAAGTTAGGAAACATAATTTTATTGTGGAAACCTCAAAGATAAAACCACAAATCAAACTCATTAATAATATGAATTTTACAAAAAAAAAAATTTGCTACTACAGAAAGGATGCTCCAACACCCTATATTATTCCTGCTCCAATAGACAAGGATGTATGAACACCCTGGATTTTTTACCTGCACCAACAGATAAGGATGTTACGACACCCATGTACTCCAACCACTACTAGAAGGAAGATACAACCTCCTTGTAGGCTTGCATCCTACCCAAGCACCACCCTACCTCCCTAATTTGATCTTTTTCTTCAATTATGTTATTGATTATTATTCACTCCATTGATCTCTTCCTTCTCTTGTTCTTACATTGAGAGTCTGGACTGCTGAGACATTTTTCTTTCAATTCAGGATTCTTCTTATATATATTTATTAGAATGTCTTTTCATTGAACCAGTGTATCTCTTCATCATTGTGTCCATTCTTCAAAAAAACGTTTCACCAAATGCATCTCTTCATTCTGGAAACTCAGGTCTTTTCATAGTCATGACCTTTCAATAATTAACTCTCTCTGTTTAATCACTTTTTTTTTGTTTCTTATATCTCTGTATATCTATATTTATGTTTTATTAAAACTCTTTTCATTTAACAACAAAATAAAATAAAATAAAACTATGTTTAACTAATCTGCCATTTTCCAATGCTATGGTGGACATTCTTCATAAGTCTCTAATCATCATTTATGTGTCTGCAACCATAAGTCTGCAATCATTGTTCATAATTTTAATGGAATTCATTATCATATTTGCGTGCATATTTCATACAATATACATGCATATTTCAACTTAAATAAAATATGACTTTTTCTCAAATTGGTTGGTTTATATCTCACAGGTGTGACCAGATGGAAAACTAAGACCATGACTAGATGGAAATTTCAGCAAAGAATAGGTTCATTCCATTGGATAAATTTAATGCCACAAAGAAAAAATCTGGCAGGCATTTCTAAATGGCCTCTTAGACTTCATGTGTTTAACACTCAGACATGCAAACATACTTTTTCTCAACTTGGCGGTATTATATTTTCACCCATAGAGACTATTTGGACAAGATGATCATATGGTTAGATGTACATATCAACATTCTAGATGTATATACAATCAAAATCATTTAATCCATCAAGTACAAATTATGGTGTGCATTTCCCCGTGGCAACTTAGGCAGTTTTACTGAACTGGTGCAAAACAGTCTAAAACTCTATTTTGTAAGACATGTAACTTTGTCTTAAAGCACCTTTTAGGGGAAATGATATCATGGACAGATTCACACATCAAGAATATAAAAATTTATGCTCTCATATATTTTTTATCAGTGTCTTACAAAATATGGCGGGCATTTTACTAGGGAAACTTAGACAATTGTTCCAATACTTAGTCAATTTTCAATGCTTCAACAGGAGTTTCAACAAGTTTCCCAAAATAGTCTGAAACTTCATTTTTGTAGACCTGTAACTTTTTATTCAAACAATTTTAAAGCAAAATGAGATCATCCTCACGTGCAAAACTCAACAAGCTATAGCCTGACACTCTCAGATAAAACTTTCAGTGTTTCAACAAATTTTCCAAAACAGTTTGAAACCTCATTTTGGCATACCTGTAACTTTTTATTCAAGCATTTTTTAGGGGAACTGATACCATGATCAGATGCACACATAAACAAGATAAAACCTTATTCTCTCATATAATTTTTATCATTATACTTCAAAATATGGCAGGCATTTTACTAGGAAAACTTAGACCAATTTTCCAATACTTAGTCAAATTTTCAGAGTTTCGGCAAGTTGCCATACTTTTATAGAATGGTGTCAAATTGTAGCAATGACTTCATGAGAGGACTAGAACACCAGAATATGACTTTGAAACCTCATCACACATTCCATATTCCATGTCATCACTTCCTTTGTTATTCCTTTGTCATTAATGAACTATGATTTTCCTATACTTAGTCAATTTTCAAAGTTTCAACAAGTTTCAATACTTTTACAGAATGGTGTCAAATTTTAAAAATGACTTAATGAGAGCACTAGAACATCATCATATGACATTTCAACCTCATCACACATGACACATCATCATACATGTCATGGCATTTCCTTTTTCATTAATGAACTCCTTTGACATCAATGGAAACCATACTCAACACAAGGGAGAAAACCCAACAACTTCGTTAGTATATATTTTGTCACCAAGCGTAATGCTAAACCAAGATAAGATAAACCCCAAAGGCAAAAGAATATTCTTCTTCTCTCCATAAAACTTCTTCTTCTCTCTCTAGCGCGTTTTCTTGAGTTAGTTGTGTGTCCCAATGAGAAGTGCACCCTCTCTATTTATACACATCATGGGTGTGACCTGTTCCCTAATTGGGATGACTTGTTGCTCTTACAAGGCCAACTTGTCTATGGAGACTTAAAATAAAATTTATATAATATTTATTTTTGGTATTATTTACTTTACTTACAAGAGAACATTTACATTGATTCTTACAATACTTTTACATGACCAAGTACATGAATAACATCTCCCGAAGGAGGTGTAATAAAATTAAAATAAGAATATCTTTCAAAGTTACAATATTTAACACTCCCTCTTAACAAGGAAGGTATTCTTCCATCATGTTCATCACATATGTACATCATCATTGGATCTCGTAACTAGACATCATCAATGGATCTCATCATTGTTGTTGCAACTCAATGCTTGGTCCATTGACTTGTTACATCTCTCAAATCTATACATCATGAGAAGTTCTACAGATCCAATCCTTTTTCATGCTATATGTACCTCTACAATGCCATCCATTTTTTATGTTGGTTGTAGCTCATCATATTTGTACAAAAACCATCCATTTTTCATGTTGGGTGTACCTCTCATGTATATTAGTACAACAACCAACCCTTTTTCATGCTAGGTGTACCCATACAACAACTGACCCTTTTTCATGTTGGGTGCACCTATCATGTTCCAGACCATGCCCAGGTGCATATTGGGGACAATAGTCGACTAAATGAGTTGAGTTCTATTATGTCGGAAGCATATCAGAAGAACCAACAAAGAAAGAAACACAATAGGTTGACAAGAAATATACACATAGATAATATGCAAGAATTCAGACCAATTGATTACTTCTACTCCATGAAAGATGGAGGAATCATATTGATGTCTATATTACATTAATGTACATGATTATATAGGATGCCAAGATGCTATGGTGACTACCCATTACATTCAATTACAAAGAATTTATAAAGGTTTAGAATTTCAACTATCGAGGTGGACCTGTCGAGGAAAACCTGTCGAGGTGAACTTGTCGAGACTAATCTGTCAAGGCGGACCTATCGAGGCAAACCTGTCAAGACAGACCTATCAAGGCAGGTGAAGTAGTTGAAGTGATAGAATTTTTTGAAGCTTGAAAACCTGCTAACTACTGGTTGGAACATTCCTCCTCCTTAAGAAACAATAGTCTCCATTGTGTATTCATTCATGTGACGAAACTTGTTGGCTACTTCAGTAGTAGAGTACCATTTTCCTTGCATGGGAAGCTGTCTAGATTTAGCCACTTGAAACAATGGAATGGATTTCTTCCTTGTATGGCATATGCGCCGTCCCACAATGGTGTTTCAAATAAGAGGTTCCTGAAAATTTGAATGGATATCTTCGGGTTTTGCTGTCTCGAAGTCATTATATTCCAACAATGGTGCATGGTTATGGTCGAAGTAGATCTACATTGAAAATCGGATGCAGGCCAAGGCATGCAGGAATGTTGAGCTAAAAATCATTTTCTCCAATCTGCTTAAGTATATTGTAGGACCATATCGCAAATTTTTCATCTTTTTGTATGGACCAGTGAAGCGCTCCTTCTTTAGATGTAACCAGACTTGATCCCCAATTTGAAATGAATGAGGAATACGATGCTTATCGTTTAGGGACTTACATTTTTCATTAGCTCATTGCAACATATATTTTGCTTGCTTATGAATATTATATATTTGATATCTGAACATAAATGCTTTATCCACTTCTTGTCCTTCGAATTCGGTGTTGTTCGACTGTGTTGAGGAACTAATTAAGTCGATAGATGTTGGGGGTTGAAATCCCTAACATATCTCAGATGGACTCTTTCCCATAGAGCTTTGTTGAGCATGATTGTAGTTTTTTTGTATCTATGAAAGGTTTTCATTCCTTGTTTGATGATTCTTGTGGTTGTACATGTGAAGCAGTTGTACGACTAAGCGATTTACAACTTCCAGCTATTCGTTTGTCTGCGGATGGAGGGATGTCAACAAAGAGAGTCTCATGTCGAGTTGTTTCTAGAGATTTTTCCAAAAGGTGCTGACAAATCTATCATCTCAACTGGAAATAATGGTCGTCAGGAGGCCATAATTTTTCCACACATGCTCAAAGAAGAGCTAAGTAGTCTGTTGTGTTTTCGTAGTCTTCTTGCATGGTATGAGCATAGCCATCTTGGAAAATATTTCGACTCCTACTAGTATAGCATCATGTTGATGGTTGGTATTAGGATATCCCATCAAGTATTCCATAGAAATAAATTCCCATGGTAGACTAGGAACTATAAGGGGTGTGTACAGTCCTTGTCATTGATTTGGAAATTTAGTAATGGCACAAACCATGCACAATTGAATGTACTTGTTGATGTCAAATTTAAGTGAAGGCTAGTATAAATACTTTTGGAGGATAACAAGTGTTTTTGAGACTACAAAATGTCATGCATTCTTGTTGTAGTGCGCATCCCAAATGAGCTTCTGTTGTCATCGATCGGTACACAAATTTGTCCAAGCTTGTATAGCAAGGTGTCTTTCAAGAAGTAGTCGGCAATCGACAACTTGTCGGTATGAAGTTGGAGATAGATTGTAGAAAATCGTAGTCTACCGAATACAATTGTGGCCAAGTAGTGGTTTCACAACCCTGCATACTGAATATTGTAGACAGTGGAGTAATGGGTGTTCTACTGAGACAATCGGCTGTGGCATTGGATTTTCCTTTCTGATACTTAATTACCAACTGAAATTGTTGCAGGTAATTAATCCACTTGATTTTTTGGGTTGTCTATAGTTTTGACTGGGATGGAGTGAATTGCAAAGGTTTATGGTCAGTGAAGATGATTGCTTCCTTACCAAGAATGTAGTGTCTCCATTTCTTAAGAGCTTGCACAATGGAATACAGTTCTTTTTCATACATCGAGTACCTTCTGAAAGTGTCACTGAAAGTCTCAGAATGAAACACGACTGGGTGACCTGACTAAGTGATCACTGCACCGAGGGCATAGTCTGATGCATCTATCTCAATATCAAAGGGTTGATGCTAATCAGGTAACCCAAGTACTAGTGCATTACAAAGCTTGTTTTTTATTTGTTCAAAAGCCTGTTGTTGTGTCGGTTTCCACTTAAAGACAATTTTTCCATTTCCTTTCATCAACTGATTCAAATTCCATGTGATGTGACTAAATCCAAGTATGAATCGTTCATAGAAATTCACCAAACCAAGAAAAATTCTTAGTTCATGAATATTTTGAGGAATGGTGCAATATTTTAAGATCTGTACTTTTTCTAGGTCAACATGAATGCCAGTAGAGTCAATTACATACCCCAAATATTTGATGCTGGTCATCGCAAATGAGTATTTGTCCATGTTCATATATAGTCGATGTTGCTGGAGAGTGTCTAAAACTTGTCGAAGTTGTTGGACATGTTCTTCCCATGATCAACTAAAAATAAAGATATCGTCGAGATAGATAATGACACATTTACCGATGAAAGGTTGTAGAAGGTCATCCATATATTTCCTGAAGGTTGTCGGTGCATTGGTTAAGCCAAAAGGTTGTTGGTGCATTGGTTGCTATGATATTCCAACTTGAGGTCAATTTTTGTAAAGAACTTAGCACCTTTCATATTGTCGATGAGTTCATCAATCCATGGAAGAGGGTATATGTTCTTCACTGAAATTTTTTGAGATCCCAATAGTCGATGTACATGCGCCAAGTCTCATCTTTCTTTGGAACTAAGACAACTGGACTTTCACAAGGAGAGGAGCTGGGCAAGATATGACCCTTGTCGATCAAATCCTGGATTTGTCTGTGAATCTCTTCATTTTTTATAATGGATCTTCTATAAACAAAAGTGTTAAGTAATGAAGAATCAAGAACAAGTTCAATGGAGTGTTTTACCTGACGATGGAGAGGTACTTCATCTGGTTCTTGAAATATGTTCTAGAAATATCCAGGAATGATGTCGATTTTTTGTTTTTGTCGAGAGTTGCATTGGCCAGTGAGTTGATTCATTGTTGCAGTATTCCTGGAATGTTGAGGCTTAATCATGATTAATGTGAACTTTTGAGCATGATTTATAATCTTCTTTGTTTATTTAGAAGATATAATAGCAACCGTTGATGTGGGTTGTCACCCTGGTATGCCATACCATTAGTTTTGGATTTTGACAATCACCTTTTGAGGTCATGACTGATATGTACCATGTCAATCCCAAAGGTAGGGTTTACTGAATAGAGCATCAGATACGGAAAGCGGTGCCATGTCACAGAGTACTTCATCTCCAAAAGGATTAATGAAATAGGAGAGTCGACATTGTCATGTGATCCTTAGTTCTATCCCATCCTTCATCCAACTAATATTTTAAGGTTGAGGATGTGGAGTGGTGAAAAGACCCAATTTATTCATAAGATCTTTAGAAATGAAGTTCTTCTGCCTACCATTATCCACAATTAGATGTAGTGGATTTTTCTGAACCCATATCCGTGTATGGAATAGGCTCTCTCGTTCCTCCTCATCAACGATAGTAGAGGCTATCGCATTGATCAAGGTTGAAGCCAAAAGGGTCGATGCATCTAGGTCAGATTCTACCAGGTTTTTGTTGGACAAGTCGAATGTGGACAATTTTTCCAAAAATGTCTTCCGAGCTTTTCATTCTGACGTATCATGCCATGTTGAACTGGGATAATTACATCATTTCCTAGTAGGGATTTGTTTTTTGTGATCCCTCTTTTCTTTCTGAAAGTTATTCTTTTGATGATCAGGCTTTGGTGGAGTCAGCTGAGAAGGATTCTTGACCTTGTCGGAGTCAAATGGTGACTTCTTGTCGGATGTTCCACCTGTTTGCTTATTCGTGAAACATATTTTTCCTCTTTGTTTAGCTTCAAGATTGATGGCATAATGAAAAGCATCCACAAGTGTACTAACAGTAAAAAAATTCATCTCTTACTAAATGTACGGGGATAAACTGCTGACATACTTTAGGAAAAGCAATTTCACTTCTTCTTGGACTCCAAGTCTATCCATAAGTTGATAGAACTCGGTGGTGTAACTCTATACAGACTGGTCTTTCCATTTCCTTAGCTACTAACCCTTCTTATACTACTATTCAAGGTACTTGGGCGGTTAGAACTCATTTCGAACATATTTGACAAATTTTACCCATGTGTCAATAGGGTCTTCTTCTTTTTCCATCTGTGTCAAAATATTCTCCCACCAGCAGTGTACATAGGTTGACATATTTAAGGATGAAACGGTGATATTTTCCACTTCAGAGAGTTGATTCACTGCATAGTAAGATTCCAGTTGTTGTACCCAATTGTCGACGGATTCCATGTCAATATTTCCTTCAAGGTTTGGTATGTCTAGATTCATTTGATCTTTGAAGGGGATTATTTTATAGGAGTGAGGTCGCCTCAAGGATTCCGCGGATTTCATAGTGACTCTCATGAGAATCTCACTGAACTAGGCAAACATTTCAGTTCGTTGGTGAGCCAATGCATTTTATATAATTTGTTCTATATCATCAATTGCATGTCTATTATCTGCTTCTTCGGCCATCTTCTCTAAAGTTGAATAAAGTGTTTGCTTGTGTTGCTGAGTTTGCAAGGGTGTTTGAACAGGCATAAGTTAGATACTTCGATGGAAGTGCTTATGTAACTTAAGCTCTAGACAAGATCTAGCTCTGATACCAATGATCCAAGTCATTCCCAGGTACACACTGGGGACAATAGTCGACTAAATGAGTCGAGATCTATTATGGTGGAATAATTTTAAGAAGAACCAGCAAAGCAGGAAACACACTAGGTTGACAATAAATATACACATAAACAATATGCAAGAATTCAAAACCAATTTATTACTTATGATCCATGAAATATGGAGGAATCAGATTGATGTATATATTACATTAATGTACATGCATATATAGGATGCTGAGACACTTGGGTGACTACCCATTACGTTCAGTTACAAAGAAGTTATAATGGTTCATAAGTTCAACCATCGAGGTGGACCTATCGAGGCAAACCTGTTAAGGAGAACTTGTCGAAGCGAACCTATCGAGGCATGTGAAGCAGTCAAAGTGATACACTTTGTCGAAGCTTGACAACCTTCCAACCATTGGTTGGATCAACAACTAACCCTTTTCATGTTGGGTGTACCTCTCATGTATATTAGTACAATAACCAACCCCTTCTCATGTTGAGTGTACCCATACAAAAATAGCCCTTTTTCATGTTGGGTGTGGCTCTATAGAGCCAGTCATTTTTCATACTGGATTCCTACCTCTGTAGTGGTAATCCTTTTTCATACTGGATGTGCATCTCTGCAATGCCAATATTTTTTCATACTAGATGCAACACTTTACAGAGCCATACCTTTTTCATACTAGATGTAAATATCATCTCTTTAGGTCCAGCCCTTTTCATGTTGGATGCAAAGATCACACATCTTCCATAGAGACAAACCTTTTTCATGTTGGATGTGAATACCACTAATTTGTAATAGGGACTCATCACTCCCTGTTGCAATGGACACCAATATGGAAAACTCCAATCTTGTCCCTAAAGTACTCAAACTTCACTCTCGACATAGGCTTGGTCAATACATTGGCTATATGCTCTCTTGTTGTAATATACTATAGATTCACTTCTCCTCTCTACACCATGTCCCTAATATAGTGATATTGGATCTTGATGTGATTCGACTTGTCATGGAACACAAGGCTCTTATACAACTTTACACAACTTGGGTTGTCACATAATACATGTCATATCTAAATTGAAATCAAAAAATACCACAAGTATCTTTCTAAGCCACATTATCTCACGGCTAGATGAATAAGCTGCAATATACTATGCCTCAGATGTGCTAAGTGATGCACTCATTTGCTTCATGTTGAAATAGGTAATCATACTAAATCCAAACTGAAGCAACACCCTAAAGTGATCTTCCTATCAATAGCACTACCAACCCAATCTGAGTTAACATTTCCTGCAGGATAATCCTTTGATATGGCACATATATGAGACCATACTCAATCATACCCTTCATGAACCTCAACACATGCTTTGTAGAAATCAGGTGAACACATCTCAACTCTACCATGTACTAGATCAAAGTGTTGACAACAAAGCATATATCCAACCTAGTTTTCATCAAATACATCAATGAACCAATAATATTCCTATTTATTTTAGCATAAACTGTCTCTTAAGTAGTATCACATAGAAACCTCAATTTTGATGTCATTCCTGTCTCCATCTCATTTCAATCCATAATCCTAAATCTCTGTAGGTTCTCTACCGCATATTTTTCTTGACAAAGGAAAATATCATCTGGATTATGCCACACCTCAATACCTAAGAAATAATGCAACATACATAGATATTTCATCTCAAACTCTATGCAAGGCTTCTTCTTTTTTTTTGAAATGAGCTCCTTGTCACCTGTTAGAAAAAGGTTATCTACATACAACATTAGTATCACTAGTTTTCCATCCTCAACCTTGAATTAGAGGTTGGTATTAGCTTTACTCTTGGTAAATCCCAAGCTCATCGGAAATCCATCTATCCTATCATAACATGTCCTAGGTGCATATTTCAAACCATACAAGGTCTTCTTCAATTTGTACATGTGTGTCTCTTTGTCATGTCTCTTAAGCCCTAGTGGCTACTCCACATACACTTCCTCTTCTACTACACCACTCAGGAAGGTTGTCTTTGTTAACACAAAAAATTGTTCACCTAGATCTCTATGGTCCAAACCATAATTATACATCATTATCCCACCATTATTTCCTCTATTTTGACCTTCACAACTAAAATTCCACCAAATATGGTCCAAAACATTATTATTCCTTCCCCCATAAATACATGGAAGTTGAGCATTTATTGTTACTTATACCCCACTCTCTCCAAAAAGGACCAAAAAACCCTAAAATGAGAATGGGTCAAAAACCATGGACAAATACCATGCACAATAAAATACCATGGTTCATTACCATGGGTCAAAACAAATTGGATCATCCTATAAATACATCGTGAAGGTCTCCCCACAAATATTCCTACACTTTTTGGTCATTCCAAAAACTTTTCACCTTTCTCCATTGTTCCCATATTTCTTCCATATCATTCCGACGGTGTATGTTGAGTTTGCTCCATACCCACTTAGATCCATTCCCCCTTCTTTACAACCATTAGTGGGGACAATTGGAGAACTAGACCATGGAGCTGGTGGACCATTTCCTCAGATGGATGCAGTGGCCCATGTTACTGAAAGGTATGCTTGTTATTATTTTTCATTTGTTAGATAAAATATATAAAAAAAATCATAAAAAATATTGTTGTTATTGTTATTGTTTATTATTGCAAGTTGAGGTTGAGAAATCCCTCGCACCATGAACTCTACCCTATGATCTGGTTAATCTAAGGTAGGTGATTTTTCATGTAGTAGGGGAGAAATCCCCACTACAGTTTTGGAAACTCTACTATCTCAATCCCCTCAGATCTTTATTTTTGTAGGTTTTTTTATTGGTTTTTTTATACTTGGGAACCTTTAGCTATCACAAATCTGACCCCCCTATGGCATATCTGAACCAATATTGTCCTAGTTCCTGCTCCCTTGGCCCATGCCAATAGTTTTTTCTCAAAAAACCTTTGTTTTATATTGATCACACCTATCCTGTAGAAATATGCGACTAGGTCGTACCTTTTTACCCAATAAGAGCAACCTAGGTCCATCCTTCCAGAGCGATCCCAGTCTCTACTATAACCCAGTTTGTGTGACTTGTTGTGCATAAACCCTGTTTTGTGTGACCTAAGCCTTTTTGCTGATTTTATGTCCTGATTGCGACTGTTGTACATTTTTGTGCGACCCCGATCACACATGTTCTACCAACAGGTGCAACTTGTAGTTTTTAAGTCCTTTTCAGTGTTTGAGGCCCTTTTTTCAAACCCCATATCTGTGTTCTACCCCTTCCAACCTATTTGTTTCCATATCTGATCCATTATAGCCCCCTAGTTTCTTTTATGGTCATATTCACCTTGTATGTGATCTCCTTCAATCAATCTTGGTAGTTGAGATCCCCTATGCATTTCCTACAACCTTATCAGTTCCTTATGTGCTCATTTACTTGTGTGCATTTTATTTTCTAGAAGAATTAGTTATTTTACATGATATTTACTGTTATTTATCTGCATTTGTATATTGATCATGATATTTTTGGGTTTTATACATTACACATCACTTGTGCACACATCTCACACCCTAAAGTAAAATGCTTGCTTCATGACCCCAAGCTAGCCTAAATTATTAACTTAACTCAACCAACATTGTAACCTCATTTGAGGAACAAAACAATCTTGTAGTTAAGTTAGGAAATTGGGGATAGGAATCCAAATAACATGCCTTTGTCACTCACATTTGAAAAATAGTTGTTTTCCATTAGGGTACCAAAATCCTCTAGTACTTTTTTACACGGTCACGACCAGTCTATCAGAAGGCCCCTCACTCTGGGGGAGTAAGCCATAATGAATGGGTTCCAGAAGTTGCGGTGGAATACTGCACTCCATTATACCCCAAAGGATAACCCTTCATAGTCCTCCTCATGCATGTCGGGGTATACCGGGTGTCGAGGACCAAAGGGATGAAGCACCAGGAAACCACTCTAGACATGTCATGAATAAGGTATCCTTGTTTCCAGTCTATTTAGGGCTCTGGTACCCAAGGTCCCTCTCGATAGTGGGATTCTCTTATCCTATTGTTCTTCACTTTCATATTTTTTGACTTGGATTTCATCACCTAGCAGAGGATACAATTTGTGAGGGGATTCCATCTTGTATCTCGTATTTTGCTTGCACTGATACCCCATAAGTTATTGCGTCATTTTATTTATAGGTAGTATTGCTTATTGGATTTCTCTCCACTTTGTTGTAGAATCTCCTGCTGTAACATGTTGTTGTAGTTTTGTTTTAGAGTTTGATTTTTGGACTACGAGCCACCATTTGTATGCTCTCCTTTTGCACACTCGGCTGTATTTGTATTTTTTAGCACGTGTTTGACACTCTTACGCCTACATTCATTACACAACACACAATCGCGTCATCATTGATCCACTAACTTACTCACTTATAATTAGGGGGAATACCCCTCAGATTAGTTCCTTGAATTGTCACCATGGGATCCATATTTGATGTCATTCACCACCCTCGAATCCATATACCACCTCTCATTCTGATTCGGATTCCTATCAATATGAACCTACCTTGTTCACCGCCCCATCTAGCCCCATGGTTGGTTCACCTCCTAACCCCTTCCAGGGGGCACATTTGATAGTGGGGTTGTGTCCATTCCACCCACCTTTCCAGGTATCCCTTCTAATGGACCTACTAGTGTTGGTCCTAGTGGGACCCTTGCCATTGCACACACTACTACTGGTTCACTACCGACTAGTGGTGGCCCCACTCCAGCCACTATAGTTCCTACCATACCACAATTCATACATGGGGGAATTGGCTCTTCTACTTCCATTATGAATATTTATACCATTCTAGTGACTACTCCTATTATCAGAAGTTAGCCTTACCCCCCCCATTTACCCACGGGAACTACATTCCCACTGGCGTCGAAACCATCGCTAGCTCTTCTCGATTCAGTGTTGGTTCTAGTATGCCATTCATGGATAGTCTCAACCTGCCTCTTTTGGCATAGTTAACGAATGACCCCATCCTTCATAACCTATTATGGACTCCCATGCCTACCAAGCTCCCTTTATACATCCCTAAGTTTGAAGGAAAGGTGAAAGAAAAACCCCAAAACCCCATTATGGAATTCCAGTTAGATAACAGGATTTTTTTGGATTGGTTTCTCAAAACCTTACTCCACCCATCGCCAAGGATGTTTCATCTAAGCGCCCACAAACTAAGGAGGAATCCATCCTCAAGGCACAATAGTTTGATCTCATATATGCCTAATCAGGGTATCTTTATACCATCATACCAGATGCTCCCTGTGCTGGCTCCTCATTTCAAGATACATTGAGGGAACCCCATGTGGCTGATGAAGTCATTGGATATATTAATCAGCATCCTCACCTATACACAACCTCTCCTTCAATTCCACCTCATTCTAGTACCACCCCTAGTGTTTCCCAACCAGGTTACGCCCTTGATTTTTTACGTGTAACGGCTCAGTTTGGAGCCACACCTTCAGGGAAGACAACTAAGAGGTAAGAACCAGGGAAACAACCAACCTCAAGGAGGTGGCCACCAACCCAACCCTCCGAACAACAATGGATCCAAACCCACTGTGCAAAACCCCCATCGTCGACCTAGACCTAGGAAGTATCCTTAGTTGCGGACTAACCATACATGCACTATTTGTAACACTTATGGCCATTATACACATCAATTTTCCCATATGAAATGAGTCTACCATTTACTACAAATCGATAATCAACATGACCCCAATGCGACCACTCTGGCTCAGTCAAACCCAGCACCATTGGGTCCTCCGCCTATGGTGCTGCAAAACCCCTTACCAAATAAAGGGATGGTTGCAAATCAACCTTTGGTAGCACAAAATACTGCAACCACTCCTGTGGTTCCACCTATTGATCCTAATGTTCATTACCTTATGATGTTATTGTCTGATGTCAACCTATAGACTTGACGAAATCAGCATGTTTCCACCATGGAAACTATTAACCCCTCCATGAAATCTACCTCCATCACTCTCGATATGTCTTTACATTTTTTGAGAACCCCCACAGATGGGACTTCCAAAGTCCTGTGGTTCCCTTTGCGTTGCATCGCAAACAACCACACTATCAGAGCTGCGCTCAATGACATTATAGTCGATGACTTGGCCCAATCTCCCTCGGCCATGTCTACTCTGGAATCCCTAAAAACATTTTTTTGCAATGCAAAGCTTTTCTATCTGTGTTAGGTTCCATCGATCCCTCTGATTCCCAGTTGATCACTTTCAACTTGGATCAAGGAGAACCCTAGATTCCATCATCCGTAGCCTTCCAGGTTCCAGACATGATTCAAAATTTGGGCATCCATCGATGAGGGAGCATCCACTTGCATTATGTCAACCTTTGTTTAGAAGAAACTCAAATCCCCAACCCTTCAACCTTCCACCACTGCCATTCATGCCTACGATGGTCATGCTGCTCAACCCTAGGGAATTCTCATGAATGTCCCATCAAGCTAGCCAGAAAAACCATTTTGATTAACATTGAGGTTGTCAACTCCCAACTCGATTACAACCTCCTCCTAGAACGTAGTTATATGTATGCAATGTGAGTCATTTCCTCCACTTTTTTTCGACTCTTGGTGTTCCCCCATGATGGGAAGATTGTGACAATTGAACAAATGACATATTATGATACTAAGGGACTGACCACACCAGAACAGGTCCTCCCTACTATGGACACTACCATCGACAACATTTCCATACCTTCCCTATCTATTGTTGGCCCAGGATTATTTTCCAACACTCCTTTGATGGACACCTTTTTGTCCTTGCCACCCCCTCCTTTGCTGAAGGACATATCGTATTTGTGCACTATCATGTCTGATAATGTACCAACCTCCTCGCAATCTCAGTCATATTATCAACTGTAGACCTTGGGGAATTATTGGGGTTCATTCCCCATACACACAATTCCCTTCCTCTTTCCACCTTCTGGAATTTTGAGTAATCCATTCATGACTACTCTTGACCTTCTAGGTTTACTTTGGCTATTCTTGTGTGGTACTTTGATCCCCCCACCCTTCCCCCGAATCCACATATCTTGTTGACTCCAATATATCTTATTAATACGATGTCACACCCACTTTTTGGTACACAAATGACTGCTTTTGTCCCTCCTCCTTCCACAAATACTGGGTGCAAGGCACCTAAATCCCTAACAAAACCACATCCTCCTCCTACATACTCTTTATGTGATGTCCAAGGCCATGTGACATAGAACTGTCCCGATTTGCCTATCCTTCACACCCATATGCACACAATATTCAAGACCAATGACACTCAAGTTGTCAATGTACCAACCATAGCCACGATTAAAAACAAATTGCTATGAACCAACCACCTATGTGCAGTTTGTGGCATATATGGCCATTATTCACACTATTTCCCAAACCTACCCGATTGTCAGTCACTCCTTTGTGACCTTCACAAGCACTCTAGTGAGTCTCAAATCAGTGTCCTCGAGTATATCCACCCCAGGCCTCTTCCTCGGACACCAATAACACCATTTATATGATCTCTACTTCTAGTAGTCCTTCCTCCTCATCAATCATGGAAGATCCCCTTGATCTATCCTGACACCACTTTCATGAAAACATAGAGATCTTTGAAACCTCCACCAGTTTTACCCCAATTCACTTAGTACATGGTGTGGAGTCAGTTATTCCCATTGACTTCTAGATTCTGTCACTCCACCTTCTCATCGAACTTTTACCTAATACTTCACCGTTAGAAAAATAGCTACTTATGCTTGAACAAACTGATGAGGAACTTTGCACTTCTCTCCAAATGATCAAAGAAGCTAATACCTGGTTGAATTCCCATTATGACTCCCACGTCTACCCACACACCTTTAGCGAGGGGAACATTGTACTCATCTATGACCAATCCCATGATAATACCGGAAAAGGGAAGTTCAAATCCATGTCGTATGGCCCTTATATAATCTATCAATCTCTCATCAAGGGGGAATATATCCTTCCTGACTCTGACGATCACCTCTTGAAGAATCCCTTCAATGCTCTCTACCTCAAGAGGTTCCATGCCCGAAGTCACTCACCATGCATACCCTTGTATCATAGGTTTTATTTCTTGTTTTACACCATTTTTACCTTGAGTCTCACATTTTGTTTCCTTGGTTGCTCCATATGGATCATACCTTACCTTGCTATGTTGGTTTTAGTGACGGCGCAAGTAGATGGTATCCTAATCCTGCCTCGGCTACATGGGTCATTTATTCCTCATCACATGAGTTGATCCATATCGATGGAATGTGTGATGGTGTTGCTACCAACAACCAAGTTGAGTACGATGGTGTCGTTGGTCTCTTAATCATCACCCTTCACATTGGTATTTGTTTCCTTGATGTCTTCCTAGACTCCTAGCTACTTGTCATCCTATTGAATAGCTGCTACTAGGTACGTGATCCCTGCCTCTTTAGAAAATTCATGCGCACTAGACATTTGGTTAGACATTTTGAATCCATTTCATTCATGCATGTTTCAAGAAGTCTTAATAGTGTAGCATACCAAATGGCTAATGGCGTTCTATAGTGGCACACCAATCATTGCATATAGGAAATACACTGCATCATGCATCGTCATATGGTCATGCTTACATATGTCATAAACATCATATAGACATAATCATAAAAAGAGACTCATAAAAACCCATAAAAATACAAAAATGTGCATGCATCTGAATATATATCATAAATATCATGTTTAGTACAAAATGAGAAGCTCCACAGGATTTCTCATTTGATCATACATATCAGACAAAAATCCCCATGCTTAAATGCATTGGGGGCAGCATTACAAGCTGATAGTCTAAGTCATCCTCCTTTGACTCTATGTCCTCGTCAGTGTCCTCCTCCTCCTTGGATATCTCCTCCTCCATCGGCACGTCACCCTATGTTGTTGTTTTCATATACTCAACAACAACTGCGATCCTGCTCATGAGAGAGATCCACTCTAGAGGAGCCTTGTAGCACACGACAATCAGATTCTCATCTAGGTACTGCCACCCATCATCGGTGACCCCCTCCAACAACCTCTCCATGTCCAGCTATAGTGAGTCTAATGTATCACTATGTTTCCTCCTCTAGCCATAAGCGGGTGGATCTAACCCCTCCACCTTGCCCCTATGTCGTTGGTACCCTGCTCGAGGGTGAGGTCCCACATCTACACATGCACATATTATGTCATCAGTATCTATCACATGTATGATCTAGCTATCACTATTCTAGTAAACTATATTTGACTGTAACCACATACAGTCATGTATGCGTACCATCAAGTCCCCATACTTATCCTAGAGGTCGAGGCATTTCCGGATCTCCTTGGTAGTCCATCCCTACATATGGATAGTCCTCTATGAGGACATGAATTTGTCATTGTTGTGCAAAAATATCCCAGGTGAAGAAATGACCCACAAGGCCACATCCCTCCGTGATCATCATCTCACACCAGTGCCTCATACAAGGCTCATGAGGTCCTCCCTCATGCATCGCTAGATGCGGTCGCAGTATAGGAAGGTTCTAAAAAAATAATGAGCACAAAAAGGAGGGGAAACATAAATCCTCACCTGCCAAGATGGTCTAGTTCATCCCACGCCAAACCATTATCAAGTACATCTAGTCCCACCCATAGTAGGCACCCCTCAGCACACTCTCAACCATCAGAAGTTGGTCACTCAAGATCTTGTACGAACCTTTCGATCCCAGTATCTACAACACCATTCCTACCACTTCCTAAGTCTCTAGTCTCTCGATGTCACACACCAATATGTAGGACGTATGCACATACACTAAGGCATAGACATTCCTAGTGCATAGGTCATTCATCAACACCCCCCTTGGGAGCCTCAGCGAGGTATCATCAATCACGCCCAGCAGTGGGAGGCTAGTCAGAAAATACACATCTCTAAGGGTGATCTCTATTCACTCACTTTGTATGATGAAGCACTGTGAGTCTCGGTCCCAAAAACTCACCATGTTGTTTAGTAATAGATTTTTTGAATGCATCAAGGGGATATGGAAGAACTTCAACAACCCACATCGTGTGATCGTATCCTGCACTGCTCCATCATCATCTACATCATCTCTAATATCCCTGATGTCTCACTCTCACCACCTAAATTGAGGTATCCTACACATTCATAATTCTTTGTCAAACGAATTCACACACACTTTTTCATTATGGGCTTAGTCGCACCTTTCAGGCCTTTTTCTGTGACCCAATTCGTGCAAAAACACTTGGTAGGTGCGACCTGGGTTTCACCTATGTCTTGAACAGGTGCAAACCTGGTCACTCCTGTCTCCCCGACAGGTGCAACCAGGCCACACATGTCTTTCCAATAGTTGTGACCTAGGTCGTGCCTTTTCCCTCAAAAAGTGTGACTCGGCCCCACGAACCCTTCAGACTTGGCCAAGGCCCCTATAATGAGGAAATGCAAAATCAAACCACTGAAATTGATGGGATCGATGAGATATCTTACCTACAACTCATAGATCATAAAACCATCGGTCCAATTGAAAGAAATCAACAGTTGTGCTCTAGGTCCCTCCACTACAAATAAAAAATGCACAGTGAAAATGACATGTGTTATGTGTTACCCCCTATTTATATGCCTCCATTTGGTCAACTTTTTCTTCCATTCACCACAGAGTCATCTGACATTTGTTTTTCATATCATTCGTAACACCGGGTTCAATTTTTTCGTCCTGTGTCTACTGACAATACCCACTTCTCATTCTCTCCCTATGATGTTCTCGTCCATTTCCTAGAGTCACCTCAATTTGTGTGCCACCACGTGAATCAAACATTGCATTTATTAGCATGTTCATGAGCCACCCGCTCCATCCATACTACAAACTTGGCCTTATTTTACCGCCATCCACCCTTCCACAAGGATTCCCCACTAGTGTTCCACCATTATTGATATTAGCCATGTTCACAACATCACCCTTTTTGGTACATCGAACACTTCCTCCTTACTTGACTGACCATTATGGACTTTATGTTAAGAACTTTTCTGACTCCTAAAACAATTAAACGATTGTCAAGAATGCTTGCTTCCTTTCACACTCATTAAATTATTTGAAAGGGCGTCTATGTGTCTCGTTTATCTCCTTTTCTGGACTACGTAGACTATTTAAATAAAAGTACCATCCTGGACTTTTCAGCCAGGAACATTTCCCTTTGTATAATTGTTTGCTTTGTCGGACATTGGGACCATACTATGTGAAAAATCTCATTTATGGGTTGTATTTAATCTCTTTTCCATCCCTCTCATAAATAAAAGATCACCGAGCAAACTTGGTTTCGTTCGTGCTCATAAAAGTATTTGAATGACCATTTAATTAGTATAGGTTTAACCTTTTTTGGCCTAATTGGACTACCTATGGAAAAGAAGTATCTTTGCCCCTTTCAGCTAGGAGATCTCTCCTTTGTACACTTTTATCATTTTTTAGACTTAGGAGACTACTGTACAAAAAATAAACCCACTGAAGTCTTCTTCCTGTTTCCAAACTCTCTAAACATAAAATAAACATCAAGCATTTACCGTCTCAGGCTCGAAAAAATCCACGAGATAGTATCATACTGAGCATACTTATATCCCTTCTTTGAGCTCCTAAAACTATGAAGAAGACCCAAATGGTGCCTCTTGATGCCCACACATATTACATATCGTCTCCCATTATGGAAGCTTTCCCCCCCATTGGGTCTCCTTTGTTCACAGTACTCTGCGATGAGTCTCCCTTGGATCCCTGGGATATAACTAGTCCAGTTACTTTCCCAAGTATCTCCCATTACAGTTACCCACCTATTTCCATAGCTATGATCTCCTCCCCATGAGTTAGTATCATCTATTTCCAGGTCATACCTATCATCATACTATGAACAAAGGAAGTTTGAGTCCTCATACTCCCCTGCCTCTGTTTGTTAACTCGAAAAATTGTTCACCTAGCTCTACAAGGTCTAAACCACATACCTACATCATATTCCTATAATATTTCCCTTACTTTTGACCTTCACAATTGTATTTATAGTCCAAAACATTATTATTTACTATGGTTTACCCTCATTCTCTCCCAAAAAGGGTCAAAAAACCCAAAAAGGGGTCAAAACCCCTAAAA
This sequence comes from Pseudotsuga menziesii, assembly GCA_001517045.1. Lineage (NCBI taxonomy): Eukaryota > Viridiplantae > Streptophyta > Pinopsida > Pinales > Pinaceae > Pseudotsuga > Pseudotsuga menziesii. The sequence continues at coordinate 58,419 of LPNX010967455.1, read as the reverse complement.
GGGCTCAAAAACCTTAAAAATGGTTAAAACCCTAAAAAGGGTGCAAAAACCCTAAAAAGGGTTCAGAAACCCTAAAAGAGAGAAAAGGTCAAAAACCCTTAAAACATATTATAAATACAATGTGAAGGTCTCTCCCAAAAGATTCTTACACCTTTTTTCCCATTGTTTATTACATGAGTACGGTGAGACACCTTTTGCTCTCAAGTATTCACACCCCATTTTTCCATCATCCCATTACCCTACCATTCCCACTTAGTACATCGAGACATTCTCCATACCCACCTAGAGAACCAGCTTGTGGAGAGACGGACCATTTCCAAGACGGCCACGGTGACCCATTTTTTTAAGAAAGAAGGTATAATTTTTGTTTATTTGCATTTTATTTAGTTTATCCCTCGTAAATGCTTAATTTATTTGTGTTACCGATCTTGTTTATTGTTGTATATTTTTCCATGAACTCTCCCTTATTGTCCCATTGTCATAAGGTTGGTGCTTTTGCACATAACAGGGGTAAAAACCTCGTTACACTTTTGGCGACTCCACTAGTCGATCCTCTCGAATCCTGATTTTGTACGTTTTTCTTTAGTTTTTACCTTCAGCTATCATCGATTGTACCCCCACATGGCCATCCGAACATTTACGGCACCAGTGCCTGCCCCCCTCAACCCCTGTCAGCTCTGTTTTTTTTTTATTTTTCCCTGTACAACACAAGTCGCTCTTATCAGGTCGTAAGTCATGACCCAATCACACCTTTCAGCAAGTTAAGCATGACCTAGGTCCTGACCCTAGCTCTGATAAACGCAACCTAGCTCACAGAGCTCGATCGTACTTGTCTCGGTTGACAGAGCGACCCCAGTCGCCCCTATAACCCCATTTTGAGCGACATAGTTGCGCCTACTCCTCTATTAGGCATGACTTAGATGTTTTATTTCCATATCGCCTCTACCTCCTAGTTTTTTGCAACCTAGATTGTGTTTGTTCCTTAGACATGCACGACTATCAGTTTACAATCGATTTTTTGTACCTGTTCTAGACCCTGGTCTGTCCCACACTTTGTCTAGACCTGTTTTTCCTTTTTAGACCTACTCTGTTACAGCCCTATGCTTGTTCCCTACAAAAAATCCCTTGTTACAAATGTATTTCAAGGTTGGAAGGAAATTTTTACATACAGATGCACACACACTCACACCATTAAGTGAACATGCTCGATTCATGACCCTCAGCAGAGCCATTAAAAAGAATCAATTAACATAATAACATTTGGATTGAGACATAAGTCCCATCCACAAAACTATGGGAAGTACATGGGAATAGACCTAAAATTGATTGTGAGGAGTACCACAGGAACCCCGAAGTAGCTGACCATTGAGAGGACCTGCCAAACGAAAAGGGCAATGACCCCCATCGGATTGACTAGATTCCCACCTGTGAGGAAAACCAAAGAGTTGTCGTTTGTGGCAAAGTGGTTAGTAGTTTTACCTATGCTATGGAGTGAGGGGTACTGCCCCAATACACAAGTCGTCAGATAGCCTCGATGGCCGAATGACTCATGTTGAACCAATAGGAAGATAATTTAAAACCGGGGTCCATATTCATTTCCTCTTACTACCATAATCCATCATTGCTCCACCACGTTATTCCTATCGGCTTAGGGGGGACACCCCTTAGTTTGGTTCTTTGAACCTTCATAGTCAAAGCCATATTCGATGCCAATCACCACCTTCAGATCCACACACAACCTCTGAGTCCGATTCAAATTCCTATCAATCTAAACCTACTTTTTTCACTTCCCCATCTATCCCCATGGTTGGCACACATATTGATCCCTTCCACGCATGGACAATTGGCAGTGAACCTACATCCTTGCCACCCATCATCATGGGTATACCTTATAGTGGGCCCATCACCACTACACACGTTGTTGTAGGTACACTACCCACTAGTGGCAACCCCGCACCAGCTACCACAGTTCCTACAGTACCACTTTTTATACATGGGTGAAGTGGCCCTTCCACGTCCATTCCAACTATCCCTACTATGAGAAGTCAACTACATCCACCCCCAGTCATGCATGGGACCTACGTTCCTGCAAACACCGGCACCATTTTTGGTTTCCCCGGAGCCAACCTAGGTTCTAACTAACCATTCATGGCTAGACTTAACCTCCAATATTTGGCAAGGTTAACAAATGACCCCATCAGTCATCAACCACACTGGCCTCCCATGCCTACAAAACTTCCCTCAAACATCCCAAAGTTTGAGGGAAAGGTAGGCAAGGACCCCTGGAACCATATCATGTCTTTCCACTTGTGGTGTTCATCAAACAAAATTGTGGATGACTGTATCAGGTTAAGGTTGTTCCAGCGCACACTTATGGGTGTTTCGATCAAATGGTACATCGAGATGCCTCATGCCTCTTACCTCAATTTCTCCTCACTTTCCTCCATGTTCCTTTAGTAATTCCAACTTCTCATCCAATATAATGAGGGATTGGAGAACATTTTGTCCTGTCGTCAAACTATAGATACCCACATCACAGATCACATCCATGAGTGGCGACGTCAATGTAGCTTGTGTAAGATTCATTTGGATGATAGGATCTTCCTGAACTAATTTCTTAAAACCTTACTCACCCCATAGCCAATGACGTTGCATCTGAATGCCCCCAAACTGAGGAGGACACATCCTGAAGGCTCAGCAGTTCGACTTGATCTACTCTCAATGTTGGCACCTCCCGCTGTGATATGCCGGGGGAATCCCACATTTCAGATGGAGTCATCAGCTCTATCACACAGCACCCTCAGTTCTATACGGCACCTACCATGATTCCACCACACCCAGGAAACACCCATAGTGTTTCCCAACCCAATTATATCCCCGATTATTCACAAATGATGGCTCATTCCAGAGCCACCCCCTCCTAGACACCTCCTGCACCAACTCATCATGTCCATGGACCAAATTTTTCAGCACAGTCATATTCGGGCCAAGTGGCCAGATTTGCAACCCATCCAGCTCCTCAATTTTATTATGCACCACCTATGCAACCCACTCCAGATCGAACCTCATCCCCTCTGATTTCCATAGGATAGGTTTATGCTCAGAAAACCCTTCCTAACCAACCTACCCCCAACAACAAACAAGGGAAGGGTAATAAAAATAAAGGAAGAAACCAAGGCAATAATCAGCCCCAAGGAGGCAGCCAACGTACTAACCTTCCCACCAACAATGGCGCCAACTCACCAGCACAAAACCCCCAGCATCCTGATCGACCGAGAAAAAACCCATAGTTACAGACAAATCATTTATGTGCTATATGCAACACCTATGGTCATTACACTCATTTGTGCCCTCACATGGATCGCATCTGATAGCTTCTCCATATTGATGCTCAACATGACACCAATGCAGCGGCCCAGGCTCATACAAACCCAATGCCACCATGTCCTCCGCCTATGGTGCTCTAAAACCCCCTACCAAACCAAGGAATGGTTGCAACCCAAACCTTCGCCCCTCCTGCTCCCGCATCTCCCACTATGGCCCCACCTATAGAGGTTGGATTCCACCACCTCATGATAGTGTTGTCTGAAGTCAACCTCTAGACTCGACGCAACTAGTATGGCTCCACCATAGAAACTATTGAACCATCAGCAGTGTATACCTCTAACACTTTCGATATTCCCATCCACTTACCACGACCCCCACTGATGGGGCAGCCAAATTCCCACAATTTTCTATACGTTGTATCACAAACAATGTTACTAGTCGAGCTTCCCTCAACTATAGCATAGTTGACGACTTGGCCCAATCACCTACAGCCATGTCCGCTCTGGAAGTGCTTAAAACATTCCCATCATAGCGTAAAGACTTGTTATCCGCACTATGTGTTGTTTATCCATTTGATTCTAGGTTGATCACTTTTGATCTAGATCAAGGAGAACGCAGAATGCCACCCACCGTCACCTTCCAAGTCCCGGTCTCAATTCAAAATTCAGTTGTACATCGATGAAGGGGAATCCACCTATGTTATGTTGACCTATTTTTTGTAGTAACTCGGGTCCTCTACCCTTCAACCTTCTACTACTTCCCTCTACGCCTACGATGGACACTCTACTAAGGCATGGGGAATTCTTATGAATGCCCCTATTGAGTTAGTTGGTAAAATAGTTTTGATTGATATTTAGGTTATTAATTCCCAACTTGATTACAATCTCCTCCTAGGAAGTAGCTACATGTATTCCATGAGATTCATTGCCTCCACCGTCTTTCGACTCCTAATGTTTCCTCATGATGGAAATATTGTGACTGTCAACCAATTGACTTACTATGATCCGAAGGGGCCAACCACACCGAAACATGTCATTTCTACCATTGATACTACCATTGACAGTGTGTCCATTCCTTCCTTATCTTTTGTTGTCCCAATTTTATTTGCTAACACCCCTATGATGGACACCTTCTCGTCCTTACCACCTTCACCTACATTGACTGACATAGCATATTTGTGTACTATCACATCCAGTACCATCGCGACCACATCGCAACATCAATCGCAACCCCAACCATATTCACCCAAGAATTATTAAGGTTCATTCCTGATCCACACAATTCCCTTCTATTTTCCACCATCTCGAATCATGTGAAATCCTATCATGGCTACTCTCAATTTACCTAATTTCATGTTTGGAATTCCCATGTTATACCTCAACCCACCCACCCCACCTCTGATACCCTAGGTTGTGTTGACTCCCATCCAACCTATTGATATGGATTCATGCCCTCCTTCGGGCCCATCTAAAACGTCTTGTGTTCCAAAACCTGCCCCTCCTCTTCCAAAAAAGGTTGGGGGAAAGGCCACCAAAGTAACAGTCGAGCCTCGTCCAACTCAACATTGTGCTTTGTGCGATATCCAAGTTCATGCAACACATAATTTTCTAGATTTACCTATCCTTCACACACACATGGAATCTATGGATACATCCGATGGTACTCCAGTAGTCATCATTCCAGATCTGCCAATAGTCAAGAACAAGTCATTGAGACCAACCATCCTTGCACAGTTTGTGGCTTGTATGGCCATTACTCCACCATTTCCCAAACTTGTATGAGTATCAATTAGTCCTTCGTGACCTTTGGAAACACTCTTGTGAGTCCAAAATCACTGTCATCTAGGAAATACACCCTCTGGCTTCATCCTCGAACACAACCACCATAATATACATGGTCTCCAATTCCGCTATCCCTTCCATCTCCTCATACCTAGACAATCCCTCCAATCTATCCACGTGTTGTTTTAGCAATGACAAGGAGATTCTTGAAGCTATTTCAAATCCTGAATACCCTTGGGATGATATACACCATCACTCATTTTTTATTCCCGAGGAACCTCTATAATCGTTGGATCAGTACTTAGTCGAAACCAAAGACTTCATCCATGGAAAATTCGACTGGTTCAAGAACCCCATTTTGGCACCCAACGCCTTTGAAGAGGTAAACATGGATAACATTTTTCCCACCATTAAGGTTAACATATAAACCAACCCTAAGGTAGTTGAATATTTTGCACTCAGAGCATCGTGCTCCCCTGAAGAAGTTGCTTCGTACATAACACTTTTTCAAGATTTCTGTGATATTTTTGCTTGGTCTTATACCGAAATTCTTGGGCTGGATCCATCGATCATCGAACATCGTATCAACACATGGCCTGATGTGGCCCCTGTTTGGAAAAAACAAAGACCCATTAACCCATTAAAGGCTCCTATGGTCAAATCCGAGATCGAGAAACAACATAAAGCAGGTTTCATATACCCCTTCGCGCATACCACTTGGGTTTCTAATCTTGTTCCCGTCAAAAAAAAGGTACCATTCATGTATGTACTAACTTTCATGATTTGAACTTGGCATGTCCCAAGGAAAATTTCATCACTCTATTCATTGACAAGATCATTGATGCATGTTCTAGAAATGAATCCATTTCTTTCATGGATGATTTTTCTGGATAGAACCAAGTTCAGATCTGGAAAGAATACCAGTACAAGACTGCTTTCACAACCCCCTAGGGCACGTTTGCGTATCGATTTATGCCATTTTTCCTTAAAAATGTTGGTGCCCCTTTCCAGTAGGCTATGACATTCTACTTAAATGACCTCATCCACATTATCTTGGTCTACCTAGATGACCTCATGGATTTCTCTCAGAAGCGTTCACAAAATTTAGAAGAATTACGTCAAGTCTTCTCGTGATGTCGCAAATACAACATTCTCTTGAACCCCCTCATGTGTGTGTTTTGTGTTCCAATGTGGTTTTTACTGGATTTATCATCTCTCAAAAAGTGATTTCAATTGATCCTCTAAATTTTTAATCCATTCTAAATATTCACCCCCACATACTTTGCGCCAACTACAGAGTCTCTGAGGTAAGGCCAATTTCCTTCACCGAAGGTCCTATGCCTGAGTCGCTCACCATGATGCACTTATGTCATAGTTTTTCTTTTTTGTTTTACATCATATTTACCATGATTTTGTGACCCCCTCCAGTATTTTCTCCATCTTTAGTCGTAGTGACTCCATTGTAGCACTCTATCGCGTCATTTACACGTGAGCAGGTGGATATAACCCCTGCTCCTGTGCTGCTGGTAGCCCATTGGAGGGTGTGGTCCCACATCTGTAGATGCACATAGTATGTTGCATGTATGATCTAGCTACCACTATGCTAGCATACCTTCAGGTCTGAAGACCTACCCTGGAGGTCGCGGCCTCTCCGTATCTCCCCAGTATTCCATGCCCACGTATGGATCATCCTCTACAAGGATAGGAAGCTACCACCATTGTGCAAAAATCTCTTGGGTCAAGAATCGACCTTCTAGACTACCTCCCTCCCTACTGATTCTTTGGGCCATTTCCTAGAATCATGTCGATTGGCATGCCACCAGGTGAATCACACCTTGTACGTTGAGCTAGCTCCATACCCATGGGACTCCATTTGGTCTAGATTTTCCCCATGCACCATTACACCAGGGGTAGCATTACTAGATGCTAGTCAGAGTAATTTAGAATCTGTTTGAGACCCCATTCGCACCACCATTTTTAGTTCATCCTTTTTCTTTCTATGAGACCCTCATCTCGTGCTCTCACTATAATTTTCTGGGCCATTTCCTAGAAGTCACTTCGATTTTCCTGCCAGCACGTGAATCACCCATTGTATGTATTGGCATGTTCATGAGCCATCCTCTCCATCCATACTGCATAGTTGACCATATTTTACCACCATCCATCATCCCGCAAGGGAGGCCCACCAGCGTTTGACATTTATTCCTTTAATTCATGTTCACAACATAACCTCTTTCCATATATCGAACACTTCCCCCTTGCTTGCTTGACCATTATGGAGTTTCTGTTAAGCTTTTTTCTGACTCCTAAAAGAATGAAAAGATTGTCGAGCATGATTTCTTCCTTTCATGCTCATTAAAGTATTTGAAAGGGCATATATGTAGCCTCGTTTATCTCTTTCTTTGGACTATATAGACTATGATAAGAAAAGGACCACCCTGGCACATTCACGCTAGGACTGTTTCCCTTTGCATCCTTTTATGCTTCCTCGGACATTGGGACCGTACTTTACGAAAAATCTCATTATGGGTTGTCTTTAAGCTCTTTTCCAGCCTTCTCATCAAGAAAATATTGTCAAGCAAACTTGGTTTCGTTCATGCACGTAAAAGTATTTGAATGACCGTCCAGTTAGTATAGGTTTAACCTTTTTCGGCCTGATTGGAATATCAATGGTAAAGAAGTATTCCTTCCCCAAAGGTTGGGAGATCTCTCCTTTGTACACTTTTATACTTTTTCAGGATAAGGAGACTACATACAAAAAAGATACCACATGGTATTCTTCTTCTTGTTTTCAGACTCTCTAAACATGGAAACACCATCGAGCATTTACTTTCTCTGGCTCGCTAAAAATCCATGAGATCGTGTCATAACGGTGTCTTTAGGCACCACCACAGATGATATTACAGTATGGTAGCTTCCCTTCATTGGGTCTCCTTTTTTCAGAGTATTTTGTGATGAGTCTTCCTTGGATCCCATGGATATCACTAGTCCAGTTACCTCCCTCAGTATTTCCCATTTACACTTATCTTCCTAGTATTACAACTATGATCCCTCTCCCATGAGTCAGTTTCATTTGCTTCCAGGTCAGCCCTGTCGTCATACTCTGAAAAAAGTAATTTTGTGTGCCTCATACTCCCCTACCACTATTTGCCATTTAGTGTGTCAATCCCCATATTGATTCCACATCTTTGGTTATCACCCTCATGTTTCTAGTCAAGGATACATCATTTCCTTGATTATTTGCAGGTCTCCCTCTGTCAAAATCAACACATCTATTCCAGAGGATCGACCTAGAGGCCCATGTGTCCTGGTTTCATCCACCTCATTGATGAGTTCCTTGGACCATTTAAGAGGATTCATTAGTGCCTATTGCATTAGAGGAATTTTGGGGTCTAAAATGGGCCTCCTAAGGAAAATAATAAAATAATAGTTAAAATAATAAAATAATAAAATAATAGTTAAAATAATAAAATAATATTGATTAATTTTGGAGGAAGAAAGAAAAAAACTACTTTTTGTGTTCGTATTTTCAACATAGCTCCCTGTGTTTTTACTCAAATTTCGATCGGGAGAGCTCGTTGGATGCGAAATTTGATTCTGCATCCAATGAGTACCCACACTGCATACTTTTGACGGACCCCGCTACCCCAAAAACAAGAAATACCTGAAAAAACATGATGATGATGTCATCATCACGTTTTTTCAGGTATTTCTTGTTTTTGGGGTAGAGGGGTCCGTAAAAAGTATGCAGTGTGGGTACTCGTTGGATGTGGAATCAAATTTTGCATCCAATGAGCTCTCCCGATCAAAATTTGAGTAAAAACACAATGAGATATGTCGAAAATACGAACACAAAAATTAGTTTTTTTTAATGACAAATATGTGAATTCAACCATTATGGTTGACTTATTTTATTGAAATTCTATTGGTTCTTGAATTCCAACTCACAAAAACTTATTTTGGCACATTTTCTTATAAGGCCCATTTTAGACCCCAAATTTCCTCTAATGGATGGCTGTGTCTCATGTGCTCGACTTCAACTACATCATGACACCGTTGAGATTCATACAGGGTATTGGTCCATTCATTATTTGGTCAAAGACCCCAGTTGTCACCTGACTCTATCACATTGGTGAGTCTACTATGGGATCCATACATTTTCATGTCCCTTGTGATTTCTGGGTTGCGTTGGAGACAGTGTTCGGAATCCCCTAGTGTAGTGCTTCCATGTATCTCCAGTACTTGATGTGGCATATTGTACTACAGAGATTCTGACTCTCCGTCATTGAGTCCCTCCATTTATGTACACTTCCAGATCCAAAAAAGCATTAGTTGTGAAGATATTTCATTCCATGAGAATTCCATTGTTCCTATGTATCAGTTCTTCAGATCAACATTGTTGTTTAGTCTCCTCTCAAGGATACCATTATGTAACATCAGTTGTATATGTATTGATCAGATCCCATATTTTTGAGCCGTGATCCCATTATTTATTATTTTGACATTTTTACAAGAATGGGGATTCCCGCCTCGTCCATAAACATGTCACACATTATGTGTCTCATCCATTTTTGCGAACAATTAATAAAAAACCAAAAGACACCATGGTTCGAACGAGGAAGTGCCACTTCTCCATGGGTCTCTCTAGTATCTCCACTATTCCCATGATCATATGATGTCCATCGGCCATACGATGAGCTCCTCTCCTCACACATTAGCGGGAAATCTGTTAACACAAAAAATTGTTCACCTTGCTCTACATGGTCTAAACCACATACCTACATCATATTTGTACCATTTTTCCCTTACGTTTTACCTTCACAATTGTATTTCCAATCCAAAACATTATTATTTACTATGGTCATTAGAGGAAATTTCAACTCAAAATGGGCCTTTTAAATTTTATTCAAATTCCATGTCATCATGTGTTAGCCAATGTAATTGCCTTAAATTTGAAATACCGTATAGGTCTTAAACACTTCTTTAATATAAATTTGGGGATAGGTATCATAAAAAAAACTACTTTTTTTGTTTGTATTTTTGACATATCTCCCTGTGGTTTTACTCAAATTTTGATCGGGAGAGCTTGTTGGATGCAGAATTAAANCTTCCTCCAAAATTAATAAATATTATTTTATTATTTTAACTATTATTTTATTAGTTCATTTTAGGAGGCCCATTTTGAGTTGAAATTTCCTCTAATGTTACCCTCATTCTCTCCCACAAAGGGTTCCCACAAAGGGTTCAAAAACCCTAAAAAAGGCTCAAAAACCCTAAAAAGGTTTAAAAACCCTAAAATGATGCAAAAACCCTAAAAAGGGTTCAAAAACCCCAAAAGAGAGAAAAGGTCAAAAAAACCTAAAAACATATTATAAATACAGTGTGAAGGTCTCTCCCAAAATATTCTTACACCTTTTTTCCCATTGTTTATTGTGTGAGTACGGTGAGACACCTTTTGCTCTCAAGTATTCACACCCCATTTTTCCATCATCACATTTCCCTACCATTCCCTCTTAGTACGTTGATACATTATCCATACCCACCTGGAGAACCAACCTATGGAGAGGCAAACCATTTCTGAGACGGCCACGGTGGCCCATTTTTACAAGAAAGAAGGTATAATTTTTCATTTATTTGCATTTTATTTAGTTTAGCCCTCATATATGTTTATTTTCTTTGTGTTATTGATCGTTTTTATTCATTGTCTCAGTCCCCTTATTGTTCCATATTTCTGGTTGTCCCCCTCATGCTTCTATCAAGGAAACCTCATTGCCTTGGTAGTTGCAGGTATCTCTCTCTGTAGACGTCAACACATCTATTCCATAGGATAGACCCAGAGGTCCCTGTATCCTAGTTTCATCCACCTCATTGATGATTTCCTTGTACCACTTGAAAGGATTCCTTAGTTCCTTTCAGGTTGGTTGTGTATCACGTGCTCAAATTCAACTCCATCATCGCACCCTTGATATTTATACAGGGTATTGGTTCCTTCATGATTTGGTCGAATACCCTGGTTGTCACCCGACTCTAGCACATTGGTGAGTCTATTTTTGAGACACATATAGTTTCATGTCCCTTGTGATTTCTGGGTTGCATTGGAGACAGTTTTTGGAATCCCCTTAGTGTCATGCTTTTGTGTATCTACAACACTTGATGTTGTTTATTTTACCTTAGAGATTCTCACTCTCAGTCATTGAGTACATACAATTGTGTACACCTCTAGATTCATCAAAGCATTGATTGTTTTGATATTGCATTCTATGAGAATCCCATTGTTCCTATGTACTAGTTTATCCCCATTTTTATATTGATACATTGTTACAAGCATGGGTATACATCGTCCATATACATGTCTGAGAATATATGTACCTCATCCATTTTTTAGAAGAAATACAAACCAAAATCCACTACAGATCGAATGAGGAGACTCCACTTATCCACTGTCCTCTCCAGTATTTCCACCATTTTCACTATTTCTCCCTTAATCCTATGATGTATGTCGGCCATATGATGAGCTCTTTCCCTCACACATCAGGGGAAAAATTGTTAGCCTATCTCTCTATGGTCCAAACCATAATCATACATCATTATCCCACCATTTATTTCCTCCATTTTGACCTTCACAACTAAAATTCCATGAAAAATGGTCCAAACATTATTATTCCTTCCCCCATAGATACAAGGAAGTTGAGCATTTGTTGTTACTTACCCCCACTCTCTCCAAAAAGGACAAAAAAACCCTAAAATGGGAATGGGTCAAAAACCATGGACAAATACCATGCAAAATAAAATACCATGGGTCAAAAAAAACTTGGATCATCCTATAAATACATTGTGAAGGTCTCCCCACAAACATTACTACACTTTTTGGTCATTCTAGAAAATTTTCACCTTTCTCCATTGTTCCAATATTTTTTCCACATCATTCCCATGGCGTATGTTGAGCTTGCTCCATGTCCATTTGGATCCATTACCCCGTTTTGACAACCATTAGTGGAGACGACTAGAGAACGGACCATGGAGCCGGTGGACCATTTCCTTAGATGGCTGTAGTGGCCCATGTTACTAAAAGGTATGCTTATTATCGGTTTTCATTAGTTATATAAAATATATATAAAAAATCATAAAAAACATTGTTTTTATTATTGCAGTTTATTATTGCAAGTCGAGGTTGAGAAATCCCTCGCACCATGAACTCTACACTATGATCTGTCTTATCTAGGGCAGGTTATTTTGCACATAGTCGGGGAGAAATCCCCACTATCTCCACTATAGTTTTCATGTCCATATGGTGCACCTTCCACTTCATCACTACAACTATTGCAAGAATAGATCTAATCAAAGTGTATCTGGCCATAGGAGCAAATGTCTCCTTGTAATCTATGCCCTCTTTCTGGGACAAGACATGAGACAAAAATATTTCCTTGTATTTCTCGATGCTTCCATTTTTTGTATGATTTATCTTGTAGATTCCTTTATAAAACACTACAGAATTCCCTTCAAGTCTTAGAACCATATCCCAGACATCATTCCTAATGAGTGGATGGTATTCTTTGATCATAGCAGCCTTCCATTCTTTATTCTCAGTTTCTTCTTCATATATGGAAGGATCTACATCAATGATGTCACACAATACTGCCACATAACTAGAGTATGGTCGAGGTCCCTTATTTTCTCTAGAAGTCCCATATGGAGCACCATACTTCTCTACATCTTGGATAATCTCTCCTTCCCAATTTGGCCTTCTTTTATGATTGTTCACCTCTCCAGGTGGATCTATAGGTATTTTTGGCTCAGTTGTATCATGGTCTTCATACTCTTCTGGAACCATCTCTTCCATAACTCTGTCCCTAACTTTTGGAGCTTCAAATTCTTCTTCATGTAATTCATTAAAGTGAATCTGCATTGATCTTGTAAATGAATGTTGCTACTAAATAATGACTTGTTCTCTGGAAAAAGTCTCATCTCCTTCTCTTGTAGGTGATTGTACACAAACTTTCCTACAAGTCAAAATCAGTTGCATGATTAGAAACATTTAATAATTCTCAAAACATATTAATAATGGCAAATTCTTATGCATAAATACATAGATCACACAGCCATGCAACTATCTTATCCAATGTTTCAGCTGAACATTCATACATATCCTGTATACACATGATAATCTTTATAGATTCCTTCCATCTCTACCATAACATAATTAAGATCATGCACTAACCCTAACATGTCGACAAAGAGGTTTCATTCTATACAAGCAATAATGCCTCATGGAATGTTGTGCATCACCATAGGCTACCTACCCATTACATGCATATTAGTAGTATATTGTTCTTCAATGCATTCACTCATACATAATACATTTCCTGATTCTAGGAACATAAATATGTATATAATTGAACAATAAAATTGAAATAATTAGATATGTAGGAAATGACAATTCAAATACTTATCTTTGTTTGGTTGGTTAGATCCCTCTTGATTTTTTCCTCCTTGTAGGTTTTGAATTTTTGGAACTTGTTTAGACTTCAACCTCATTCCTCATGTATTTTGTATGCACTGGATCCTCCTAGATCTATCTTCATAGTTTGGAAAATATCTCTTGGCATTCTTTCCAAGTGAACATCATCATGCTCAAATCTGATTCTTTCTTCCGCTTGTGCATTCCTTCTTCCATTGTAGGATACTTATTCCAACCCTTCATAGGATATTGATAATAATATTCAATATTCACCTTATGATATGAATTCTTCTAAATCACACTTGTGGGAGAATTACAATGCATACTCTTCATCACTTAAGGAATCTTCCCTTTCTCTCTTCTTAGTTGGTTCATCATGACCTTCTGTAGCGTGAGCAAAATACCTATTATTCTTTCCTTTATTTGCATGAACTTTTCCTTTGGTGAAATCTCTTACAAGATGTTCCATCTCATCATAAGAGTAACATATGAAATATGAGTAGTCCTTATTTTGGAATCTTCTAGGATTCTTGCGAGAGTGTTCTTCCTTCTTGGTCTTTCCCTTCTTGGCATGAGCTATTAGGGATTGATTTTCATCTTCATCCATATTCTCTTCTCTAGATACTAATATGGCTTCTTCTTGAGTGCATTCCTCCTATATACTACTGAATTTGGTGAGACTTATTCTTGCACAAATTCCTTAAATGAAAGATTCCCATAATCTTGGGAGACCATTTGAGCTAGTCATGATCACTTTTGCTTCTTCGACATTCTCTCCAATAGCTTCTAGTTGTCATTTTATTTGGGAGACCCTTGTGAAGTAATATTGTATGCTTTCTAAATTATGTATCTTCACACCCTTGAGTTGAGTTCTCAAGGTCGTCTTCCTACAGGCTAGTCAAAGAATCAAACATCTCTCTGGGAGTCTTCAAGGAGGATAGATGTGGGATCAAATGATCCTAAATAGAAATAAAAAATTATCCTCTTGGATTTAACAATGTTCTTCTTGTACTTAGTGTTTTCTCCATCTCCCTCTAGCTCTGCAACATCTTCTTCGACATAATTTTACAAATCATGTTCTTCTAGTATAAGAAGCACTCTTCCATTCTAGAAAGTTCTCAACTCCTTCAAGATTGTCCTCAAGATCGGTATTTTTTTTCATCTTGATAAAATGAGAACCGAAAATGGAAATAGAGAGAATAGTACTTACCAATAAGATTGCTTCAACCAAATTCTTGCTTCAATTCTTTTCTAGAAAAGTGCTTATGGTTTACCTAGGGTTTGATAGAGAAACCCAAATTTTTCAAATTTGGTAACTTGAAAATATGATTGGAGAGAGTGATCTTCCTCCTTAAGGTGTGTTGATAAATGTACTCCTTTTTCCAAATATGTGGATAGAACTAGAGAAAATATGATGCCCTAGTTTCCCCCCAGCAGTAGTGATAGGGACAAAAATGAAATCCTCGGATATGAATTCTGCCTCCACATAAAGATGCACCCTCATAGGGCGAGTTGGATAATGTATGGACTGAACCCAATTGGTGTACATAAATTCTCAAAATGTGGAACCCTGATAGTTTTTAGGTCAAAACTGCAAATCTACAAAAATGGAATCTTCCTCCGTATAAAGATGTGCCCTCCTAGGGAGAGTTCAATGGTGCAAAGGTAGAAATTGATCTCTGGATGGAAAGGATAGAAACATTGATCCCTAATTTTTGGAAATAACAGTTGTTGTGGTTGTACAATGATTTCTTTCAAGATGGATTTGATAGCATGTTATAATTTTAATGGTCATATTATATCTTCAAACAATTAGCAATATATCATAATAACCATAATTAATAGGATCATTGAAAGAAAGACAGCACAACAATACAAAAGAACACAAATATTTTTCTTTGGGAAACCATAGGGAAGAAAACCTAGCAAATCCTTTAGTATATATTTCATCACCAAGCAAAATGCCAAACCAAGATAAGATAAACCCCAAAGACAAAAGTAGCTTCTTCTTCTCTCCAACAAAATTCGTCTTCTCTTTCATTCACACTTTCTTGAGTAAGTTGTGTGTCCAAATGAGAGGTTTGTCCTCTGTATTTATACACTTCATGTGTGTGACCTTCATGAAGTGTGTATTTATACACTTCATGTGTGTATTTACAGGGTAAACTTGTCTAGGGAGCCTCAAAATAACATTTATATAATATTTATTTTGGGTATTATTGATCCGACTTAGAATGGAAGGTTTACATTGATTCTTACAAGAATTTTACATGGCCAAGTACATCAATAACATCTCCCGAAGGAGGTACAATAAAAGTACAATAAGAATATCTTGCGAAGTTATAATCTTCAACAACATTTACCAAAAAAATCATTTTCAATCCCTTAAACTATAAGTCCAAAATACTATTTTTTGTTCTTGGAAAATATTAAAAAAGACTCTTCTTACATACTATTATCCATGCATTTCATATATGAGAGGTTCTCTTTTTCCCTTTTGTACATTTTCCTATTCCTAAGAAGGGACCACCCACTATTAAAACTTAAGAAGGAAGAAGAGCTTGCAACAATGAATCTCACACAATATGTAGATAGTAAAATGTGGGTAAGCACTCAAAGAGAATATTGATCTCTGAAACCCATTGTTTTGATTGGTTTGGTGACAGGTCTAACCATATATATAGACAGTTTGATACTACCAAGTTCTATATATATGTGGGGTTGAAGTATTAGTATATTTAGAGAAATATGGAGAAAACAAGACATGCAACAATCTATATCCTCCCATATCATCATAAATGTGAAAATCGTTGGAAAATGTTATTTATTTAGGATGAGAAAGAGTAGACACAATATTGTGGGATTATACAAAAATTTCTTTCTTTCCATTAAAATGTCCCACAATGAAAAAAAACATGGAATCAAATTGATCAAATCAGCAAATGTCATTGAGATCATTTTTTTTATACTATATACACAACTAAATATTCAATACAAAAATGCAAATACATCAATTCCACTCACTCTTGGATTTAACTCCCATAAATTATAGACTAAGAGTACAACTAATTTTTCCAACTATGTTCCATGTTCAAAATAGTATTTTTATATCCACAAGAAATGAATGCTCAAATTTGGTAGGAATGCAAAATCTTATGTTGTTGACAAAATATTTTGCAAATATTGCATGATGAAATGGTTAGCAATGAAAGAATAAAATGAGAAAAAAGGAAATGTCAACACATAGTACATTTCATGTCCTAGCTATCAACCTCATTATTTTTTTTTGTTTTGTCAACGCTCAGTTCAAACGAAAGAAGAGGTGGCTAATTTTTTTTGTATCCAAAACATGGTTGTACATAATGAAATATTCACAAGATTGAGTTTGAGAAAGGGAATTTCTCTATAGTTAGAAAATAAGTTAAATGTACTATGTACTAAGAATCATTTATTTTAAATCTCACTTATAATTTGCATTTAATTCTTTATACATAGTATATGGTTCATCCTTCAGATGCAAATAACAATCCAATGCTTCCTTGTAATTTCCTTTTGGTATAGGTAACTTAGTTATGATGACATGCATGACTTAATATTAATGGATGTACATTGGTGTCATACATGTTCTTTTGCAATTTTCAACCCATGGTTGATGGCTTTTCCTATTATTGGAATGCTTGTGAACCTTAGGGAATGAAGGTACATAGAATAGAACATTCAAATTTTGAAATAAAAACATCATCGAGATTTGGTGTTTCCCTAGACAACCATATGTTTTTCACTTGGATTCTCATATAATGTGCCCCAACTTGACATTTAATGTTGCATGCATATTTATTTTAACGATTTCTTGATCAACTTTGTTGTTCTAGATCAGGTAGTTCCTACTTAATTAGGTAATTTCATGACCTATAAATCTCCCCATGCAATCTTTCGCTTGGTCATTTTGGTTTTGTGGGGGGATTGGAGCTCAAGCCTTGGTATTTTTTTTTCAACTACACCATTCTTGAACTATGTTAACAAATTTTAGGATTAAATTGATCACTTGGGAATCTTCTTGGCTTGCTAAACCAATGATTCACCTCATGATTGAAAATCGTGAATTTTGGTGTCCAAGCCTCCAAGGTAGTGATTGGGCCTTGATTTTGGAATCAGGTTAAATTTACCTTTCCAAGACTAAATAAAGAGGTCAAAATATTACCTTTTGGAGGTATTTTCCAAAGAAAAGGAAAATTACTCGACTAGGAATCTAGTATGCCTACTAGGCTTCTGAATTGAGAACAATTAAGAATCCTTGAAATCCAACGTTAGTGTTTTCCACAAAAAGGAAAATCACTCACCTTTGAGAGTTGTATAACCTATATACCCAATTATTATCCTCCTTAACCATCCAACTTAGTAATTGGTTTCTCTTGGTAATATTACTCACTTAGAAACACTATGTACTCTTGATCCTTTTGAACTTCAACACAAAAACATGAGTTGATGTTTGAGCTTCCCATTGACTGTAATTCCCATTCTTTACTGGAATTTCAAATGTTAAGGGGTTAAACATTGAACATTTCCCCATTCCCCCCCCCCCTCCCAATGTTTATTCTTTGAACTTAAGTGTCCTTCTTTTTCCTCCACTAAATATTATCTCAATCATCTAATGAAATCTGTAGGCATGGGATCATTGAGATATCTTGTAACTAGAAATTAATCTTTCAATCCATATTTGAGGTGTTTCATAGGGACCAATGTCACAAATACATTTATCACCCTCCCTTTTTGAATTGATTCAATAGTTCACCAAGGTTTCTAGGGAAACATATTTGAAATTCAATGGATTCCATTACCCAATATTCTAAAATGGGATGATAAAAATCTTTGGAAGTGCATGACCATTACATTATTTTCAGCCAGTAACAATGATGAATGTCATTTGAAAAATAGGATTTTATAGTCATTGAAGCTTTATATCCAACCATACAAGGGAATTTTCTATAACCAATGGAACCGGTTTTGTATGAAGGAATTGTCCATTTCGATTTGTATATAGCAGATTATAGCTCATAATCAATTTTAAACATCAAGCGAGAAATTCAATCCACATTACAGAAAAAGAACATATGGTGATAGCATGCAAGAAATAAATAATAAAAAAAATCAACTCGCCAAATATAAGATATAACATTATCACCAAATTTAAAAACCCTTATGATGCAACTGGACCAAAAGGATGCAGTGAGGAAACCCTTACCGACATGATTTTTTAGAAATCCATATCTTCAACTTGGTATATGGACGGTTAGACATTGGCATTGAGCTATTGCTTCCACTATCCACTAACCTAGCTCTTATTTTCAACTTGTTCTATGGCCACTTCCACAGTCCACTAAGATACCCCTTCCACTGTCCACTAAGGTCATGATTGTGTCCAAGTTCAACTGGTTTGGTTTTTTTATTTCATTTCAATTTCATTTGGTTCAATATTAGGCTTGGTTCAAGCTCGTGCAAATAGAATACTTTTTAAATTAAACCAATAATTATATTTGAATATCAAATCCTCCCATGAGAACTAAAAAACATGTAATGATTTATGTTAGGGCCATGGATTTAGGTCTTAATGTTGAGGCAAGACATCTTACAACCATGTATTGGTCTTAATGTTGAGGTGACGCTTGTTAGGATCATGTTTTGTTCTCAATGTTGAGGTGAGACTTGTGGATTTTCATATGTCTTCCAACTTATGAAATCCATGGTACCTAAACATTAAGGCTTGTAACCTCATCTCAATTGCTTATGAAGAGGAATCCTAGTGAACAAACATAAGACGTTGACCACTAGATGTATATATACGTGGGATTGTGAGGGTACCCAACAAAAATAGTGGTCAACCCCTTGTATTTTACCACCGTAGGCATGTCCTTATAATTTATCATTTCAATATTCATGGCTTGAATTAACTAGTGTATTTTTTCGCTATTGTCTGAGACTTTTGGAAGATGGTGCTTTCAAAGAATATATTTATTAATTATGATTTCTTAGAATGTCTAAAGTGTGATTATTTATCCAATTTAAGAAACGTTGTAACCAATTTTGATTCACAATTGGAAACATACATGAAGCCACTAATTATAATACCTACATCATGTTTTCCTTTGGAAAGATGTGACCTTGGTGACCCACTTATTTCAACACCCCTAATTTAATTGAATGTTTTTGTAGCCATAATTGGAGTAGGAGGAACAAGTATCCTTAAAAATGCAATTCACAGCTAGTTTGAACACTTCATACATGCACGATGAACGTAGATGGAAATGAGGATTATGAAAGGACATGAGTCATCCTTGAGTCTTTAAAATTGAAGGTCATGAACATATTTTTCCATTAACCCATGACATGAAGGCAAAGTTCAAGTAATAATAAAAGGCAGTCCTCTCTTCTCTGACCATTGTGTGCACAATGAAAGAAGTGAGTGAATACAAAGGTAGCCTAAAGAGGAAATTGGTTCAGTGATTGAATTATACACTTAAGGATGAGATCCAGTCTCCACTAGTTAAGAGTGGTAAGAAAACGTATCGAATATGCATTGATTGTGCTTGAAATTATAGATTAATGATCCAAAGCCTAAAAACACTATAGAATTTGGGTTTTTGATTAAATAAATCAAAAATTTGGGAAAAGAGATTATCCCACATTAAATTTTGATTTCTAAACTCTCAATTCCCAATGATATAAAAGGAGGCATTTCAGGAAATGTTAGACACAGAGAAAATCAGAGCAAAAGCATGTTGAATGAATTGAATCCAATAATTCTTCTACTTCTAGCTTTTGGAAATAAAGGGCACGGATGGTAGAGGAGTGGATAAAATCAATGGATAAGGATGAGATCTGCAAGATAAGTTGTAAGTATCATTCTCCTTTGAATCAATATGAAGTAATTCAATTTTCCCCCCAATTTTGAGTTCAAATTTCACTTCTAAGTTATCATTTAATTCAAAGTTGGTAGATAATTTCAAGTTTTTTCAAGATATTGTTAGTATAAGTATAGGTAAGAATGCATGTTAGTGTTGAATTATTGTAACTTCCAAGAATATTTTAAATGTATTTTATTGGTCCCCGATGTTCCTATTGGGAGAATCATTTATATTTCTTTGTACCTCGATGCTCCTATCGGGAGAATTACTGAGAGTCGTGAGGAAGTCTCCTCCATTGTAAGTCGAGTCATTAGTACCCTCCAGAATATATTATTATATTAATTTGTCCCAGTTCTATCTACTTGAGCCTACATAACTGAGTTAAGTTTACTCAAGCCTACATAACTGGGTTAAATGTCAAGTGAACAAAAGAATATTAATAGAGTGAGGCACCTCTCATTTGAGACACACACACTCACTTGTGTAGTGCATAAGAGACAGAGAGAGAGAGAGAGAGAGAGAGAGAGAGAGTTGTAACTGGAGAAGGAGGAGGATCAGTTTTTGGTTTTACCTTTTATCTTTTGGGGCATCTATATTGAGGAATATTTTACTAGGTTTTTCCCATTAGGGTTTTCCCAAGATAAATCTCTGTTGTTCTTGTGATACTATTTCTTTCAGTGATCCTGTCTATTAGATTTTATGAAATTGAAATTAAATACTGATAATATAACTTAGCATATGGAATTCTAACATGGTATCAGAGCTAACCTGAATAGGACATCTTTCACAAGGGAAAAGACCCTCTCTCTCTCCCCGATAAGAAATTAGGGTTTCAGGAAAATTTTGAGTTTTGAAGAACTAATAGAAGTTTGTGCCCTCCTAGAGCGCATATTTTGAGCCTAGGATAGAAGTTTTTGGAGGAGCAGATCTCTCAAAAAGTCAAACCCTAGTTTGAAATTGCAATGGAAAACTGTAGAAATCCAGTAAACCAGAAAACTGCTAGAAGCTATAGTGTTGAATCTCGCAAGTCGGATTTGAAAGGTGAAGACTTGAGATCTCCAGAAACCAAGCACACCAGTTAACTTGCCTCAGTCAAGCGCGTCTCCTAGTAAGTTCAGTTTCTCATTCTGCATAATTTCATTTTTTTGTTACTTTCTGACAAGATGGCCCCAAGCACTAAGCTTGAGGACAAACTGGAAGGCATAGAGAATTTCAGAGCATGGGAATATAGGATTGGTCTCATTCTCAAGGAGAATGATCTTGAGAAATATTTCAAGGATGAAGTTGTAGAACCAGAAGAGGCTGAAGATAAGGAGAATCACAAGAAGGATATGATTAGGGCACAAAGGAT
Source organism: Pseudotsuga menziesii (assembly GCA_001517045.1). Taxonomy (NCBI): domain Eukaryota; kingdom Viridiplantae; phylum Streptophyta; class Pinopsida; order Pinales; family Pinaceae; genus Pseudotsuga; species Pseudotsuga menziesii. Next base: position 36,600 of record LPNX010967455.1, on the reverse strand, counting down.
TATTGCTAACTCTATCAAGGATCACTTGATCCCTCAAGTGTCATCCAAGAAGACTCCAAAAGAAATGTATGATTCCCTATCAAGAATGTATGAAGGAAGAAACATCAATAGAAAGATGAATCTAAGAGCTCAACTCAAGAGCACCAAGATGAGTCATGGAAAATCCATCCAGTACTACTTCACAAGGGTCTCCTAGTTCAAGAAAAAACTAGAAGCCATTGGAGACAAACTTGATGAATATGAGTTGGTTATGACTACCCTCAATGGCCTCACTAGACCCTAGGAGTCATTCATCCAGATGATGTGTGCCAGGAAGGAAAGCTTGAAGTTTGATGTTGTATGGGAAGATTGTAATGAAGAGGAGACTAGAGTGGCAAACAGAGAAGCTCTAATGAAGGAAGATGATCAATCCTTGGCCACTCATACTAGAAGAAGAATAATTCAACCTAACTTCAAGAATAAAAACCACAAGGAGTCTCAACCTCCCAGAAGAATCCAAAGAACAAGAGAAATTCCTCCAAGTAAGGACTACTCTGGCTTTCAATGTTTTCATTGTGATAATATAGGACACATTGCCAAAAATTGTCCTATGAAGAGACAAGAATATAAGAAGAGGATCAACAACAACAAAATACATCATGCTCATCTAGCTAAAGATGAGGATGAAGAACAAGAAGAGGAAGGACCTCCAAGAAAGCAAGCAAGAGAAGAGGATGCAGAAGAGTATGTACTATTCTCTGCACTCTATGGATCTATAACACTTGGAGAGGAAACTTGGCTTATTGATAGTGGTGCTTCAAAGCACATGACAGGAAAAAAGAAAAACCTGTCAAGTCTTGAATAAAATACCTCTCCTCAGAAAGTATCTCTAGGAGATGACTACCAATATGTGATCAAAGGAATTGGGGAAGCAATCTACAAGCTTGATTCAGGAAATCCCCTGAATATGAAAGAAGTATTGTATGTACCTGGTCTAAAGAAGAATCTACTTTCTATATCTTCTTTCGATAAGAAAGGATTCAGAGTTGCATTCATAGATGGACAAGTACTCATGTGACCCAAAGGAAACAAAATTGAAGACGCAGTTGTTATCGATGAAGAAGAAGGAAGCCTGTATAAACTCAAGGGAAATTCAGAAACAACCCTTGTTCATGAGTCCACTAGCCCTAGTGAACTATGGCATAGAAGGTTTTCCCACATCAATTACAAGGCACTACCTCATGTGAACAATTTAGTGACAGGACTACCAGACTTGAAGATCAAACATAAAGGCATTTGCAAGGGATGTGTGAAAGGGAAGAACATTAAGAATCCATTTCTGAAGAGTGAAACAAAAACAAAGGTACGTTGGAATTGATTCATTCAGATGTGTGTGGTCCAAGGTCCTCCACATCTTTAAGTGGCTTTGAATATTATATTACATTTATTTATGACTATTCAAGAAAGACTTGGATATACTTCTTGAAAGCAAAGAGTGAAGTGTTTGAGAAATTCAAGGAATTCAAAGCCTTGATAGAGAATATTTCAGACAAGAGAATCAAGACACTCTGATCAGACAATGACGGAGAGTATACTTCAAAAGAGTTTGAAGCCTTCTGTAAATATGTCGAAATCAAGAGGGAACTAACCACTCCCTACAATCCTCAACAGAATGGTGTTGTGGAAAGAAAGAACAGAACCATCATGGAGGCATTGAAGACAATGATATATGATCAAGATCTTCCAATGCATCTATGGGTAGAAGCAGCGAGAACTGTTGTCTATGTATAGAATAGAAGATCTCATAGTGCTCTTGGATTCAAGACTCTAGAAGAGATGTTCAAGGGAAAAAATCCTGAGGTAAGTCACCTCAAAATATTTGGTTTTCTAGCATATATTCATATACCGAAAGAGAAAAGAACCAAGTTGAACCCTTCCGGAAAGAAGGGGATATTTGTTGGATACTATGAAATATCCAAGGCATTCAGAATTTACATTCCTAGATTCTATCAAATACAAATCAGTAGAGATGTAACATTCGATGAAGAAGCAACTCTCAAGAGATCCAGAAAATGCCAACATGAAGATGTGTATGAGGAAGATGCACCACCTAGAAATGTAGAGACTACATTCCTCCATGAAGATGAAGCTCCTAAAGAACATGATATGACAGAACCACAAGAACCTCCTACGATGGAGATATCACTAAAGAGAAAGCCTGCTTGGGAAAGAGAAATTATACAAGAAGTAGAAATATATGGAGCTCCTGAAGGCTCCACAATGGTAAGTAAGAAGCCCAAGACATTTTCCAACTTTGTAGCTTTGATGTGTGATCTTGTAGATCAAGAACCTACAAATTACGAAGATGTTGTACAGAAGAAAGAATGGGTAGAAGCAATGAATGAAGAATATCTGTCAATAATGAAGAACAATGTGTGGGATATAGTTCCCAAACCAAAAGGCAAGAGTGTAGTATCCTCCAAATGGATCTACAAGATAAAACATACAACTGACGGAAGTATAGAGAAGTACAAGGCTAGATTTGTGGCTATAGGTTTCTCTCAGAAAGAGGGAATTTGATTACGAAGAAACATTTGCACCAATAGCAAGGTATACTTCAATTAGAGCCATTATGGCACTTGCATCCATGATGAAGTGGGAATTACACTAGATGGATGTGAAAACAACCTTCCTAAATGGTGTGATTGAAGAACAAGTATACATAGAACAACCACAAGGATTTGAGTTTTAAAGACGGACGAACTCATGTATGCAAGTTGAAGAAGGCACTGTATGGCCTGAAGCATGCTCCCAGAGCTTGGTATGGAAGGATAGATAGTTTACTGACAAGCATGGGCTTTCCGAAGAGTAAAGACGATCCTAACCTTTACTTAAAGGTTATAGAAGATGAACCTGTCATACTATTATTGTATGTGGATGATATATTTCTGACAGGGAATGAGAAATAGATTGTAGAATGCAAGAAGAAGCTCGCTGAAGAATTTGAGATGAAAGACCTTGGTCTAATGCATTGTTTCCTAGGTATGGAAGTATGTAATAACTCAAAACAAATATTTCTCAATCAGGGAAAGTATGCAGTGGAATTTTTGAAAAGATTTGATATGTTGGAATGTAAATCCATGGCCACACCCATGGATTCCAACCTGAAGTTGTTAGATGGTGACTCATTAGAGTTAGTGGATGTGACTCAATATAGACAGATTATTGGGTCATTGATGTATCTAACCAATACCAAACTAGAAATTTGTTTTGTTGTGAACACCTTAAGTCAGTATCTAGTTCAACCTAGAGGAGTTCACCTGATAGCTGCAAAACATGTGATGAGATATCTGAAAAGGACTATAGACTTTGGTATATACTATGATGGAAACCATGATTACATATTGTATGGCTATACATATGCAGATTGGGATGGAAGTGTCTCATATAGGAAAATCACATCAGGTGGATGCTTTTGTCTAGGGTCTGCTATGATTTCATGGGTTAGCAAGAAACAGTCCAGTATTTCTCTTAGCACGACCGAAGCAGAATACATAGCATATTGCTCTACTAGTTGTGAATCCATATGGCTTTGGAAGATTATGTCAGGTCTCTTTGACCTAGAGATGGATACTACTGAGATCCTATGTGATAACCAAAGTTGTATAAAGATGTTGGAGAACCTAGTGTTCCATGATAGATTGAAGCACATAGAAATCCAGTATTTCTACATACGAGATATGATACAGAAGGGAGCCTTAAAGCTCCAGCATGTAAGTATTGATGAGAAAGTTGTTGATGTGTTGACAAAGCCTCTATCTCGAGTAAATTTTAAACACTTTCAAGACAAGATTGGTGTTGTTTGGAAAGACCTTCCTCGAAAGGGGGAGCAATGATGTTGCAGTGGGATTGTATCATCCCATGAAACTTGTCCTAAAGTGATCCGGTGACTTAGGTCCTCGAGAATGAGAAGGGATTATATCATCCCTGAACTTCAGTTTAGAACTTATCCAGTGAATTTGGTCCTCGAGAATGAAGAGGGATTGCATCATCCCTGAACTTTGGTTTAGAACCAATCCAGTGACTTCGGTCCTCAATAATGTGGTGGGATTGTATCATCCCTGAAATTTAGTTCATAATGGATCCGGTGACTTTGGTACTCGAGAATGTGGTAGGATTGTATCATCCTTAAACTTTTGTTCAGAACTGATCTAGTGACTTCGGTCCTCGAGAATCTGGTGGGATTGTATCATCCTTGAACTTCGATTTAGAACAGATCCAGTGACTTTGATACTCGAGAATGTGGTAGGATTGTATCATCCTAGAACTTTTGTTCAGAACTGATCCGATGACTTCGATACTCCAGAATGTGGTAGAATTATATCATCCTTAAACTTTTTTTCAGAACGAATCCAGTGACTTCGGTACTCGAGAATGTGGTAGCATTGTATCATCCTTGAAATTTTGTTCAGAATGGATCCGGTGACTTCGGTACTCGAGAATTTGGTAGGATTGTATCATCCTTGAAATTTTGTTCAAAACTGATCCGATGACTTTCGTACTCCAAAATGTGGTAGGATTGTATCATCCTTGAACTTTTGTTCATAACTGATCCGGTGACTTCGATACTCAAGAATGTGGTAGGATTGTATCATCTTTGAAATTTTGTGCAGAACTTATCCAATGACTTCAGTCCACGAGAATGTGGTAGGATTGCATCATCCCTGGACTTTAAGTCCAAAAGTGATCCAAAGAATTTCGTATTTGTATTGTGGATTGCAGGTTTTGTTGATGATAATGATGTTACTGATCAAAATATCTGAGTGTGATGATGATGATGTTACTAGTCAAAATATCAGAATGTGATGATGATGATGTTGTTGATCGAAAGAGCAAAGTATGATGATGATGATGATTGCTGATCGAAATATCAAAATGTGATGATGATAATGTTGTTAATTGAAATTTCAAAGTATGATGATGATGATGATGATGATGATCGAAAGTTCAGAGTATGATGATGATGTTGTTGCTGATCAAAATGATGTTGTCAATCAAGCATTCAAAGTGTTGATGCTGTTGAAGTTTGAAGATAAAGACTCTATATTGAAGATGATGAAAATATTCCAATGATTTATAGATGTATCACCTTGATGATGTTGATTATTCCCTCTCTCTCCTACATCTATTGTTTTTGTTGTTGTAGAATACCCTTCTCCTTAAGGGGGAGTGTTGAATTATTGTAACTTCGAAGAATATTCTAAATGTATCTTATTGGTCCCCGATGTTCCTATCGGGAGAATAATTTGTATTTCTTTGTACCACAATGCTCCTATCAAGAGAATTACTAAGAGTCATGAGGAAGTCCCCTCTGTTGTAAGTCGGTTCATTAGTAACCTCCGGAATATATTATTATATTAAGTTAGCTCAATTATGTCTACTCGAGCCTACATAATTGAGTTAAGTTTACTCGAGCCTACATAACTAGTTTAAATGTCAAGTGAACGAAAGAATATAAATAGAGTGAGGCCCTCTCATTTAAGACACACACACTCACTTGTGCAGCACATAAGAGAGAGAGAGAGAGAAAGAGCAGTAGCTGGAGAAGGAGGAGGATCAGTTTTGGGTTTTACCTTTTATCTTTTGGGGCATCTATATTGAGGAAGCTTTTGTTGGTTTTTCCCATTAGGGTTTTCCCAGGATAAATCTGTGTTGTACTTGTGATATTGTTTCTTTTAGTGATCTTGTCTATATGCTTTTATGAAATTAAAATTAAATGATGATCATCTAGCTTAGCATATGGAATTCTAACAGTTAGAGGTAAGGATGAGTGGTAGGATGCTAGTAATGGAAACCTAAGAACTTGCAAAGCTCAAGAATCAAGGATATTCATCCAGTGGCACACCTCAAGAGGTATTCTCCTCTCTTCCTCCCTGTTATAATATTATAAACCCACTTGATCAATACTTACAATAATAATAATTAATCATTTATGGTTAATTTCCTATGTACTATCCTAGATAGTTGGCCTCCACTTACACCACTTGGTCAATACTCTCCATATATACCCCAGAAGCGTCTTTATACCAATTTTGATTAGATTTTTCCAACTTTATTGACTACCCAAAATAATAATTGCACCTTCCTGTAGATTTTGTCTTTATATTGCTTTATTACTACTTTTCAGTGGATAGGGTAAAGCTAGTCAACTAGGAAACTATTATTTTTGTGGCCAACCCATCCTCCATGATTTCTCTCTAGATTCCATGATTAGCATGTTTTTCCATCACTCATGACAAATCACTCATGCTTTATCCAAATCATGAGCTCCTTGACTGATTTGGGAAGTGATTTAATAACCTATGGGTGTTTATCATACTTAGTAAGCCTTCTTTACGAGCTAGCATGAGTTGTCTTCTAGCAACTCTTTTTTTCCTTTATAAGGATGTATTAACAATGGAATAATATGTATTCATGCTTATGCAGGAAAGTGATTAAAATATATGTGGAATTTGCATTAAAATCTGTTTCAATCTCAACGTTTCGAGCCACTTGTTGGGCTCATCATCAGTAGTTAAGTGTTGATCAAGTTCAATAAAATTTTGTGAATCAATGTAATAATCATCAATTCATTTTATCAATAATACATGGAAATAGTTATTGGATCATTCTCCACTTATCTTGTACTCAATCTCATTATTCTTCTCTCTATTTTCCTTATGCATGCTTGTGAGAAATGTCTTGCATCTAGATATTTATCTTGTGCTTACATATAGTATCAAAGACTAAATTTCTACATAGCATTAGAGATGTGATTTCTACAAGGCGTCAGAGCATGAGGATACTCAATATATTAAGCTCTACATAAGAGCTCTCATGTTGTCAATTTATATAGAGTTAAGGATCTATCAGAACTCTACATTAGAGCGCATACATCCTCCTATCCCTCTCTAAAGAAGAGCTTGAATTAAGCTTACAAATATTTCTCCTAGTTTATATTTGTGTAGGTTGCAGAGAGTATCTCCAAGAGAACATTAAATTCTTAGCATGGATTCCTCTTCAGCTATGACCCTGAATCCTTTCAACTATCATGAATGAATAGCCAAAATTAGCATGATTTTGTGCAGTAAGGGACTCTATAGATTTTCAATTACTTTAGAGAATAAGTCCAATGCTATTGTTGAGAAAGATAAGTGGAATAATAGGTTTGATGAATCCTATGGATTTCTTTGTCTCTCTATATCTCTTGATATTATTTTTCATCTCCATGGTTTGACACATCCAAACCAATTATGGACAAAACTTGAGTCTCTCTTTGGAGTACAAGATGAGATAAGAGCGCACCAATTGGAGAATGAGTTGTTCTCATTGAGTCCAAGCAGTTTCGAATCCATTGAAGTGTTCTTCACTAAATTCAAGTCACGTGTTCTATTGCTCAAGAAATGCGGGATTGATAATAAGGAAGATAAATTGATCCTATAAAAATTTGGTCTTGAATACTCAATTTTTGTGTCAACGTTTCATTCTACTAGGATTGTTATTTCAAATTGGAAAATTCCTTATTTTAGTACATTCTTTGATTCACAGAAAAAGGAGTAAGATAAATTGATACATATGGGTGATCTTAGAATATCCAAGAGAAAGGATCATGCTCTTATAGTTCAATAAATTTGTGTAAACTAAGCCCAATATTAGATCAATTGAACTCACAAAATTGCTTGAAAAACATGCATAGATTCACTCAAAATGGAGACTGAAAGTAGTGCATAACATAAAATTATATTGAATAAGTTTAAACCATCCAAAATTATGAAAAAATAGGCTTTCCAAATATTAATTACATCATATATTTGAATGCATAAATATTCCATTCGAATCAGCACAAAAGCAGGCTTACTAAACTAGTCAAAATCCCCCATAGGTGCATAAAACACTTTCTTAATCTGTCAAGAAGGTCACGAATAGGATGAATGAGTTGTTACAGCTGATAAGTGAAGGAAAGTGGACAAACTCATGCTTTTAGGAGATAAAAATAAAGAGGGTGAGTTGTGTTAAAAACAAGATGGTTGCCTTAAAACTAGCTTTCACATTTTTCCTTAAAAGTTGTTGAAAAGAAGTAAACTCTGGATAAGGAAGGACTGCGCACTTACTAAATTGTGCATAATGATGGTTTGTTAGAATATTATCTAGAATCTTTCCAAATATCTCCTGGAGGAATTTTAGGAAATTTTGACCACAAGGAAGCGAGTGGATTCCAACTAGCTAGTGTATGACCTAGTGTTGGAGTCATTTACCCAACATACATACTTATTTGGTCAATTTTGGCCTAATTACCCACTATCCTAAGTTTAATTGACTTAATTGACATTAGATGAGCACACCATGACATCATCATGAGCACACCCACACCTTCCTTCAATCAAGGAGGCCAAATAAGCCTTCTCCTTCATTCGGGGAGGCTAACTGGGCTTCCTCCTTCAATCAGGGAGAAATTCTAGGGTGAACTGAGTGTCATAAGTGCATCTAATAGCTAAATGATTGTTTTTTCACCTAACAATCAGTTAATATAAGTTGTAAAGGCACCTCCATCATGCAATTGTCTATTTTGGGTTGATTGGGATGAACTAGAGTGAATGAATGTGCCCCCAACCACTTCTGATGACTAGTATCACTTCAGTTAACTCCATCGGAGCTAATTGGAGTTATTTATGTGCTACCACCTACTATTTGGCATGCAGTGACATGTTTCTGAGTTATATTTAGTTAGAATCAGTCATCTATTGCACTCTAATTCAGTTAGGACTCAATGTGAGAGTTAGTTGTGGCTAGATTAGTGGTTAACTAAGTGTGTCTAGTGTGGATAACATTCAATTAAGCTAAAATCATCCATGCAATTCAAATGACCTCCTAGAGAATTCAAATTGGCTTGGCACTCATGCATTCTGCATGACATTATATTGTATTATTCATTCTTTCATTAATTATACAGAGTTGCAACCTCCTATTGCAATACCATTACATTATTTCATGTGTAATTTGTCATTGAATCACTTGTGATTTTGTACTTTGTCCCAATATTTTTGTGATAGAATTAATATGGTATCAGAGACACAGCAGAATGAAGATCTATTCGTCAAAAACATGATTTTTTACGGATCTTGCATGCAAAATTGAGCAAAAGCTCAAATTCCAGCACTGCACCAGATGCAAAAGGTTTACCACTTAATACCCCAAGTTAAGGAATTATTGATCAAGCTTGCTTGATCAATTATGCTGGGTGTGATGAAAACCTAAAATGTGCAGACTATTCGACCTTACGATGACTTTTTTGAGTTGATTGCAGGATTTTTTACATGTTCATTGCATTCTCTACAGTAGAAGTATGGATTCTTCCATAGAACTCCTAACTCCTTTCAACTATCACCAATGGAAGGGAGATATGGAGATCCATCTACGTGCTAAAGGACTCTACAGAGTCACTATGGACACAGAGGAAAATCCTAACCATGTTGTGGACAAGGCTATATTCTTTAACAAAATGGATGAAGCTTTTGGGTTTCTGTGTCTCTCTATCTCTAAGGACCTTCTATTCCATCTCTTAGGATTGAAGACTCCGAAAGAAATATAGGACCAACTTGCCTCCCTATATGACAAAAAGGATTATTTGAGGATTTATCATCTATAGAATGAGTTGATTTCTCTTCAACCTGGCAATTTCGAGACTCTCAATGACTTATTCACAAAATTCAAGTATCTAGTCCTACAGTTGAAGCAGTGTGAGGTGAAGAAGTAGGATGATAAGCTCATCCTCGCCATTCTCTCAAAAATTGGTACCAACTACTCTGTATTTGTTTCCACTTTCCATTTTGGGAAGATCACTACCCCTGGATGGAAGATTCCTTCTCTCAATGCCTTCATTGAGTCCCTAACAAATGAGCATGACAAGCTTGTTCAGATGGGGATCATTCAATCCTCAAAAGATAAATCCCTGTTTGCTTCAGGGGCCAAAGATCTAAAGGGGAAAGGGAAGAATAATTAGAAGAGTAAATTCAAAGCTCCAAATCCTAAAGAAAAGATCCAACAGCAAGAAGAGTCTTTGGGCTGGAAGAAACACAAGAACAAAGGAAACCATAAGAAAGAGAAAGTCAAGTGTTCATATTGCGGGAAGGGATTCCACCCCAAACATGTCTGCGTGAAGAAGAATCTTGATGAGATGAATTCTCTCCTCGATAGAAACAATATAAATCTTTTGGAGAGTGTTCGGAAGAGAGATCACCAAGATCGGGATACCCAGCAAGAAAGAGGACATGCTCTCATGGCAAGCACCTCGAAGCCCAAATATCTGCTCATAGACTCTAGAGCTTCAAATCACATGATGGAAAGAAGAGATTCCTTCTATTCTATGGACACCGACAAAATCATTCCTATCCACATGGTAGATTATTCTACCATTATTTCGAAGGGACAAGGTACAATAAATCTTGAACATGGCAGTTTTTTCAATGTTCTATATGTACCCTCCTTGACCTCCAACCTGCCGAGTGTATATCAAATGAATCATACCAGAGTTCCCAAGAGAGTAACATTCTTCCCCAATGATGTAGAAATCACTGAGACTACATCCGGTAAACTTGTTGCAAAAGGATTAGCAAACCATCATGCAAAAGCCTATGAGTTTTCCCATTTTCTGGTGGATGCAAAGCCCACCACTCTTCTGAGTCATGGAAATTATGTCAGTAGACTATGGAATGAGATATTTTTTCATTTAATTTCAATTAATTGCAATAAATTTAGAAAAAATCCATGGTTGAAGGCCTTCTAGCCATCAAAGCCACCACCGGAGTTTGCAAAGGTTGTATTGTTGGAAAACATCCTGAGCACAAGTTTGATCGGGGGAAGGCTAGCCGTGATTCAAGTATCTTGGGGATAATTCATTCATATATCAGTGGACCAATGCCCAAAAAATCCATGAATGGATATCGGTATGTACTCACCTTCATAGATGATTCTTCTAGATACACTTGGGTTTTCTTCATCAAGAAAAAATCTGAAATTTTGGAGAAATTTGTTGAGTTGAAAGCACTGGTTGAGAATGCCTCTGGGAGAAAGATTAAATATCTGAGATCTGATAATGAAGGGGAATATATTATTAAGGAATTGCTGCAAATATTTTCAGATAGTGGGATCAAGATCCAACATTCCATTCCCTACACATCTCAGCAAAATGGTGTAGCGGAAAGGAAAAACTGCTCTCTCAAGGAGATGACCACATGCATGTTGGAAGCAAAATGATTGGCTGCAAAATTGTGGGATGAGGCCATGAATTTTGATTCACACAGTCAGAACAAAGTGCCTCACTCCTCCATGAAAGGAAAGACACCTTTCGAAGCCTATTTTGGACACAATCTAGATGTGTCAAATTTCAGGGTGTTTGAGTCCACTGCATGGGCCCGAATTCCGCATGACAAGAGGAAGGATTTGCAAACGAAAATTGTTGAATGTTTTTTTACTGCATATCCAGAATAATATAAAGGTTTCAAGCTGCTGAATATCACAACAAAACAAATTTTCATCGAACGTGTCCGATTTGAAGAGCCTCTCCAAGAGGTAGAACTAGTCAAGGAGAAATTTGCTAAAATTCCCTCCTATTCTACTCATTATTTGGATGATGAAATTAGGATTGATGGCTCTGATTTTGGTGATATGATTTTTGATGTCAGTTAGAAACAAATATCAGGTTTAGAATCATATTCTGAAGTGAAAACACATCTCCCAACTTGGGCAAAGAAGACACTCTCTTCTGCTGGAGAAAACATTGGAAATCCTGTTGATCCAAGAAGAACCCGGTCTGATTTTCAAAGAACAAGTATTTCTCTCTCTTGTCATGATGCATTACTATCTGATACCTGTTATTTAATGATTGGGTTAGATCCTAATTTTTAATACCATTCTCAAAAAGATCCGATATGGAAAGCTTCCATGGACAAAGAGTTTAATTCTCTTCAGAAAAATGCTACTTGGGAGCTAGTTTCTCTTCCACCTGGGAGGAAATTAGTTCAATGAAAGTGGGTGTTTCGTACAAAGTTTGATGCTGATGGAACAAACTGAAAATGTAAGGCAGGGATTCTTGCAAAAATTTTCTCCCAGGTCCAAGGAGTGGACTATCATGAGACATTTGCACCAATGGCAAAGATGGACTCCATCTACCTAGTTTTGGCCATTGCGGCATCCAAGCACTAGGAGGTGCATCATATGGATGTCAAGAGTGCCTTTCTACATGGATACCTGCATGAAGAAATATATATGAAGCATCCCGAGGGGTACACATCAGATCTATTAGCACTCAGAATCGCACCCAAGGTTGCAGGAAGGCGGATCCCGAGGTAACAACAGAGCCACTTTAGAAAAGGGAGTTGGATCCTCCAATTCCAGAGAAGGATCTCTCACAAATACATAACAAGGATAGATTTATATTGTCACAAGATAAGTATCAAAAATTGGTGGTTGGAAACAAAATAAATATCTATTGCTCTATGGAGTCAAAATTAATCAAGAAAATAGAGCAGTTTGCATAGAAAAATGTTCACAGGAGCAAGGTAGTGCCTCGATCACAGTCATTGTATTTGGGATCTGGTGGTAATGGAAGAAAGATGATATTCCACTAGCATGGACCACCGCAGGGATGAATTTCATGCCATTTTTGAAAGAAATGTTTAGTGGATATCGGAGTCAATCGCAGGAGCATATAAGTATGAATTCCTATCCATTATACATTGATTCTACGACATGAAGAGAAACATAATGTAAAGAAAAAATGGAAATAACATGTACATGAGAAAGAAAGCACAGACTATAATGTGGAAACACACAGGAATTCTTGTAAATGCATATAACCAGCATTTGGCTCTATATATTAATCAAAAAGTCTTACAAACACAATAGTCTTGTAAATTCAAAACCAACCAACCCCTTCTCCCTCGGTGGGGATATTTTTATAGCGTTTCAGACCCTCGAGGCTAACACTCAAAATAGGGTGAGAAACTATTTACAGTCATAATAAAAATACTAACTAACTAGAAAGTGGCACCTATGCCACGATTTGCATATGTTAAACAAACATCATGGAGCAAATGTGCGTGCTTGGTCTGGATGGCAGCACGATGCTTCAGTTTCTTATCTAGCTAGCCTTGAAAATGACGTCTCAGGATGTTTTTAGGTGGCTCATTACTGACTGGGCTTGAACCATTTGTCTGTCTATCAAGTTAGCAACAGTTTTTCCTCCTTTCCCTTTATGTTCATTTCATGCTCAAAGGAACCTTTCTGCATGGGCTCAAAGTTGGCCAGGGGGTTTGTGTCCCTTCCATGCTCATATTTCCTCACATCTCCCTCCTCTCCTGATAACATTGTTATATGAGGGGACTTAAAGAAGGGCCACATTGCTTCTGGCAGTGACAAGCCTCTGCAGTGGCTTTTCATTCTTGTACTCCTCACCTCCCATGAGGAGGGTTCTCCTGTAGGAAATACAGTGGGGTGTGTCTTCAACCTCCTCACCACCTTAGAAAAAGTTGGTGGATGGGATGCATGAAATCGATGATGAATAATTTGGACCCTTGATGCTCTAGTATGAGCATCCACTCCAACCAAGCGCTGCTAGCGACTATCATCATGTGCCAAGGCTTTGGAGGAAGTGATTACATCCAGGGGTTCTAGAGGGACATCCACGGCACATGAAATCCAAGGAACAATGTTGCTGAAGGTAATATCTTCTATTAAGATAGTAATTCCTTCACTAGCCTCAGCAGGTCCATCTAATGTGAAGAACGTCTTTGTCTTGACCTTGGTGATGTTGGGAAACCTCTCTAATGCAATGAACGTCTCTACCATGATGGTTGGAATTCCCTTGGCATGAGGATATAAGAGCAATGGGATTCTAGACCAAGGTTTATTGACCAGGGAAACACCCTAATAGACCGACTTTGCAAGCACAGAAAGCATAGCAGGATTATCCTAAGGCTTCCAAGACTTGCAATGGACTGACACTTATCCTCCCTGACTTTCATTCGATGTGCAGCAAGACTCTGCCTTCTATGGACCCAGAAATGGTTCTTTATATAGAGCAGGGTAGCTAGACATGGCTATGACTTGTCAGCACCTTTACACACTTCGTCATTGAGTATCCTGGTGACAGAACGAGTAAGGACGTGAGCCGAGGATTTCCTTTCCCACTGGAGATCTAGTCATGCTACCTGATCTTCTGAGACATTTCATTATTGGCTACGAAAAAGACTCTTGGTGTTATCCCACTTTTTCAACCATATTCTTTAGGCAATATAGACTGGACATTCTCTTGCCCTTTCATTCCTGATGACAATGATATCATAACAATTCCCTTCTATTGCATCTTCCCTACTTCATGTGGAGATCAAATTCACTACTCCATATCTTAGATCTTCACGATATCCTTCTAATTCCACACACCAGCCATACAACAGATATTTGGTTTTGGGTGAGTTGGCATTGCCATGGGGATGATTTTCACTTGTAGACATGTCACAAATGGCATCGGGGAACTCAATTACCTATTGGGAGGACAGATCGTACGTGAGGGCGTCCTTTCTACCTGCAGATCAACTTTAACGTGATTTTTGCAGATCTGAAATGTTCTCAACCATTCAATCCGAACTCCGTCCATATCCATTGTCCATGTGTACAAAACCATAATTCTTCATCAGTTTATGGGGTAATTTATCTCGTGCTAGTTCCATCGATGAAAGCGTTACACACCGTAGATCTTGTCTTGACAAGATCCAGACTGTCGGATGTTACGTTACTTTAACCTATTTCATGGATTGTGAGATAGAGAGCCCAACGAGCATTTTGATCCAGCAAAACCATTCTTTCCCATCGATCTACCTCCTATAGATCATGGCCTTTGGAACCTACGGTCGCTTTAGTGTCATTTCACAGAAATACAAAGGATGTTTTGGTCGCGCATGTGGTATTCGCGAAAGACATTTCGTCCGTCAATCTAACTCACCTTTAGATATTCGCCGTAGAAAATGCTCTCCTCTTTAACATGATATTTTGGCCACCTTGAGAAAGGAATTGTACATGATTTTTTGAGGCTGCGGTCGCTCTACCGTTCCTTCCCGCCATCGCCCATTGAGTGAAAATCAGTGATAACAAGATCCTTCTTTGGTGTGAAAATTGCATAAATCACTATATGGGTTGAAATAGGCCCCAAGATCATGGTATGCCAATATGGATGCCTTTCTGCTTTCACAAAACTTCCAAAGTTATAAATTGTTAGAATAATCAACCCATACTTACCTACATTAGACATTAATTTAATTATTTTTGTCTTATTACCTAGATTCCTAGATTCGATTCTATGCTAGTTGCCTTCTACATGTCCTAGAAGTCAACACATGCTAAAACTGAGTCATGGATCACTTGGGAAACATCCTGGAAACCAATTTTAGCATGTCTTCTTTATTATAGATTCTCTAAAGTGCATATCTGCTTTTTCTGAAAAGTTGCCTTGCTTTATTGTTGATTTAAGGCAAAAGGAAAAGCTAGTCTAGGTGTAACTGCCTTGTTTTTTTCCCACATCATCATTCCTCCTTTTCTCCAAATAAAATAATGTATGATTTTTCTTTCCATCCCTCTTTATATTTCCCACTTGACTTAGCAAATTCATGAGCATCTTCATAGATTTGGAAACTTCTTTATGCACTTATGGGGAATTTGACTAGATTTGGTAAGCCTTCTTTTTGACTATTTCGAATGGAATCCTTATGCATTCAAGCCACTCATGTAATTATATATTAAAACATCCTATTACTTCATAAGGTTATATATTTTACACTTACTCAATACAGATTAGTGTTATGCTCCAATTTCACTCTCCTTTGGTGTTAATTTTGCATGTTTGTTTAGCAATTTTGTGAGTGTAATTTGTTCTATCTCTTGAGTTCAATTTTCACATGGTATCAAAGCCTTTGTAGATCAATTTATATCCTTCCAAATTTTTATTGCAGGTTCAACATCATTGAGTGGGAGCACATTCTACTAACTGGAGGGCACATCTACTGAGCTATGGACCAGTCTCAGAAGATCATCTTGACTCCATTCAATTTCTTTGAGTGGAAAGCTGAGATGGAGATATTGTTGAGAGAAAAAGGTCTCTATAGGATGACTATGTAAATTGAGGCAGAGCCCAATGTAGGTGCAGAGAAAATTAAATGGCACAATAGGAGGGATGAGGCCTATGGTCTTTTGTGTCTGAGCATTTCAAGAGACCTCCTCTTCCATCTTAATGGATTGACATCACCTAATGAAGTGTGGGAGAAGCTTGAAGATATTTTTATAAATATAGATGAGATGAGAGGACATCAAATTGAGAATGAGCTGATCTCCTTGAGTCGCAGTAGCTTCAAATCATTGCAACTCTACTTTTCCAAGTTTAAGGCCCTTGTTTTGCACCTAAAACAGTGTGGGATTGAAAAGAAGCAAGAGAAACTATTCTTGGCCATACCCTCTAAGCTTAGTCCTAACTATTTAGTGTTTGTTTCAACCTTCCATACAACAAAGTTGACAGCTCGAGCCTGGAAGATGCCTAATCTTGCAGAGTTCATGGAATCCCTCACACAAGAGCAAGATAAGTTGGTGATGATGAGCACCATCAAACCTTCCAAAGACCAAGCTTTGGTTGCTGGAGATTCAAGGGTGGATTCAAAAAGCAAGAAAAAATCTAAAAATCCACCTGAGAAAAAGAGAGACAAGTCTAAGTCTCAAGAGGAGCTCCAAGGTTCCAAGAAGAACTCCCAGAAGAAGAAGAATAAAGGAAAAATGAGCAAGTGCACATACTGTAGTAATGGATATCATCCTGAGAGCTCTTGTATGAAGAATCAAATTGACATGTTGACCCAATTCCTAGAGAAGAATAGCATCTCCCTTCTTGATTTCTCAAAGAAGAAGGAAGGAGGATCAAATTCAGAAGACAGAGAGAGAGTACATGCCTTGGTTGCTGGCACATCAAGCTCACCTAGCTTCATCATAGATTCTGGAGCTTCTAGACATATGGTTTTGACAAAAGAGACATTCCCCTCTCTTGACATGTCAAAAATTCCACCAATAGTTTTGGGAGATGACTCTCTCACTGACAGTTTTGGGAAGGGTAGGATTGATCTTGACCATGGTAGTTTCAATAATGTTTTGTATGTTCCAGGTCTTGCCTCTAATCTCTTGTCAATGTATCAGATGACTCATACTGGCTCTCCAAAGAAGGTCATATTCTCCCCTGATGATGTTGAAATCACTGAGATTTTGAATGGTAAAGCCAAAGCAAAAGGTGTTGTTGATCACACTTCGAAGGTATACAAGTTTTCCCATTTTCTACCCTACTCAAACCCCTCTACTCTTCTGATTCATGCTAATGAAGCAAGCAATATTTGGCATGAAATATTTTTCCATCTTAACTACAAGTATCTTTCTGATTTGAGTGAAAAAGATATGGTCATAGGGTTACCAAAGATCAAGTTTTCTAAGGGAGTCTGTCAAGGTTTTATCCTAGGAAAACACCCATAGCAAAAGTATGAGAAAGCTAGTCATGAGAGAACCTCTGCACCTCTTGAGTTGATCCACAGTGACATTGCTGGTCCATTCCCTAATATGTCCATGATTCAATCCAAATATGAACTGACCTTCATAGATGACTTTTCTAGGTATTGTTGGGTTCACTTCCTAAAGCATAAGTCTGAATTTTTTGACCTCTTCAAAGTCTGTAGAGCCTTGGTTGAAAACCACTCTGGGAGGAAACTCAAGATCCTCAAATATAACAATGGTGGTGAGTATGTCAAGTTGGAGTTCATTCAGTATTGTAAATATGTAGGTATTCAGATGCAACATTCGATCCCTTACACACCACAGCAAAATGGTGTTGCTAAGAGAAAGAACAGATCCTTGAAGGAGATGGCAACCTGCATGATGGAGGCTAAGAATTTGCCACCAAAGTTTTGGGCCGAAGATAAAAAAAGTGCATCCTACATACAAAACAGGGTTCCTCATAATAATCTTGATGGTATGACTCCTTTCAAATCTTGGAGTGGGAACAAGTCAGATGTGACCCATTTCAGGATTTTTGGCTCAAAGGCTTGGGCTAGAATTCCAACTGAAAAGAGGAAGGATTTGCAACCCCAAATCCAAGAGTACCTATTTGTTGGGTATTTTGAAGATTCAAAAGGGTACAATCTGATCAAATTGAGCACTAACAAATATTTCATTGAAAGAAGTGTTCAGTTCCAAGAAGAGCCTTTAGCAACAGTTGAAGTTGGAGAGTCCTCTTCACCACCAGAACCATTGATTGTAAGTGAAGAGACTAATGAGTTTTATAATTATGATATGTCTGATAATGATGATTTTATTGCAGATCCTAAAAATCCTACAAGACCAAAATGGGAATAAAATACCATTCATGCAGCTAGGGAGCTAGCTGGAAATCCTAATGACACTAGAGGACTAGATCTCAATTTGAGAGTGCCCTTTGTGTGTGAAAGATCCTCTATTTGTTGAGAAGTTCTATTTGATGGTTGAATAAGATTCATAGACATATGAATATGCATCACATGATCCAAGATGGAAAACAACCATGAAAGAAGAATTCAACTCGCTCCAAAAGAACAACACTTGGGAACTGGTTGATCTTCCCCCAGGGAGGAAGCTAGTTCAATGTAAGTGGGTTTTCAAGACCAAGTTTGCCGCTGATGGTTCACCTTTGAAATATAAGACAAGATTGGTATCCAAGGGCTACTCAAAATTACATGGTATTGACTACAATTAAACCTTTGCACCAGTGGCAAATATGAACTCCATAAGACTAGCTCTAGCCATTGCAGCTTCGAAGCAGTGGGAAGTGCATCACATGGATGTGAAGTGTGCTTTCCTAAATGGAGATATCACTAAGGATATTTACATGCAGCATCCTGAAGGGTTTGTTTCTAATCCATATTTAGTGTGTAGGTTAAAGAAATCATTGTATGGGCTCAAGCAAGCCCCTAGGGCTTGGTATGCCAAGATTGATGGCTTCACGATGGCTTTTTGCTGTCACTAAGTTTTGTTCGATGCAAGTCTGATCCTAATGTCTGTTTTAATCTGATTCATGGTTATTTGATGATTATTGTCTTGTATGTGTATGAACTACTGATTAAAGGAAGTTCAAAGAAAGAGATTTCCTCCTTGAAGGATGCAATGAACCATGCATTTTCTATGACAGATTTGGGATTGTTTAGCCAATTATTGGGTCTTGAAATTACTCAATCCCAACATGGTATCAAATTAAATCATTCCAAGTATGATTTAGATTTTCTCATCAAGTTCAACATGAAATATTGCAATCCAAAAAAGACTCCCTTCCTTTCAGGAGTTAAGCTTGAAGAAGCAAGTTCTTCTCCTATGGTAAATAATACACTGTATAGGCAGTTGATTGGGTGTTTGCTTTATCTTAAACAAAATATACCTGATTTATCTTATGTATTTAGTTTGGATTCTAGATACATGGATCATCCTCATGAGATCCACTAGAGATCAGCCAAGAGGATCCTAAACTTTGTTCAAGGAACAAGAACTCATGGGATCTTCTACAAAGCAAAATCTGATCTTGATTTGATTGGATTTACTGACAGTGATTGGGAAGGTGACAAAACAGATCGAAAGTATACATCAGGATATGTGTTCATGCTTGCAGAAGGACCAATCAGCTATTCAAGCAAGAAGTAGAGTGCCATAGCACTCTCATCTACAAAAGCAGAGTATAGAGGAATTGTAAATGCAGCAACTCAATGTTTGTGGTTGCAGGGGATACTTGGAGAATGTGGATTCAAATCAAAGTTTTCTAATATTATCTACTGTGATAATCAAAGCACCATTTGAATCTGCAATTATCAAGTTCAGAAACAGTGAACCAAGCACATTGAGCTCCATATGCACTACATCAGACAGCTCGTGCATGATGGTACCATTGTTCTACTCTTCTATGCATCTTCAAAACAAGTAGCAGACATCTTCACCAAAAAAAAATTCGAGAAGACCTTCAGCAATATCAAATCACTACTGTGGATTTTTTATCATGCTGTGAAGCATGATTGATGACAAGATTTTCAAATTTTTTTTTTTCCTGTCCATGTTTAAGGGAGGATTTTCCCACTAGGTGTTTGCCTCTTTCCTTGGTTGTATGGACAAGCAGTATGTAAAGGGTGACTAATCCTTGTTTCTAGGACCTATATTTTTCTAATATTTACTCATAAATTCAGGCTTAATGGGGAGTGTTATAATAATCAACCCATAGTTACCTACATTAGACATTAATTTAATTATTTTTGTCTTATTACCTAGATTCCTAGATTCCATTCTATGCTAGTTTCCTTCTACATGTCCTAGAATTCAACACATGCTAAACCTGAGTCATGGAGTGCTTGGAAAACATCATAGAAACCAATTTTATCATGTCTTCTTTATTCCATATTCTCTAAAGAACATATCTTCTTTTTTTGAAAAGCTGCCTTGCTTTATAGCTGATTTAAGGAAAAAGGAAAAGCTAGTCTAGCTGTAATTGCCTTGTTTTTTGACCACATCATCCTCCCTCATTTTCTCCAAATAAAATCATGTATGAGTTATCTTTCCATCCCTCTTTATCTTTCCTACTTGAATTATCAAATTCATGAGCATCTTCATAGATTTGGAAACTGCTTTATGCACCTATGGGGGATTTGACTAGATTTGGTACGCCTGCTTTTTGAATATTTCAAATGGCATCCTTATGCATTCAAACCTATAATGTAATTATATATTATATAATCCTATTACTTCATAATTTTGGCTATTGTACACTTACTCAATACAGATTAGTGTTATGCTCCAATTTTAGTCTCATTTTGCATGTTTGATTAGCAATTTTGTGAGTGTAATTGTTCTATCTCTTGGGTTCAATTTCCACATAAATAAGATCCGAATGTGTATCTACAGAATTATTATGGTAATTTACTTATAATTTTTTTATATTTTGATGATATTTTGATTACAGGAAGCACACTTGCTTCCATTGCTTTCAAAAAAACTGCTCTTCATGATGCATTTAAGACATTGAGCGATTTGGGGCTCTTGAAGCAATTTTTGGGGCTTGAAATATCCCAATAATTTGATGGGATAGTGGTAACTCAGTATAAATACATATCATACCTGTTAATTAAGTTTAACGTGGCTGAATGTAAGGCTTCCCCATTATGTTTCCTCTCAAGGATCATATTTGAAGAGGGAAAAAACACTCCTACCATGGATTGCACTATCTACCGCCAACTGATTGGTAGCTTGCTTTACTTGGCTCATTCACAGCCTGATATTTATTATGCTATGAATTTTTTATAAAGATACATGAAGAAGCCACATGACCTACATTGGAAGGCATCCAAAAGGATCCTTCAATGCATTCAGGGCACAAGATCCTACGACATTCACTATGCTGCAGATTCTGAGCTAGAGTTGGTTGGTTATACAAATTCAGATTGGGTATGGGATTCCATAGATCAGAATTCCACTTCCGGTTATGTATTTATTTTCGGTGTTGGACCCATTTTCTGGTCTAGAAAAAAGAAGGATTCCATTGCATTGTCTTCAGCAAAGGCGGAGTGCAGGGGAGCAGTGAATGCTTGCATCCAAGTTGTTTGATTGCAAGGCATTCTTTCAGAGTTTGAGATTAGTAGTACTTTTTCCACAATCATGGGACCAAACATGTTGAGATACACATGCACTACATTAGGGAGTTGGTGCATGACAGGACCATTATTCTGCAATACTTCCCTACAAATGAACAGATTGCAGATATCTTCACCAGGAGCTTTGAAGAGAAAATTTTCACTTACCTCCATTCACCGTTGGGGGTGAGTTCGTCAGGGTGATCAGTTTACTTCTTCAGTGTTCATCTTTAGGGGGGGGTTCCCACTGGGTTTTCCCTCTTTCCCCACTTAGATTTTATTTTTTAGCATTGTTAGAGTTACATTTTTGTACAGAGTGGCCTATGTCCTTTGTTACCGGGGCCCTAGCATTTCATGCATTTTATTTTTACTCCTCCTAAGTATAACTTTAGGGGTGGTGTTGGAGTCACTTACCCAACATACACACTTATATGGTCATTTTTGGCCTAATTACCCACTATCCTAAGTTTAATTGACTTAATTGACATTAGATGAGCACACCATGACATCAGCATGAGCACACCCATGCCTTCCTTCAATCAAGGAGGCCAACTAAGCCTTCTCCTTCAATCAACGAGGCTAAATGGGCTTCCTCCTTTAATCAGGGAGGCTAACTGGGATTCCTCCTTCAATCAAGGAGCAATTATAGGGTGAACTGAGTGTCATAAGTGCACCTAATAGCTAACTGATTGTTTTTTCACCTAACAATCAGTTAAGCTGAGTTGGAAAGGCGCCTCCATCATGCAATTGTCTATTTTGGGCTGATTGGGATGAACTCGAGTGAATGAATGCACCCCCAACCACTTCTAATGACTAGTATCACTTCAGTTAACTCCATTGGAGATAATTGGAGTTAGCGATGCACTACCACCTACTATTTGGCATGCAGTGATATGTGTCTGAGTTACATTCAGTTAGACTCAGTCATCTATTACACTATGATTTAGTTAGGACTCATTGTGAGAGATATTTGTGGCTAGATTAGTGGTTAAATAAGGGTGTCTAGTGTGGCTAACATTCAGTTAAGCTAAACTCATCCATGCAATTCGAATGACCACCTAGAGAATTCGAATTGGCTTGGTACTCATGCATTCTGCATGACATTGTATTGTATTATTAATTCTTTCATTGATTATACATAGCCACAACCTCTTATTGCAGTACCATTACATCATTTCATGTGTAATTTGTTATTGAATCACTTGTGAGTTTGTACTTTGTCCCAAGATTGTTGTGACAGAATTAATACCTAGAATTTAACCAAAATGATTAAATTTTATACCTAAGTATGGGAATGGATTTTGATTATTATAAAAAACCCTCTTAATTCTAACTTATGTAAAATATCATAAATATATCAAATATATAGGGGCTAGAAACAAGTCTTGGTTAGCCTTTACATACTTCTTGTCCATACAAAATAAGGAAAGAGGAAAAACCACAAAGGGGAAAATCCTCCCTTAAACATGGACACGAAAAAAATTGTATGAAATCTTATCTTCAATAAGTCTTCACTACATGATCATCTATCTGTGGCAGTGATTGTTTATTGTTGAAATTCTTCTCAGAAAAAACCTTGGTGAAGATGTATGCAACTTGCTCATATGATGCACAATAAAGTAGATCAATGACCCCGTCATGCACAAGCCCTCTGATGTAGTGCATAGGTATCTCTATGTGTTTGGTTCATTTCCTTTGTACTGGATCAGTTGATATTTTAATGGTACTTTTTTTTTCACAATATATGATTTTAGAAGTATTATATTCGATATCAAACTCTCCAAGTATTCCTTGCAACCACAAACATTGAGTAGTTGCATTCACATCTCCTCTGTATGTCATCTTTGTAGATGAAAGTGCAATGGAACTTTGATTTTTAATTGGCCAGATTATTGGCCCATATGAATGCATAAAAAAAATCCATAATTTGATTTTCTATCAGTGTTATCACCTGCCCAATCACAGTCAGTAAAACCAACTAACTCTAGGTCAGATTTTGCAACATAATGAATCCCATTTTTCTTACTCCTTGTAAAAAGTTTAGGATTACTTTTGCTGCCATCCAATGGATTTCATGAGGCTAATTCATGTTTTTGGAATCCACATTGATTGCATTGTGGAAATTGAACCCAGTGATAGATTAATTTTACTCACAACAATTATCAATTGAACATGCAAAATCACTCACAAAAGAGACTGAATAATGAGTTGAACACTAAACTGCATTGAATAAGTGTACAATAGCCAGACCTGTAACATAATAGGTTTCTTCATTAAATAATTACATAAGTGATTCGAATGCATGAGGATCAATTCGAATCTATCATAAAGTAGGCTTACTAAAATTAAGCAAATCCCCCATAGGTGCAAAATACTGATCCCAAATCAGTCATGGAGCTCACGAATTGGAAAAAGTGCTTAGGAAAGATAAAGAGTGATGGAATGACAAATCATACATGCTTTTACAAGGAGAAAAGAGTGGAGGATGAAGAGGACAAAAAACTAGTTCACCTCACCTAGTCAAACTTTCCCTATTGCCTTAAAGCACTGAAAAAGCAGGCAATAAAGCAGAAAAAGCAGAAGGGGGCCTAGGAGACCAGGAATAAAGTAGAATTGATTCCTTGAGGTTTCCCAAGTGCTACATGGGTCAAATTAGGCAAGTTGGACCACTATGGATAGGTAATTGAAAACTTGCATAAGGTGGGACACATGAACTAGGCAAATAAGACAAAAATAATTAAATTAGTGTCTAAGGTAGCTAACTATGGGTTGATTATTCTAAAACCCCCCCTTAAGCCTGACTAATGAGTAATATATTAGAAAAATATAGGGCCTAGAAACAAGGCTTAGTCACCCTTTACATACTGCATGTCCATACAACCAAGGAAAGAGGAAAAAACCACATGGGAAAATCCTCCCTTAAACATGGACTGTAAAACAAAATTTGGAAATCTTGTCTTCACTCATGCTTCACAGCATGATCAGAAATCCCCAGTAGTGATTTGAGATTGCTGAAGGTCTTCTCACAAAATGCTTTGGTGAATATATCAGCTACTTTCTCTGAAGATGAACAGAAGAGTAGGTGAATGGTGCCATCATGCACAAGCTCTCTGATGTAGTGCATATGGATATCAATGTGTTTGGTTCTCTGCTTCTGAACTGGATCTTTTCATATTCGAATGGTACTCTGGTTATCACAGTAGATGGTAGTTGAGTACTATGATTCGAAACCACACTCTCCAAGTAAACCCTGCAACCATAAACATTGAGTTGCTACATTAACAACTCCTCTGTACTCTGCTTCTGTAGATGAGAGTGCAATGGCACTCTGTTTCTTGCTTGACCAGCTGATTGGCCCTTCTGCAAGCATGAACACATATCCTAATGTGGACTTTCTATCTGTGCTATCACCTACCCAATCATTGTCAGTAAATCCAATCAAATCAAGATCAGATTTTGCTTCATAGAAGATCCCATGTGTCCTTGTTCCCTGAACAAAGTTAAGGATCCTTTTGGCTGCTTTCCAATGGATCTCATGAGGCTGATCCATGTATCTAGAAGCCACATGACTTACTGCATAACAAATATCAGGTCTAGTATGTGTAAGATGCAACAAACATCCAATAAATTGCCTATACAGTGTATTGTTTACCATAGGTGAAGAATTAGCTTCTTCCAGCTTCACTCCTGAAAGGAAAGGAGTCTTGCTTGCTTTGCAATCCTTCATTCTGAATTTTTTCAGCAAATTCAAGGCATACTTGGACTGGTGCACCTTGATTCCAGCTTTGTTTTGAGCAATCTCAAGCCCCAAAAATTGGCTTAAGAGCCCCAAATCTGTCATGGAGAAGGCTTGGTTCATTGCACCCTTTAAGGAAGCAATCTCATCCTTTGAGCTTCCTGTAATGAGGAGGTCATCAACATATAACACAATGATCATTAATGAACCATTAATTAACTTCAAATAGACATTTGGATCTGGTTTGCACCGAACAAAATTCAGTGATAGCAAGAAGCTATCGATCTTGGCATACCAAGCCCTGGGGGCTTGCTTTAGCCCATACAATGACTTTCTCAACCTGCACACAAGAGAAGGGTTAGTAGAAAAACCTTGAGGCTGATGCATATATATATCTTCAGTGAGATATCCATTCAAGAAGGCACATTTTACATCCATGTGATGTACCTCCCATTGCTTTGAGGCTGCAATGGCTAGGGCTAGCCTGATGGAATCCATCTTTGCCACTGGGGCAAAGGTCTCATTGTAATCTATCCCATGAACCTATGAGTATCCCTTAGCTACCAATCTGGCCTTGTACTTTAGTGGTGAACCATCGGCAGAAATTTGGTCTTGTAGACCCACTTACACTGAACTAACTTCCTCCCTGGGGGAAGATCCACTAGATCCCATGTGTTGCTCTTCTGGAGTGAGATGAACTCTTTCTTCATGGAAGCTTGCCATCTTGGATATCCTACTGCTTCTTCATATGTTTGAGGATCAAATTCCACCAACAAGTAGCATTTCTCAGCAAACATAGGATCCTTCATGCATAGACCACTCTCAAATTGAGATCTAGTCCTCCTTGGGTCATTGGGATCCCCAGCTAGCTCTCCTGCTGCATGTAGTGTCTTGGCTGCCAATTTTTGCCTTGTATGGATTTTAGGGTCTGCAATAAACTCATCTCCATCAAACAAATCAGAATCAGCATGTTCAACAAACTCTTCACTTACTTTCAGAGGTTCAGGTGGTGAAGAGGCTTCTCCAACTTCCACTTCTGCAAGGGGTTCTTCTTGAAATTGAACACACATTTCGATGAAGGCTTTATTTGTTATCAAATTTATCAGTTTGTACCCTTTTGATTCTTCAGATTATCCAACAAATAGACATGCTTGGCTTTGGGGCTGCAAATCCTTTCTCTTTTCTGTTGGAATTCTAGCCCAAGCCCTTGAGCCAAAAATCCTGAAATGGGTCACATCTGACTTGTGCCCACTCCATGCTTCAAAAGGAGTCATACCTTCAAGCTGTTTATGAGGCACCCTATTCTGGATATAGGCTGCACAGTTGATAGCTTCGGCCTAGTACTTTGGTGGAAAATTTTTGGCCTCCATCATGCATGTTGCCATCTCCTTCAGTGATCTGTTCTTCCTCTCAGCAACACCATTTTGCTGTGGTGTGTAAGGGATAGAATGCTGCATCTGAATACCTGCATCTACACAATAATTAATAAACTCATACTTGACATACTCACCACCATTTTCAGATCTGAGGACCTTGAGTTTCCTCCCAGACTAGTTTTCAACCAAAGCCTTAAAAACTTTGAAGAGGCCAAAAACTTCAGACTTGTGTTTCAGGAAGTAAACCCAGCAATACCTGGAAAAGTCATCTATGAAATTCAATGCCTGATTCATGGACATATGAGGTAATGGGCCAGCAACATAACTGTGGATCAGCTCGAGGGGTGTAGAGGTTCTCTCATGACTAGCTCTCTCAAATTTATGCTCTGGGTGTTTTCCTAGGATACAACCTTGGCAGACTCCTTTGGAAAATTTTATCTTGGGCAACCCTATGACCATCTCTTTTTCACTAAGATCAGAAAGATACTTGTAATTTATGTGTCCAAATCTCTCATGCCAAAGCTTGCTTGCTTCATTAGCATGAATCATAAGAGCAGAGGGGTTTGAGTAGGGTAGGAAGTGTGAGAACATGTATACCTTCTGAGCATGATTCACAACTCCTTTTGCAATGACTTTACCACAGTGAGATCTCTGTGATCTCAAATTAATTAGGGGATAATATGCCCTTCTTTGGAGACCCAGTGTGAGTCATCTGGTACACTGACAAGAGGTTGGAGGCAAGACCAGGCACATACAACACATTGCTGAACTGACCATGATCAAGATCAATCCTCCCTTTGCCCAAACTTTCAGTGAGAGAGTCATCTCCCAGTACTATAGGTGGTCCCTTCGACATGTCAAGTGAGGAGAAGGCCTCCTTGGTCGAAACCATGTGTCTTGAAGCTCCAGAATCAATGATAAAACTGGTTGAGCTTGATGTGCCAGCAACCAATGCATGAACTCTCTCTCTGTCATCTGAACTTGATCCTCCTTCTCTCTTCTTTGAGTTGTCTGGAAGGGAGATGCCATTCTTCTCTAGGAGTTGGGTCAGCATGTCTATTTGCTTCTTCATACAAGACCTTTCAGTGTGATTTCCCTTATTGCAGTATGTGCACTTGCTCATTTCTCCTTTTTTTTTCTTCTTCTGGTTATTCTTCTTGGAACCTTGTGGCTCCTCTGGAGACTTATTCTTGTCTCTCTTTTGCTCAGGTGGATTTTTAGCTTTATTTTTGCTTTTTGAATCCACCCTTGAGTCTCCAGCAATCATAGCTTGATCTTTGGATGGTTTGATGGGGCCCATCATCACTAGCTTGTCCTGTTCTTGTGTGAGAGATTCCATGAAATCTACAAGGCTAGGCATCTTCCAGGTTCGAGCTGTCAGTTTTGTGGCATAGAAGGTTGAAACAAAAACTGAATAGTTAGGGCCAAGCTTCGAGATAATTTCCAAGACCAGCTGATCATCCTTCTTTTCGATCCCACACTGTTTCAGCTGCAAAACAAGTGCTTTGAACTTGGAGAAATAGAGTTGCAGAGATTCAAAGCTATTGGGACTCAGGGAAATCAGCTCATTTTTTATTTGATGTCCCCTCATCTCATCTGTCTTTCCAAAAACATCAGTAATATTCTCCCATACTTCATTCAATGATGTCAATCCATCAAGATGGAAAAGGAAGTCTCTGGAAATACTCAGACACAGGAGACCATAGGCCTCATCCCTCCTGTTGTGCCATTTTATCTTCTCTGCAGCTGCATTGGGCTCTGCTTCTGTTGCCATAGTCACCCTGTAGAGACATTTTGCTCTCAACAGTATCTCCATCTCTGCTTTCCATTCAAATAAATTGAAGGGAGTCAAGATGATCTTCTGAGATTGATCCATAGCTTAGAAATTGTCCCGGCTGTCAGTAGAAGGCTCCCAGTCACTGATGTCGAACCTGCAAAATAATTTTGAAGGAGATAAATTGATCTACAATGGCTCTAATACCATGTGGAAATTGAACCCAGTGATAGATTAATTTTACTCACAACAATTATCAATTGAACATGCAAAATCACTCACAAAAGAGACTGAATAATGAGCTGAACACTAAACTGTATTGAATAAGTGTACAATAGCCAACCCTGTAACATAATAGGTTGCTTCATTAAATAATTACATAATGGATTCGAATGCATGAGGATCAATTCGAATCTAGCATAAAGCGGGCTTACTAAAATTAAGCAAATCCCCCATAGGTGCAAAAAGTTGATCCCAAATTAGTCATGGAGCTCACGAATTGGAAAAAGTGCTTAGGCAAGATAAAGAGTGATGGAATGACAACTCATACATGCTTTTACAAGGAGAAAAGAGTGGAGGATGAAGAGGACAAAAAACTAGTTCACCTCACCTAGTCAAACTTTCCCTATTGCCTTAAAGCACTGAAAAAGCAGGCAATAAAGCAGAAAAAGCAGAAGGGTTCCTAGGAGACCAATAATAAATAATAATTGATTCCTTGAGGTTTCCCAAGCACTACATGGTTCAAATTAGGCAATTTGGACCACTATGGATAGGTAATTGACAACTTGCATAAGGTGGGACACATGAACTAGGAAAATAAGACAAAAATAATTAAATTAATGTCTAAGGTAGCTAACTATGGGTTGATTATTCTAACATGCATAATATATATCAGGTCGAGTATTACTCAAATAAAAAAGACAACCAACCAGTTGCTTATACAGGGTGTTGTTTACCAATGGAGTGGACTACGCTTCTTCAAGATTAACTCCTAAAAGGAAAGGAGTCTTGATTGGATTGAAATCCTTCATGTTGAACATGTTTATCAATTTTTAATCATAATTGAAATTATTTACCTTTATTCCAATATATTATTAGGAAATTTCAAGCCCCAAAAATTGGCTTAACAATCCCAAATCTGTCATGGAGAAGGCATGGTTCATTGCACTCTTCAAGGAGGCAATTTATTTCTTGGAACTTCCTGTGATAATAATTTAATCCACATACAAAACAATAATAATTATTGAACCATGAATCATATTCAAATAGACATTTGTATCAAGCTTTCATCTACTATAGTTCAGTGATAGCAAAAAACCATCAATCTTAGCATACCAAGCTCTGGGAGCTTGTTTTATCCCATACAATGATTTCTTCAACCTACACACAAGAGGTGGATTAATTAAAAAACCTTTTGTCTGCTTCATATATATTTTTTCTTTCATATCACCATGTAGGAAGGCACTCTTCACTTACATGTGATGTACCTTCCATTGCTTGGAAGTTGCAATGGCTAAAACTAGTCTTATGGAGTCCATCTTTGCCAGTGGTGCAAAGGTATCATTGTATTTAATGACTTGGACTTGGGAGAATCCATTTACCACTAAATTTTCATTATTTAATAGGATAGACATTGGCAATAAAATTTGTCTTTAATAGCCATTTGCACTTGACTAGCTTTCTCCATGGTGGGAGATTGACTAGTTCCCATGTCTCATTTTTTTGGAGTGAATGGTATTCCTCATCCATGGTTGTTTGAAATCTTGGATATTATGATGCTTATTCATATGTTTGTGGGTATCATTCAACCATTACATAAAAATTATGATCAAAGAAGGGGTCCTTGGTAGAAAGGGCATTCTCAAATTGAGATCTAGTTCTTTTAGGATCACTAAGATTCCCAGCTAGTTCCCTAGTTGCATGAATGGTATTTTCTTCCCAATTTGGCCTTCCATGTGTGATAGGATATGCAATTAAATCATAATTACCTAAAATATCATAATCAGAAAACTTATCAACCTCTTCACTTACAGTCAAAGGTGGTGGTGGTGAAGAGGACTCCAATTTCTGTTGCTAGCATAGGCTCTTCTTCAAAATGAACACTCCTTTCAATAAATGCTCTTTGAGTGGTCATGTTGATCATATTATACCCTTTGGAATGTGTTAACACTCTATTTTTAACAGTTGATTTAAGGGCCTGACGAAAGTTCGGTAAGGGTCCCAGCCCCTCAAATTTCATGTGACCACCCTTCAATGAGGAAAACGGCAGGAACACTGTTAACTTTGGGTAGGATTCATGATCAAGGGCTGTGGTTGATCAGAGAAAGATCAACAGTTATGAACCTTTTCATGTGAGCAAACATGTGCAATCAAAGCTTCTGTCCCGGATTGTGAAATGTGTTAAAGACCGGTGGCTTTCGACGGTTGAGATGAATCCTGGGGAATATCTACGGCCTATAGTGATTTCATGATCCATACTTGTGCAGATAAAACCACAATATCAAGTCGTGAAAAGGTGTAGAGGTCACAAAGATCAACGGCTATGATGAAGAAGGAGATATATCTATGGATATGGTTCATTTCGCAAGGAAAACTAGCATAGATGAATATCTGAGTTCCCCATTGTGAAAATTGGTGGGGCCCACTCTGATCGATGGCTGCAGGAAGGGTTGATCTCAATCGACGGCTCAAAACATGTCACCATCCCAAAAATTCCCATGGTGTTCAGAAGAGAAAATTTGGCGGCAGGATGCGTGGGATGTGGACGGCGGATATAAAGGATTCCTTTGATTGGACGGTTGAGAAGACTCCCGAGGTACAAAGTTCCCATCTAGTGTGGAGATGACAGTGGAGGAGGTGTTCACGCATGTAATATGCTCTCTCGCGGATTGGCTGATTTCTCCGACGCCATTTGTAGCACACGCAGTGGTGGAATCATCCCTGTGGCAGGGTCGTATCGTGAAAGGATAGGTAGATTTTGTGTGAGCTAGTCTACAGAAATGAGGAAAGTAGCTAGCGAATCTGCAGCTCACACCAGGTAAAGCCAACGCGGCGTGGGAGACCATGTCGTTTCCCACTTAAAAGGAATGGGGAAACATGGGATCTTCCACTTCATGAAGTAGGCAGTATGGATCTACTGTACCAGATGGCATCCACAACTGCTCCTTGCAGCAGATAGTAGGGGCCCATGGCCGATGAAGCCAAATGACTAGATCCCCAGCAAGTAAAGGATCACCCTGCTCGCGTCTTTGCACATGTCCAGATCAGATACACTCGATGACAGAATGTCCAAGAATGTTGACCAGCCTGTGTGAAGATCAATCCTGAAGCTCTATAAATACCACCTTCAGTTCAATAAGAGTGAACTAACATATCTCCAGAGGTCAAGTTCTACTTCTCCATGAAATTTGCAGAGGCCTGATAGAGTTTGACGATGAAGATCTGGCTTGAAAATATTGTCTGTCTACGGGTGTTGATGGTTGGTGAAAAGGTTTCACACTCACTCGTCGCCTTGGTATTTGTGTGCTAATGGTGACACCAACCATCGAGGCCTAGACGTGATACCCACGCCTTCAATGACGTGAGGCCTGGACACTTACGTCCTGTAAGTGTTTTTCCAGGAACCCCTGATACCGTTGTGCCCACAAAATGCTTCGCAAAAGGGGACAGTCATTGATTGTTCCCTGTGTAAACATTTTTTCGGATGGGAGCATTAGGGGCTTAAAGCCCTCATCATTATGATTGTGAAGTACACTTGACAAGGGTGATGGGGTTGGTGTAGAGGTACTACACCTTTGTGCCTATGGGAGTGCTCACCTCACTAGAGGAGAGGAGTACAAGAATGATAGACCACCCCACAGGTCCATTTCAACCAAAAGAAATACGGCACTTCTTCCATAGCTCACGTATAACAGTGTTACCCGACGGGGAAGGAGGTGGAGGATGTGACTAGACTGGAGAAGGATGCCAAATACCTTTCCAGTGTGTGCGCATGCGGAAAGCTACATTTGAGCACAATGGAAGCACACACCTCAAAGTATAGAAGCAAGCATCATACTCATCATCTGTCATGGTGGCCGAACGTGTCAAACTGTTAGCCGGGCCGAATAAAGCCAATAGCGCCATAATGTTTGTTTCTATTTGTAAAACGTGGTGATAGTCCACTCTTTGCACTATTAGCACCTGATGGTGACTTGTAACAGCATTTTATTTAGTAGTCCTAGCAATAGGATTGTATAAATACCCTCTCGATAGAGGAAGAAAGGAGTTAGTGAATTGGATTGGGAAACAATCCCGAGCTGAGGCTCCCATTTGTAAAGCTTGATACCTGTGTATGAATAAATTGCAGTGAAATATTGTTACTCACAGCAGAGATTCCTATGTTGTTGTTTTTCCCAATAAGTACTTTCTTTTACGTGTAAATGTGTTTCTTGTTTCCACTCGATTTTGTTAATTGCTTTTCATGCCTCCAACTTAGGGTATAGTGGTTCAGAATTCATTCTCATTATGCTTCAGTCGCTATTCCAAGCATTCATCAATGGTTCTTCTAAAGTTGCATGGAATTCATCTCACTGGTGCTCCATGTGATGGACTATCCCTCCTTGTCCTCTAAATCACCTGCTAAAATCTCCTGATTGGGAAATCAATAGCTATCTTGCCTCCGCTTGCAATTTTATGTCATTATTTCCACTTGTAATCGTTTCTTGCACAGGTTTCGACTCCATTTTCCCATGGTCCCTTATCCCCTGATAATCCCACCATGCACCTTCCTCAACATACTTTTCCCCATTCAGGATCCTAGCCCCCTGATTATGTTGATTGAAAATCCTATGCAGAGTAGACTCTGATGACACACAAGATTGACAACTTTATGTGGAGGTACTCCAGCGACCAATGAGAGATCCCTCTCTGACTGCATAGGGCTGGAGGTGCAGCCTAAACTCATTATTTTGTTCCCTAGGAGCATCCTCCCCTCACTTGACCTTGGGGGCTCAAAATCCCGGTGCTAACAAACTGGCACCGTTGCCGGGGATGAACTTGAAGATCCTCCCTGGGAAGAACGACAAAGATTTAGATCTGACTATTGATGGTGAACAATCAGTCAGACACCAAGAAGGTTGAGCACTTTTCACTTGGTGACTCCACTCTTGAAGGATTTAGACTTCAGTGAATCCCCTGGTGATGTGATCTAGAAAATCTAATGACTGAGGAAGGCTGGCCGATCCTGCCTGGAAAATGGACCCCTCATAAAGCTCAGAAATGCACGACAGAAGGTCCAAGCACTCGAGTTTGCATTTCTTCCAGGATTCCTTATCATATCTTGTAAGTTTGCTCTTATATTTTCTTAGATTTATCAAAACAGCTGTCTATGGCCCATCTCATCCTGAGCAAAGCCATGAATATGTTCCTATTTATCCTTCTTTACGAACCGAAAGAATTGCTTCATCTTGTACATCTGATTTTGGCCTAGATCTTTATACGGGGGCACCCGATGTTAAAGGACACTCCTATGAAATTCATGAAGCCTCGGATGATAGTTTAGCTATCATACCTAATCTTGTCTCCCCCATTTCTCCAAGACGATATAAACCACTGCAATTGCCTCCTATCCTCCATGATTTTCCCACGAAATATTACAAGCACCTCCCCAAGTTTGATGGAGAATCCAAAAACTTGACTGCTGAGAAACATGTACAAGCCTTTGAACATTTCTCTGACCTTTTTGAGATAGAACATGATGATGTCTGCATGCGGGCATTCACTCTATCCTTGCAAGGAGATGCCAAAGTCTAGTTTAAACATTTGCATCCTAAGTCCTGTTGTGCACCCGCTCAACAACCTTCTAAAAGTCATCATTGCACCAAACAAAATGGGATTTTGTTTGATGCAATGTCTTAGACTTAGAAGTGATATGCTAAGCTACTGAATGCTTAAATTTTTAGGAGCTACTGATTTGTTGAGAAGCGCCATTGTTTTTTTTATTACTATGAGATTTCATGAGCAACCTTATAATAATGATGCATATCGTTTAATTTATGGGTTGGCTGATATTACCCCTAGGTGTATGGATAAGGATTGGCGGGTGTAATGAAAAGTTAATATTCCATGCTCTAACCTATATTACATTGCATATGATATATCACATGTTCAAAGCAAAGGTTATAGCGTTATATTAATAACCTTAGTCTAGCATCAATACGATGGTGATTAAAGGTCGTTTATTGAAACATAAGTATATCATTGGCAAAATTATCCTAAT
>LPNX010967438.1:1022215-1046717 GCA_001517045.1 Pseudotsuga menziesii | reverse complement strand
TTTCCAGTTTATTTTTAGTTTAATCGAACTGCTACTAAGGATTCCAGATTCCTTAGTAGGTGCTCATCAGCACACGCTAGGGTGAAAACCCTAGCTACACTTCCGAAGCCATATGTCTTCACAACTTAGCAGAGCAATATGCTATGTATTCTGCTTCAATCATGCTACAAGAAACACTGGACTGTTTCTTGCTAAACCATGAACTCATAGCAGACCCCAAACAAAAGAATCTACCTAATGTGATTTTCCTGTTTGAGATACTTCGAGCCCAATATGCATCTGTGTAGCCATACAATCTATACTCATGGCTACCATCATAATATAAACCAAAGTCTATAGTCCCTTTCAGATATCTCATCACATGTTTTGCAGTTACTAGGTGAACCCATATTGGTTGAACAAGATATTGACTTAAGGTGTTCACATCAAAAAAAATGTCTGGTCTAGTATTTGTTAAGTACATCAATGACCCAATGATCTGTCTATAATCAGTCATATCCACTAACTCTAATGAGTCATCAGCTAACAGCTTCAGGTTACAGTCCATGGGTGTGGCCATGACTTTGCATTCCAACATATTGAATCTCTTCAATATCTCTACCGCATATTTTCCCTAGTTGAGAAAGATTTATTTTGAACTTTGCCATACTTTCAGAACTAGGAAATAATGCATTAACCCAAGGTCTTTCATCTCAAATTATTCTGCTAGTTTCTTCTTGCTTTCCATGACATGTTTCTCATTTCCTGTCAAGGATAAT
Source organism: Pseudotsuga menziesii (assembly GCA_001517045.1). NCBI lineage: Eukaryota > Viridiplantae > Streptophyta > Pinopsida > Pinales > Pinaceae > Pseudotsuga > Pseudotsuga menziesii. The sequence goes on along the minus strand of LPNX010967438.1, from coordinate 1,045,959 downwards.
TCATCCACATATAATAACGATGACAAGTTCATCTTCTACAAACTTGAGATAAAGGTTAGGATCAAATTTACTCTTGGTAAATCCCATGCTCGATAAGAAACTATCTATTTTTCCATACCAAGCTCTGGGAGCTTGCTTTAGGCCATAGAGGGCCTTCTTCAACTTGCATACATGATTCCATCTTGCTTCAACTTCAAATCCTCGTGACTATTCGATGTAAAATTCTTTCTCAATCATAGCATTAAGGAAGGCTTGTATTTAATTCACCATGGAAGAAACTACCATGATAGTTCTGAAGGAAGTGTACCTTGCTTCCTAGATTAAGTGTCTCTTCAAAATTAATTCCCTCTTTCTGAAAGAAACCTATAGCCACAAATATTGCTTTATACTTCTCGATACTTCCGTCAGCTACATGCTCTATTTTGTATATCCATTTGGAGGATACAATACTCTTTCCTTTTGGTTTGGAAACTATATCCCATACATCATTCTAGTATTCTTTCATCATAACATCTTCCATGAGTTCGTCTTGTCAGATCATCAACATATCCTAGTCTTTTGCATTCAACTTTGAAGGTTGGAACCCACTTTACTCTTGGGAAAGTCTCGATCCATCAAGAATCTATCCATCATGTCGTATCGTGTCAAACTCAAATATCTTCTGTAGTCACTCCCCCTGAAGTGGAGTATTATCTTCCTTCTCCATTATGTACAGGTGGTTCTATGCTTGATATATACTGGTCAATAGAGTATGTCATGTCATAGTCTATTCTTTCTGAGGCAAATCATGAACCTTTCTTTGTACACTTGTTCTTGTATATCCATATGGAGGATACTATGTACTTCCCTTTATGTCTTGAAATCATATCGTATACATCATTCCCCATGATCAACTGTTATTCTTTGATCATAGTTTCTTTCATAGCATTCTTTTCTTCATCTTGAGTTATCTCTCATACCCATGGTGGTCTTCATCCTTTGAGGTGGATCTACCACTCTCTGAAGCTCTTTCTTCCATCATGGTGTCTCTGATCCTGGGAGCTTCAGATTCATGTTTATTGAATCGTCATCACTTGTTCTTCGGAACAAGTCTCATCCTTCTTTTCTTGTAAGAGGTTGTACATGACCTTTCCTACAATTCAAATGCACCAGTTGCATGGTTAGAACTATTTCATAAAACATATGCATAAAGACAAATTCTTATGCATCATACAACTATTTAGCCAATACAACATTCATCCATATCTCACAGAAACATTCTAGATTCCTTCCATCTCTACCATGACATCATTGAGATTGTGCACTAATCCAATATGTCAGCAAAGAGGTTTGATAAGTAGCACTGGAGAGTTTTATAGCACCATGAGATACTTTCTCATGACATGCATATTAGTAGTATTAATGTAAAAAATCTATCATGCATAACACATCAACTGAATACAATCAAATGTATAACAAAACAATATCATGAAATGGCTATTGAATACCTATCTTTTATTTGTTTCATGGGTAGACTCCATCTTTATCATTCTACTTTATCATCTTCTTCATTCATGAAATCATCATTTCTTATCCAAATGATAAGATGAATAAGAGGTTCTTCAAGAATTGAGTTTTTCATATTCCTCATCGCTTGAGGGATCTTCTTTGAATGGTGAGAGCATGATCTTCAATTGCTCCCATCTTCTTCTTCTCTTATTATTAGTCGAGCTGAAAGTAATCACTTAATTCTGGCATACATTCTTAACATGAATGAATCCCATGATCCTGGGAGGCCATTCAAGGTGGCTATCACCACTTCTGCATACTTCTTCTTCTACCGCTTCAAGTTGTTCTGCATTTTGGATCTTCACATTATTCAACTATTTTCTCAAAACCATCTTCTAATTTAATTTCTTATCTTCAAATAGCTTGATAAAGGAATCAAACATATTCGGTTTATTTAGGGAAGACACTTGTGGTATAATTTGTTCCGTGATTGAATCAACAATGATCTTCTTGGCCTTGATCAAGTTCTTCTTGTGTAAGGATTTGAGCCTCATCTTCGTATGGAATTGGAACCTCTCTACTCATGTAGGTGTCCAATTCATTTTCTTCAAAGAGATAAAATAATTCCATGCTTGGAAGTTTTCAACTTTACCAATCTTATCATCAAGCTGATGTGATATATCACTTGGAAATGAGAACCTCAAATGCAAATAGCAAAAGATTAGATCTTACCGATTTGAGGTGTCCGTCCTGCTTCCAGAGCTGGCTGATCTAGGGCTTGTCAGAGAAACCCTAATTTTCAAAACTTGGAATATTTTAGATATTATTGGATAGAAATATATATCTCTTCAAATGGATCTATCCAATGTACTTCTTTTCTGAAAACATTGGAGGGAAGCTCCCGGAACAGGAAGCCCTAGTTTTACAATTTCTTCTACAGAAATGTTTGTCACTGTTTCTGCGCTATATCTACAATTACTACTGCTTTACGTCTGAAATTTATCACTAAGGTAACCTCGCATGTACCCTATCCAAAACCATAGGTTTCATCAGAATAGGTTTCACCCATTGGGATTTATGATCATTTTCCCAGGGTGACCTATTACAGTACTGTTCAGAACAGCAAAGTTGTACGACATTCTACATGTCACTGGTTCATCTTCTGAGTCTAATATTCATACCATAGAAATTAAAGTCAATTATCTTTCTGGAACATCTACAGTAATTCCATTTGGACCTAGGTATCCCAAGCTATAGTAATTTTTTCTAGGTGTCCTGTTTAGGGATGAATTCTGGAAGAGGCTGGAACCATAACTTGGAGGGATCATATCGCCTAGAATATAGCGAATCTGAAGCTGAATTTTGGAAAAAAATGTACATCAAGATTTTTATATTTAGCCTCTACAATTTTAACCTCTTGAAACTTTTCCAATATTGGCATATAGCGAATGTACCAAAACTTAGCAGTTTTAGTATTAAGGGTTTTTCTGGCTCGGGGTCAAACTAGGGTTTGACTTTCCTGGAGTTTCACCCAACCAAAAATCTTGATCCAGGTCTCTAAAATTCGATTTTCATGAGGAGAGAAATCCTATTCCAGGCTCACTCAAAAATTCTTCTTCTGCAAGAAGCCCTAATTTCTTCCGGGGAGAGAGAGAGCGCTATTTTTCCTTGTGAAAGCTGTCCTGTTCTGGTTAGCTCTGATACCATGTCAAATTTTCATATGCTTAGATAAGACATCAGTATTTAGAAGTTACAATATTTGAACAGGCCAAAACCACCCCATTTCGGATGATCCAAGAATAAAAATTGACCATCAAATTTAAAAATAAAAACATGTAAATGAAAGAGAAGGGCATGATCTCCTACTTGAACTAGATGGAATGTGGTTTGTGGACCAATGCTCCCATAATTAGCTTCCAAATTTTATTGGTCTCAACTGCACTATGGTGGGTAAATTTTCAAATGGTATGGAAAATTTTATTTTTTCACTATTTTATAGAAACATTTTTTAAATGTTTACCCACTTTCTATAGTTTTGACCTGTTTTTGACCATTTTCGAACCGTTTGGACTAATATGGTGTTGTAGGGGGCTATTTTGAGCACATTTTGACCGATTCTTTGATCCGTTTGTGCCTATTATAGGTATAATGTCTAAACTGGCATATAGGTTAGGAATTTACATCCACTTGCATTTTGCATGACCTTATGACCATTTCATTTTAACCTTAAGTACGAACCCATTCCATGATATCATAGAACCTTCATGTTGCTGTTAGAAGTGGTATTATGTGAATGGTATAGTTTTCCTATACATGGGTGCCCTAGATAGATCCTTTCTGCATTTGGTTCCCATGCTGAGTTGCCTCTTTTAGGCTGTGGGAGTCCCTTTTTAGTCCCTCCATGTCCTTGAGCGAGAGCTTCATACTCCTCTTAAACTTTATGCTGGATTTTTCCCATAGGGACTCCCTTGTATTGTTAGATTTTTATAATTCAAGCTAGCATTATATTAGGATCTTTAACTACAAGAATAACAAGCACAACAATCAAACAAAAGAGACAATAGACACAAATATTTTCCTTGAGGAAACCATAAAGGAGAAAACCCCACAACTTCCTCTGAGATAGAATCAACACCATAAGCAAATCCCCAAAATAGTAAGATGCTCTCCCGACAACAATAGTCTCTCTCTCTCTTGTCCCAACAACTTCTTCTCTCTCAGTTATGCGCTACAACTAAGTGTGAGTGAATGTATGATAAATAGAGAGACTCACTCTCTATTTATACTAATTCTCGACTTGAAAATAACTCACTAGGGATGAATTCTGTAGGAGAGTCTAATAACCCTAGGGACCCACAACTGCAAGGAATTTAACCCTTGATCAATAAGGAGGGTTACCCACAATTACTTTAGATGACTTGTTTACATTATTGAATCTCTCGATAGGAACAACGAGGCATGACATGACTCAATTACATTACAGATACTTCCTAAAATAAACATCAGGTTAGAATACATAAAATACACAATTGAATACAATTCAAAGTTACAAATACAACAACACTCCCTCTTAACTAGGAAGGTATTCTCTCGACATAATTTATTAGCATAGCTCTTCTTCTATGTATTATCTAGATCATCATCGAGTCCTCATCATATTCATCTTCAAGTCATCTTCATCTTGATCTGGATCATCACTCGATCTAGATCATCACTGATGGATCATCATCACCGGATCTGGATCATCACTGGATCTGGATCATCACTGCTGGATCATCATCAATGGATATAGATCATCACTAGATCTATATCATCATTTCTAGATCATCATCATCATATCTAGATCATCACTCAATCTGGACCATCACTGCTAGATCATCATCACTGGATCTGGATCATCACTAGATCTAGATCATCACTAGGTCACCATCACTGGATCTGGATCATCACTGGGTCATCATCACGGGTTCTATCTCTTAATTCTTCTCATAATAGTAAGTTCTACAGAGACAACCCTTTTTCATGTTGGTTGTAGGCCTAGCCTCTATGTAGGTTTTCTTCAGCGCTTATATCTGGCCCTAAGTACAAATGGCCTGCCTAGCACTTACATCTGACCATGAGAGGAAAAAATCCAACACCTTGTCAGAAAGGCATGCCCAACACTCACATTTGACCATGGGAGGAACACATCCAAGAACCATGTCAGTAAGGCCCAACACTCACATCCGATCATGGGAGGAACACATCCAAGAACCATACTGAAAAGGCTCAGCAATCACGTCCGACCATGGGAGGAACACATCCAAGAACCATATCATAAAGGCTCAACACTTACATCTGACCATGGGAGGAACACATCCAAGAACCATGTCATAAAGGCTCAACACTTATATCTTACCATAGGAGGAACACATCCAAGAAGCATGTCAGAAAGGCTCAGCACTTATATCTTACATGGGAGGAACACATCCAAGAACCATGTCGGAAAGGCTTAGCACTTATATCCATCCATGTGGGGAACACATCCTACATACATGCTAGAAGGGCTCAACACTTATATCTAATCATGTGGGAACACATCCCATAGTCTCCTCAGAATGGCTCTGCACTTACATTTGATAATGTGGGAACACATCCCATAGTCACATCAGAATGGCTCTGCACTTACATATTATCATGTGGGAACACATCCCATAATCACATCAGAATGGAGCTGCACTTCCCTCTGATCTTGTGGAAACACATCCCACAGTCACATCAGAATGGCCCTCACCTCTTGACTAATTATTCCCGGTAACTGACCAGGTGCCTCCGTTAAGAGAATGGCATTCAATGCTTATATCTGATCATGTGAGAACACATCTCATAGTCACCTTACAATGGCTCATCACTCATATTTGACCATGGAAGGAACCAATCCTCTCACCATGATAGAATGCCTCAACCCTTACATCTGAACATGGAAGGTACATCTGAACATGGAAGGAACCAATCCTCTCACCATGTCAGAATGGCTCACAGACTCATCATTTCCCATTGGAGGGAACCTTGATCTGGAGAACACCAAGCTTCTCCCTGAAGTACTCAAACTTCACTCTAGCTAATGGATTAGTCAACACATCAGCTATATATTCATCCGTCGCAACATACTGGAGCTTCACTGCTCCTCTTTGTACCATATCCCTGATATAGTGATATTTGATATCGATATGCTTTGACTTGTCATGGAACATCGGGTTCTCAAACAACTTCACACAACTATGGTTGTCACAATATATATAAGTAGCATCTAATTGGAGATCAAATAAATCAGACAGTAGCTTCCTTAGCCATGCTACCTTAGAACTAGCTGAACAAGCTATGACATACTCTGCTTCAGCTATACTCAGTGCCACGTAAGACTGTTTCCTGCTAAACCAAGAGATCACACATGATCCCATACTGAAGCAACACCCTAAGGTGCTCTTTCTATCGATGGCACTACCTGCCCAATATGAATCAACATATCCTTCTAGGTTAATCTTCTGATCAGCCTTATACTTGAACCCATAATCAACTGTACCCCTCAAGTACCTCAAAATCTGCTTTGCAGCAATCAAATGAACATGTCTAAGATCTATCAGGAACTGGCTCAAGGTGTTCACAGCAAAGAAAATATCTGGTCTTGTATTTGTCAGGTACATCAGGGATCCAATCATCTAACAATACATCGTAGCATCAACCATCTCTAAGGAAGGATCACTTAGAAGCTTTGGATTTGATGCCATAGGTGTGGGCATGGCCTTGCAATCCATCATTCTAAACCTCTTCGGGATCTCTACTGCATACTTCCCTTGTCTAAGGGAAATTCCATCTACATTCTGCCACACCTCCATGCCTAGAAAATAGTGCATCATACCCAAGTCCTTCATTTCGAACTCAGTATAAAAATTCCTCTTCGTATCATCAATAAACCCATCCATACCTATTGCAAATAGATCATCTACATACAACAGGAGTATAACTGGGTTCCCATCTTCAACCTTGTAGTAAAGGTTGGAATCTGCTTTACTTTTGGTAAAGCCCAAACTAGATAGGAAGCTATCAATTATGTCGTACCATGTCCTGGGTTCCTATTGAAAACCATACAGGGATTTATTTAATTTACACACATGAGTCTCCTTGTCATGTGTCTCAAAACCGATTGGTTGCTACACATACACTTCCTCTTCCACTACACCATTCAAGAAAGCATTCTTGACATCTATCTCGTGTATCTTCCATTTCATCACTGTAGCTAGAGCAAGTACTGATCTGATGGAAGTGTATCTGGCTACAGGTGAAAATTTTTCTTCATAATCTATTCCTTCTTTCTAAGAGAAGCCACGAGCCACAAATATTGCTTTATATTTTTCTATGCTGCCATCTGTAGCATGCTTGATCTTGTAGATCCATTTGGAAGTTACAATAGACTTCCCCTTTGGTCTAGGGACAACATCCTAGACATATTCTTCATGATCGATTTATACTCTTCGATCATAGAATTCTTCCATTCTTTCCTTTTTGTCGCTTCTTCATAGTTGGAAGGTTCTTTATAGATGAAGTCATATAATAAGGCTACATAATTGGAGCAGGACCTGGTTCTTTTCCTTTCTCTGTGATTTTATTCTGGAGCCCCATATCTTTCTACACCTTGGATAGCTTCTCGTACCCAAGCAGCTTTCCTCTTGTGAGAATTCTTCTCCTAAGGTGGATCTACAGGTTCTTGAGGTTCTTCTATTTCTTGATCTTCTTCTTGAATTTTTTCGTTCATGGTTGTGTCATGAATTCTAGGTACCTCTATTTCTTCAGGTTCTTTAGCAGGTCTCTTTCTGGATTTGTTGTAAGTTGAGTCTTCGTCAAATGTTACATCTCTACTGATGTCAATCTTCTTGAATCCTAGGAAGTATATTCTGTAAGCCTTTGAGATTTCAGAGTATCCCACAAATATACTCTTCTTTCCTGAAGGATCTAACTTTGTCCTCTTTTCTTTCAGAATGTGTCGGTACACTGGACATACGAATATTCTGAGATGGCTGACTTCTAGTTTCTTTCCGGAAAAGACTTCTTCAAGTGTCTTGTTCTCGAGTACTCTATGTGGAGTATGGTTCTGTACATAAACCACTATTCTGGAAACTTTGTTGGAGCAGGGTCCCGCAGCTACAGAAGAAGCTGCCAGTTTTGGCGGATAGACAAGATAGAGCTACGACGCCGTAGAGGGTTTCCAGCTGCAGAGCAGAGCCGGAAACCATGAATTTTAAGATAGAGAAGTCAAGGAAGACGACGATACTTGAGCGGCTAAGACGAGAGAGCTCACCCAATGCATTGAAGGCAGCGGCAAAAGACAGGAGGGCTCAACTACCCTCATAAAGGAAAAGGAACAATGAGGCTGAGGCATTGAAGAAAAAGGATAGCCAAAGAAGCAGCGCTGGTACCCATGGTCAGCGCTGGGAAGCATGGAAGACTGCAGGAAGCTGTGGTAAAGGGAAGCGGTGCATAGTACCCATGATCAGCGTCGGGAAGCATGGAAGACTGCAGAGAGCTGTGGTGTGACAGATAGCGGCTACCTCAATGTACAGATACGTCGACTATCACTAGTTAGGGTTTGGGTTACTGTTGGGACAGGCCCATAGTGTTGTAATGGCGAGACCTACGGGACACCTATAAAGGGATGTATTTTGTATTGTAAAGGGTTGGTAGATTGGCATTTTGAGCAGTGTAAGCCATCCAACTAGCTAGTTAGCCATTGAGTTTGTTAGCTCACAGCTACCTTGTATTGTAATAGAGCTGAGCTTTGGTTATGTTATTAGCTGTAGTATCTTAATGTAACCAGTAGCTGTCTCATAGAGCATGCATGCAATGATCTGCAGGGATCGACAGAGAGGGAAGAGTATATTGTAAGAGAGACAATATAGAGATAGAAAAGAGATCTAAGAGAGAGGATCCCAAGCTGCATATGCGGTGCAGCAGAACTGTGTTTACCTTCCCCTGAGCTATAATAGAAACACAGTTCTGTGGACATAACTTCCATCCTGGAGGTGAACCACGTTAAAATCGAGTGTTATGTGATTGAGTTATGTGCTGTGTTTATGTGTTGCATCTAATAGTTAGTATATAAAACCTTGCTTACAATTTAATGTATGAATGCATTATTCAGTTCACAGTAATATAGAAGGATAGATATAAATTGAAGTCTTTGGCATGTTGTATGCGGGTTCATTTATGCTTTGCTTGAAACAGTCACTAGTCGCAGTGTTAAATAGCCTGTCATGTTGAGTCCTGCAAGTTGACACGAACAACGCTAAGTGCGCTGAGCTGCAGGAGGAGGAGATCGCAGGAAGGTGATACCACATCGGCAGAGGAGCTGGGATGCGCGATACCATAGGTTAAGGACTTAGCATTGGGAAGAAGTTATGTGTTGACTGGTGCACGAAGATGCGATAAGGTTGGAGTCATCGTGAGTCGGTGGAAGTTGTGCGACGTGGAAAGGAAACCATGCGACGGGAAGAGAGAGATCTCATGGCTAGAAGGGATGCGAGACGAGGAGATCATGCGACGTGAGCAAAGGGTCACGCAACGGTAGAGAAAGAGACTTCGCGGCTAGCAGAGCTACGAGTCGCAAGTAGGACGCCACAGAACCTGGTCCAAGATGCTTGAGTCCTTGGCCAACCCATTAGAATTACTTTGGGTGAGACTTCAGGCTGCTTCGCGGTCTATCGCCGAAAGTGCTAGTGAGCTAGGGGTGTTGTTGGTTAAACACAGTAAACCCGGCTCTGCCCATGATAGCCAACAAATGGTTCCATTGCCGGTTTTGAACAAACTAAGCACTAATGTTCTAGTGGCTCCCTACTAGAGACGAACTCAACAAGTGGGTTTGGTCTAACCTGAAAGAGTTTTCCGAACGAGAGAACAGGAGTCCTAAACTAAACATAGAGGCCTTGTTACAGAAACATGTCCTTACAAACATCCATGCGATAATTTTTACGACCTTTGGAAACGAGCTTTACGACTGGTTATCAAAGTTGACCGATACAGGCATATTCAAAAAGAAAAGAGACATTGTTTGGACACCGAAGCTGATTCAGACCATGGAAAACCTTGATAATCCCCTCACGAGAGCAGTGGACTTCTAGCTTGCGAGCATGATAGGAGGCTTCGTCACAGAGTTTGCAGTTGACCAGACGAAAAGCTTCAGCAAGGCTAAGCGCTACTTCTTCAAAGGATATCATGGTAAGTACCTAATATCTTTAAACTTGTCCATTAAGATGCTATTACATGAAAAAGGAACAATGGATCTAGTTTCAAATGAATAAGTAGAAATAGTAATGTCACAAGATTTTGAAAGTGATTTTGATGACATTGGAAGAACACGAAGTGGAAAGAAGTATAAAGTAGATTTCAGATCTCCAATATTTGAAGACAGTTCAGATAGTACTAGACAGCAGAGTCATAGTACCACAAAAGGAACAGAGGGGGGTATCCCTTACCACCCTTACACCCCACAGAAACAGACCAGGACTCAGAACAATCCCATAGGAACTCCATCTAGTAGCTCACAGGTAGCACCTACCACCGCTACATCACCTCCACCTACACCGGCGAGTGGTAGTAACATAGTGAATCAACATCCACCACGTAGAAATAGAATGGGGGATGATATGAATCTACCTATCTTTAAGGGAACAGGGGAAAAGACCCAGAGCAACATTTGTTTCTATGTGAAGCCATGTGGACCATTAAAACAATCAATGACGATAACCTTAAACTTGTACAGTTGGTCACCACACTAAGAGACCGAGCATTAACATGGTACATAAAGTATACCATAGTACTTAGGACACTTGCCTAGGTCAAGACTGCCATGATTAAACCTAAGTCTGAGTCATGGTGTATTACAGAACTCAAAGACATCAAGCAGCTACCTACAGAGTCAGTGTGGGACTTTGATCATAAATTGAAAGCACTTATCGACCAAGTCAGTTTTGAGTTCACGTCGAAGTAGCATAAGGAATGGTTTATTGTAGTGCTGCTCCCTCACATTAGACTTCCGTTAATGCAGTAGAAACTCCAGAAGCAAGATGAGGAATTGGAGATGGTGATGAAACTGGAGGCTTCACCTCTAGATGAGAGAAGTATAGGCATGGAAACCTTACAAAAATAGTTGGCTAATCTCACATTACAGTTGCATGAACTTAAGAAAGGGAAAGAGGTTGCACAAGACATATGGTGCATAAAATGTAAAGCACAAGGCCATAGTAAAGACAATTGTCTGGTAATTGTAGAATATATAGCAACAGGGGCTCCTAACCCCTTACCACATACCCACGGACCGTGGTGTGAAATATGCAAAATGCGAGGACATCTACCTCACCAGTGCCCTCTACTTAAGAAGCACACGCAGACACCTAAGAACTTATACTGCATCTTCTGCAATTTTGTAGGCCATGATGAACATGATTACAGAGCCTATGATCTCATGGTTGGAGCAAAGCAAGACTTGTATAGAGTCTAGTCAGAGACACAGGGTCCAGCAGTAGGACCACAGCCTGATCCGGCTTATGGTGGCCATGGAGGAGGATTCAGAGGACGAGGCTGTGGAGGAGGATTTGCACGAGGAGAAGGTTTTGGCCATGGTCGCAAACCAGTTACTTGCTATAACTACGGAGTTGTAGGACACTATGCTAGGGACTATCAGAGCCCCACTACCACTTGTAACTACTGCAAATCTTATGATCATACTATAGAGGAGTGCCCTACCTTGATAGCTAAGATCATAGAACCTAAGCCAGCAGTACACCAAAACATCCAGCTTATTGCTACTGAGCAGAAAGAACCAGAACCAAGAGTCAATATTGTGACTCGTAGCGGTGTTTCTACCAGTGGGACATCGTAGGAGATGGAAAAGAACACAAGGCAGGAGTGGGTGCACAGAGCTCCTAGTAAAGCAGCACCACTCGACCTACAGAAGAACAAATAGACATTTTAGGAAGATAAGACTTTCTTTGATGAACCTACGCAATCAGAATCGCAGGTACCACCGTCTAGGGGTGTACCGCAGCAAGCACCTTGTGATGATAGCCTTGTATAGACATCGCAGGCTACCACATCATAAAGATGCGATGAGGACGAGATGACAGGAAGTGTACATTCCTTCCTGCGGATTTGTTTAAAACTTGTAAGAAATGAGAAAGCTATCACAGAACTTCAGCACATCATAGATCAGTATCATCCATCCTCTTCTGTGAGCAGTACACCGCATGCTATTCATAATATTACAGGACATACAAGAACAGGAGGAGAGATGCGACTCACAGTGCAGGTTGGAGAGTTTGAAATGGATGAAGTGATCCTAGATCTAGGATCGGAGGTGAATGTTCTGACTAAGCAGACATGGGAACAGATGGGTAGCCCTAAGTTAATCAGATCACCTATCCATCTGTGATTAGCTAATCAGCAGTGAGTATCACCTCTGGGTCGGTTACCGCAGGTACCAGTTGACATTGATGGAGTTCGTAGCTTTGCGGACTTTGAATTTATAGAAATCATTGGCGATAGTAGACCGTATCCAACACTACTAGGTATTGATTGGGTGATCGATAACATGGCTGTTATTGACCTAAAGAGAAGACAAATGACCTTTGAGGACTCACAGATCCGGGTCATCGTGTCTTTGGACCCCTTTCAGGGTCCTAGATATATCGAACCTATCCGAGCAGAGGAGGAGGCACGTAACATGGAAAGTCTCTATCAGATGACCACAAACCAGAGAGACTACATCAATCTGACTGAACAAGGGAACATTAGTTGGCGATGCGACAGCTCATGTGCATCGGATTCAGATGTTGGTCTAGAGAACTGGCAGAACAGACTTCACGAAGTCTCAGCGTGCAGATGCGCATACTTGACTAAGTCACTGTGATGGATTGGCGCAGAGATCAATGAGATTCCATCATTTCATGGTCTAACAGATATCCAGGACTTCCTTGAGCAGTTTGAACAATAGATTCCTCACAAGCAGAGGATCGCAACTATGGACCTTGCAGTACGAGCCACACCTGCAAGATGGTGGTATGCACATAAAGAGAACATCACATCATGGGATGATATTAAAATATTGATGGCGATCAGATTTTCTGTCGGCAGGGAGTATGTCCAGCAGAAATACACAGGAGAGAGTGACCCCAGAGCACATATTTAGACATGCGAACAGAGCTGGTCGGACATTCCCGAGAATGAATGGGTTCACCGATTCATTCATACTTTGGATACAGTTCCAAGGAATTGGTATACAGAGACTGAACTGCACAAAGGAACAACTACATGGCCATTAATTATAGACAGCTTCCTACTCACCTTCACTTTTGAATCTGAGTATCCAAGTGTTGATCAGGCCCTACAAGTAATAAAGAGTAAGATATTTGAGGATTGTACCATATCAGAGTCAGCTCAACTTGAGTGGGCTATCCATCTAAAAGAGGCGTTAGAGTGTTATAATTTTGCATCTGAACCAGGGGAGGAGGATGAATATCCTCACAACACCAACATTCCGAAGTCAGAAGGGACTCGCGATGTTGAGGGACCACAGTTAGAAATTTCAGCAATTACAGAGCCCATCAAGATAAAAAAAATCAATATTGGCACAGACACAGAACCTAAGTTTGCCTCTATTGGAGACTATTGGAACGATGAAGCAGTCAGACAGATTGCAGACTTGTTACATGACTATCAGGACCTATTTCCCACCAAGTTCACAGAGATGAAGGGAATAGTTGGAGACCTGGGAGTCATGAGGATACCATTGAAGGAGGATGCTAGACCAGTCAAGCAGCGTCCATATAGATTAAATCCGCGCTACAAAGAAAAAGTCAAGGATGAGATCAATAAGATGCTAGCAGCAGGAATCATTGAGCCAATAGAAGAAAGAAAATGGGTTAGCCCCATGGTCTTACAAAAGAAGAAAACCAAAGGAGACATCAGGATTTGTGTCGATTTGTGCAAGCTCAACGATGCATCACTTTATGATCCATTTTCGACACCGTTCACTGATGAGGTATTAGACAACATGGGAGGACAAGAGGTCTACCCCTTCACTGATGGCTTCTCAGGCTACCATCAGATCAGAATACATCCAGAAGATCAATCCAAGACCACCTTTGCAACAGAATGGGGCTCCTTCCAGTATACGGTAATGCCCTTTGGTCTTAAGAATGCACCAGCTATATTTTCTAGAGTAGTAGTTGCTGTATTTAAAGAATACATCCATAAATTCCTAGAAGTATATTTTGATGATTGGACTGTATTTGGACTAATTGACAAGCATATAGGAGATTTAAGACTGATGTTAGAGAAATGTAGGCAGTACCAGATTTCTCTAAACTTGAAGAAATGTATATTTTGTGCACCATTTGGTATTTTGTTGGGTCACATTGTTTGCAGACAAGGCTTGATGGTAGATCCCACAAAGATTGCCATCAGTGTAAATCTTCCAGCACCAAACTCAGTCAATCAACTGAGGACAGTACTTGGTCATACTGGGTATTACAAAAAGTTAATCAAGGGCTACGCAAAGATTACAGCACCGATGGAGAAATTGCTAAAGAAAGATGTAAAATTCCTATGGAATGAGGAATGTCAGCAGAGCCTAGACACACTTAAAGAGAAGATGGTTACAGTGCCCATCCTAGTATTTCCATATTGGACTAAGCCATTTCATGTACATGTGGATGCATCTGGCATCACACTAGGGGTTGTTTTAACGCAAACAGGAGAAGGGGATATTGATCATCCTATCACATATTCCAGTAGAAAGCTGTCGACGGCAGAAAAGAACTACACCACAATGGAAAGAGAAGGCCTAGCTATGGTGTATGCGCTACAGAAGTTCAGGCACTACCTATTGGGTGCCTCGTTCAAGATGTTTACTGACCATTCCACATTGAAGTATCTGGTCAATAAGCCAGTGTTAGGGGGGAGAATCTGCAGATGGTTACTACTCTTTCAGGAGTATGATTTTGAAATCATTGTTAAACTAGGAAGATTGAACGCTGGACCTGATCATCTGTTGCGGATAGACTCAGGAGAAGAGCCAAGTAACCTAGAGGACAATTTGCCCGATGCGCAGTTGTTTTCTATCCAGATCACAGACGACTACTATGCTAATATTATTCACTTTCTCACCACAGGATTAGCACCTGATGAGTTCACTAAGCAGCAAAAGAAGCAGTTGGTTGTTAAAGTAGTAGACTTCACCCTAATCACAGGACACCTATACAAGTTAGGACCGGATGAAGTTTTGCGCAGATGTGTGATGCCGCATGAAAAAGATGCTATTATCAGAGAGGCACATTCAGGAACCACAGGAGGTCATTTCGTAGGAAAGCCGACTGCGCAGAAAATCCTAGCCGCGGGACTATGGTGGCCTACATTGCATAAGGATACCAAGGACTTGTGCAAATGCTGTGATATCTGCCAGAGGGTAGGAAAACCCTCACGACGCGATGAAATGCCGCTGTGACCGCAGGTTACGCTACACGCATTTGACAAATGGGATATAGACTTTGTGGGTCATCTTCTAGTTTATGTTCTTTCCTTCAAACAGTTTGGTCATGGAATCAAACATAGGTTTAGGTGTATTTAGGGAGGAAACATGTGGTATGAGGTGATCCTTGATTGAATCAGCAATAATCTTCTTAGTCATGACCAATTTATTCTTGTGTAATTCTTTATCCTCATCTCCCTCTGCAACTGGAACCTCTTCCGTGATCTAAGAGTCCAACTCATTTTCCTCCAGAACGAGGGAGATCCTATACTTCCAGGCTTAGAATTTATCATCTCCCTCAAGCTTTTCATCAAGCTTGGTATGATGAAACATCTTAACAGAGAACCTCAAATGGAAATGAAAAATATTTAGATCTTACCAGGTTAAGTTGTCGGATCTGGATCTGGAGCTTAATTTCTGTAAAGTTGGTTCAGGAGTAGATTAGGGTTTGACTTTCCTAGAGTTCTATGAAACCAAAATATTTGATATTGATCTCTAAAATTTGATTTTGGGGAGGAGATCAATCCAGGCCTGGGATCACTCAAAAATTACACTTCTGTGGAAAGCCCTAATTTTTGATAGCAGTGTCGAGTCAAAAACTGAAAATGCTCAGAATCAGATTCTGCTACGATAGAAAGATGTGCCCTAGAGAGGAGAGTTAGTCCAACCTTATTTTGCTGAAAATATTTTGCGAGAGATCCAAAAAGTAGGAAGCCCTAGTTACCGTAGCTACACAGTGTCTTCTTCTCACGTTAGGTCTGATTCCATGTTAGATTTTTATCATTCAAGGTAGCATTATCTTAGGATATTTAACTAAGAGAATAACAAGCACAATAGTCAAACACAGGAGACATAGACATAAATATTTTCCTTGGGGAAACCACAAAGGAGAAAACCCTGCAACTTCCTCTAAGATTAAATCAACACCAAAAGCAAAACCCCAAAATAGTAAGATGATCTCCCGACAGCAGTAGTCTCTCTCTCTCTTGTCCCAACAACTTCTTCTCTCTCAGTTATGTGCTACAATTGAGTCACTACTACATTTTGATCCAAAATCTGACGGAAAAATCCGACAGCGCGTGGATTTCTTTTTTAAACCTACCAAAAATCACAAAGATAATTTTTTTTTTTGAAAAAGTGGCCACAAGCGTCAGTTAAGCGATGGCACGTTGGAAAGTGTCTCTTAAGCGATGGAGTAAGTGATGGAAACTTTCCAAAATAGTTATTTTTTATTACAAATACTTTTTAGTCGTCGCTTAAGCGACGACAACTACCCAAAATAACCTTTTTTATTTTATTATATAGTCATTTTAGTACCCAAATAGGGAGGGAATTTATGTGTCGGCCCTGGTTTTTATGAATTGAAAGTAGCGGAGACAGCTCAGGTAATTACCCTGGAACACAGGCCATAGAGAGAGTAGCAAAGTGGTAAACCCCATTTGGAACCACCAGCAAAGGCAATGGAAACTAAGGCAGAGGAGGAATCGGCAGAGCTAGCAGCGTGGAGGCGGGTCCTAAGAGTTAGATCATTGGCACAGGATTCACCAGTGGCGGCAGAAGTGGTAGAGGAGGCATAGGATATTCCTTTGGTGCAAGCAGAATAAGAAGTCGAGGAGCCCCCCCTGCATCAGGAGTTTCAGAAGGAAAAGAATCAGAAGAGCAATTGGGGGGGATTCAAGCGGTTCAGGAGGAAGAATCAGATGTAGCAATTGGTACAGAGAGCAAGCAGAGCAAGAGACAATTGAAGACTAGGAATATCCTCTTCTTCCTGAGGGCACTAAACTATATGTGGGTAATATCCCCTTTGTTCCTAGGTTTGAATGAAGTTTAAGTCCAAAAGGCCTCAGATTTCCCTTTTCAAAGATTATGG
Source organism: Pseudotsuga menziesii (assembly GCA_001517045.1). Classification (NCBI taxonomy): domain Eukaryota; kingdom Viridiplantae; phylum Streptophyta; class Pinopsida; order Pinales; family Pinaceae; genus Pseudotsuga; species Pseudotsuga menziesii. The sequence goes on along the minus strand of LPNX010967438.1, from coordinate 1,028,545 downwards.
CATTTCGGGTTGATTCACATCTTTATAGAATATAATTTGAACCTGTTAGGGATAACTGGCATGAATTTGTTATGAGAAATTTTTTTGAAGAAACCCTTCCTGAATAGAATGACACTTCCCAAAAGGAAGTTCATGATGTTCCTCATGACATTAACCCTACCTCTTCTCTCAAACTTGAAAATTCAGTCTTTACCGATGAATTACTGAGAAAAACAAGTGTCTGTGTCTTTTCCCTAGGGTGATTCAGTCATAGTTAATGAAAAAACCCAAATTGAAAACTCTATGTAATCCCCATCAAAATGAAAGTGATCATATTGCTCATAATAATGAAGACTCCCATTCTCAGGGTTACACTCAACAATTTGATAGCTCGGGAGTAAAATGCTTTCAAATCACTTATTTAATTGGTCACTGGTCTAGGTGTAAATAGAAGGAGATATATTCAGCCTCTATTTTACATGTAGGTGGTGAGAATCGACCCTTATCTAATCAACAAGTAACCCTTGAATCCATGACGAAAATAACTCTTGGGAGAATGAGTATAATTTGTATCCTCTGAAATCTTGGTCGCATTAAAGACCAGATCAGGCCCCAAGTGGATGAAAAATCAAGTCCTTCAGTCTTGATTAATAGTTTATTTCAGAGCATTAGTGGTGATGGTATTTAGGATTGTGAACTTCTTGTCGAAAAATACCCGACTAAGAAGGTTTTAGATACAACCACTCATTCCATGTTTGTTCAAGTTGAGAATGAATTCTTTGCCAAATGCTTGGGGAATTGAATATGAAAAATGATTAAAGTTTGCCTCCTAATCAATATTTTGATCAAAATTGTAGCATGTTTTTGTTGAAAGTGAAATGCTTCATAATTACGTTAATGTTATGCTATCCCATGACACATGTAAAACAGTGAATGAATAAAACCACATTGTCATTGATGATGTAGTGGTTTTAGAAGAAAATCCTAGGAGTTTCCAGGTCATGTGTGGCAAATGATCTCGTTATTTCATTTAGAATGAAGTTTAAGTTCAATATTTTTATATTAACTGCTATTATTTTAGGTTACCCTTTACAACCCTCCAAGTTCGTAGTTATATTCCAGTCATCTGAGCTTGGTAGCAAACAATTGTTTATTTTGGAGCAAATGATAACTCTCCAGTATCCAATAACTTTATATTAATTGTCTTAGGAGGCCAGAGGTCTTGATGTTGGACCTAGGATTGTACAAAAATTGGTTGGCCTTGGTGATAACAGGACATCCAATATTGTCAAACGCATTGCAGAAGAAGAAATTGCACATGTTGCAGTGGGCGTGTCTTGGTTTCTGACAGTATGCAGAAAGATGGGTTGCATGCCTGACAAGACGTTTACAGGTCTGTATGGAAATATGAACCCCGATAGATACATCTGGAATGTGAACGTCATAATCCTTTATATGCCATGCCCCAAGCATGCCTTTTCATTGATCTACCCTTGTTCATCAACTTGCTTTTATGACATACATAATTTTGGTGTAGTATTGCACATTGCATGTTTGTTACAGAGCTGTTAGAGGAGCTTGATGCGGAGCTAAAAGGGCCATTTAACTATGAAGCAAGAGCAGAACCTGGAATGCCTCGTGATTGGTAGGCAAAATTCTTTCTTATTGTTCAGAAGAAATTTGTCATTAACAGGACAAATTGTTCCTGTTTCTTTTTTATTGGTTTGTTTATACTTATAGTATAAATACCCTCATTTTTTGCATGGTTTGATTTGGAAGCCTATATTTTGACAATCCACCCTAATTTCCTTACTGTTCTTGAAATGCACTATAAAATTCTAGATCAGCACTATGATTACTACCATCTGTGCATTGTACAAGAGCATTCAAACTTACATAGTTTCTGTAGTGGGTTGACATAACTAATAGTTTTAGTTATCGAGAAAACATATAATATGGACATTTTAATAGGTGTCTAAGACATTAAAGAGGAAGGATTCTTCAGTAAGCTTACATGCCTGAAAAAATTGGATATAATCCAGAATTATATAAACGAACAGTAGGTTTTAATATCAAGAATATCAAGTGTGTCAATGGAAAAATTATTTCAATCATATATTAGTAGTGGAACCTGAAAGAAGATGGTTGTAATTGGTAATATCCATGGTATCATCATACACTTCTAGTAATCAGTCACATAAAAAATTTATGCTAATTTATCCTTGCCACTTTCCTTCATTGTTTATACCAGGTGGCAGGGTTGTGTTAGGGTTTGCTGCATCTTGCATGTGGGATTCATTGTTCTGGCTAATAATGGTCGCTCTGCAATTGAAATTTTGTGTGGCTAGCATTGGATGGATAGAGAGGTAGGTGTGGCCAGATTTGGGACTAACTCGTCAGACTGCCTGCTTGCCATGCCAGGTTCCTCCTCCAATATCACATTAAGGATGTGGTTCTCAAGTGTTTATATTGATTCTCTCATGGCATGTTTCTAGGGTATATCTATGTTCCTTTTTAGTTGGTTGTTGGAGAAAAGTCTAGGTGTATCTCAATGGTATGGTGGAGTTGCACTTCCATGGTGTGTAACTAGCTCCCATTGTGAGTTCACTTTACCTTAAGCTATTTTCTGGGAATGGTATGTTTGCTATTTCTTATTAGGTTGTTATTTTTGCTTCTGCTGTAGGTTTGTAATATCCTGCTGTCATTGGTTTTGGATAGCACCTCTTCACTGTCGTAGGCATCATAGCCTTGCTTAGTCATCATCTTTGCATGGCATTGGTTGTTGTTTGAGGCAGTTTTCCCTGCTTTGGTTCTTTGTCCAAATTCCTTTGCTTTGGCTTCTGTTTTCGACATTTTCTTCTCCTTTGACTTACCCTTGCCATGTTATTCAAGACTCTCTACCTGCAGGTTTCTAGAATGGTATGTTTGCTATTTCTTATTAGGTTGTTATTTTTTCTTTTGCTGTAGGATTGTCATATCCTGTTGTCTTTGGTTTTGGATAGCACCTCTTTATTGTCATAGGCATCATAACCTTGCTTGGTTATCATCTTTGTTTAGCATTGGTTGCTATTTGAGGCAGTTTACCCTGCTTTGGTTCTCTGTCCAAATTCCTTTGCTTTGGTTATGTTTTCAACATTTTATTCTCTTGTCTTACCTTTTCCATGTTGCTCAAGACTCTCTACCTGTAGGTTTCTGGATTCTTTATCTCTGTTACATGTTTCCCCACTCTAATGCCTTCCAGGAAAATTTCAGGAAAATTTGAGATGGAGAGTCATGGTTTTTGGTTCTGATCCTGCAGGAAGACACCCACTGCATCTCTGTTGGGTAGTTCTTCTTTTCTTATGCATTATGCAAAGGGGTCTAGTGACAAGAATATATGTTTTTGAAGAGTTCCGAGTGGTGACAAAAGCAAGAGAGATATGAATCCTAGATTCCAAGACTACTTCCAGATGAAGATCACTTTGTATGCTCATGACATTAGTTTCTTTTCATATGGTGGTACAAGTACAACTAGGTGGTTTGACATCTGGTTCTTGAATTGGCTCAGCGTGGGACCGTGGATCAGTTGTCTTTTCTTACAGCTCCAAATGGTGGAAAGTGGTTCACCAGATATGAGAAAGGCACAGGTGCCTCTTGATTCTACTGTTCACATGCCCATATATATAGAAACCATATTCAAAACCTTCCTTTAAGATCGCTTTGCACTAGATCATGCTTCCTGTGCATTAGCAGTTACTGGTATTTTGGCTTATGATTTCCATGGTAATGCATTGCTCTTGTAGTCTATCGTTCAATATCCAAATCAAACACAGGTTGATTTGTCTCCTTTTAAACTTCAGTGGCTCACCTTAGACAGCTTGAACCTTCAAATTTGCTATCTTCAATGTTGCAGTAACCTGAGTTCTTTCTTAACTGGAAATGGGTGGGCAGTCCTCTTTAGAAGCAGAGAATCTTAGCAATTTAATATTTCAAGTGTAGGCTTAGGAGTCTTGAATTCTATCAATTCCACTTTGGATACTCTGTCTTCCAAGCTGTTGCTCCCTGGTTTCTCCATGCATTACTTTTATGAAGGCATGGACATTTTTACCAAAATCAAGAACAATACACATCATTTGTTAGAATTTAAGGGCCAGTTATATTAAAAAAGCATAGTACATGCTGGATTAAAAAAGTAAGCAAGCGCTATGGTAATTGCAGCTCCAATAGCATATATATATAAATTGAATTACCATCCCGTAGGGAAATTACAGAACTCGGTTTTTCTATTTGTCGAATGTAAGCACCTTGCAAAGTAAGCTCAATCGCAAGACGGTCTGTTATTTCATCTCGAGAATTGACAGTGAGAACTTGGCATTCCTCATACTGCTCACAAAGTGTGAGTAATGAAGTATCTTTAGATGTCTGCTCTATCCAAAATGTGTCCTCTCTTGAAACTGGGATCTTTCTCAGAGACACTTTCCACAGACCTTCCTGGAGCAATGATAAAATTAAAGATAGCCATGCACTATGCCTTAAGAATAACCAACCCCTTTCCTTCACACTATGCTCTTTGTATAATGTTTGAAGTTGAGAGAGTATATCTAGAATGATATTTGCCAGCTGTGATAGCTCACTCAGGCCGGTTCAAACTTCAAATTCCATTCATTCACTCATATTTCTTTTATTTTGTAGGAAGGTGTAGTCGATTGCAGATCCTCAAGAAACAGAGGTTGATATAGAAATATTAACCCTGAAAATAGCACAGAAATGAGGAAATTTTGGTATTCAAATGAAATAGCATTAATGTCCTCCACTGAACAAAAAATGGTTAAGAACTGAGACAACTCCACATGTAACGTACAATAATGAGGGTCTGCTCAATGCATCTCCCCATGAGAATATATATATATATATATATATATATATATGCCAAATATAATTTTGAAACAAAAGAGGATTAAATAGAACAGAGAGAGAAAGAAGGCAAAGTATATACTACAACAAATCCTAGTTATATTTATCCTAGCAGTTGCTCCAAATAACTGGGATAAAATGAGACGAGGTGTGGTGTGGACTAGAAAATAGTTCTCCATATTCTACAAATAGTTCGCAAATAGTGTCTGGATGGTCTATACCTCTACTGCTGCCTCCAGTTAACTCATTCCGTTACCATACTACACCAAACTCCTAGGATCCTATAATCTCTAGAATCTATCAGACATCACCTCTGGCTCACCATAAATTCTAGCTAAATCGGATGACAAGAGAACCATGTGCACTATCAACCAACCCATGCACAAAATTAGGTACTTAGGTTATATATATGTCAATCCAAAGGTATTATATATAAAGATATCTACAGAATAGCTTATGAGATCCTATAAATGGAGATTAAAATTTTTCTGCTGTTTAAGTCTATCCTCTTCAAATTATCTTAAGCTTTCCAATCATTGAAGCATCTACTGAATAACTTGTGAGTTCCAATAACCAGACATTAAAGGTTAACATGTACCTGCTTCAATGATGGGGAAAGTTTACTTCTTCGGTATTCATTTAGCAACTACAACCCAAGACTTCTACTCAATGAACTCTTCTTGTAGTCTCTTTTTAGAAAGGGTTATGAATTTGATCCTGCAGTCTCTCTTTAGAAAAACTTAGAGTCTGTTCTCTCCAGCTTCCTATGAAGACAGAGCATCACCTTCCCAGTGACCATTGCATTTGTAATTCCGATTCCATGAACCTGAGTCTAAAGATTACTCCATGTTTAAATGTCTTATTATGAGATCAGGGTGAAGTGTTTTTTGCTTTTTTAGAGATGACTTTAGTTTATGGTGTTTATGAATGTGTGTGATTCACATCTATATGTTTAATGTGATGTCTATGGTGGGTTTGGTTTTTATTGAGTAAATCAGATTAGATCTAGATATATATTTCTTAGATCTACATGTTTTATGTCATTTACATGCATTTTTATATACTTTATAATGGTTTTAAAAAAGGTTAATTGCCTCTGTCATTTGTATTTTTAAACCTGGTTTTGTATTAGCATAAAAAGTTATTTTTCTTTATTCATAGATATGTACACTAGTGTGCATTTTTCAATAGTCTTTAATTTCAAGAAGCACCAGGGCAGACTGTTATTTTAACTATATTGGAATGATGTTCAATCTTTTAACATTTAATTTACTTTCAGGCCTTGATGACTTCTAATCCTAATGAACCTATCCTTTTCTAAGGTTTTAAACTTTTAATCACCCTTAATATATGCCTAGACCATCTTAACATAAAATTGGGTGTTCAAACATAATTTTTTGACTGTTGAGCATAATAATGGGATTTCTTCTATGCAAGGAATAGTATATATTCTCAAGT
>LPNX010967438.1:958675-1021991 GCA_001517045.1 Pseudotsuga menziesii | reverse complement strand
TTATTATTTATGCATAGGGATGAAACCTACTTATGACAGAATTTGTCCAGGTCATAGACTGTTAACAACTTAACAGTTTATGGATAACCAAGCAACAATTCAACTAGCCTACAGAGACATTTCTATTTCACTGATAATGCCTACGAAGTTCCATATCAACACCGTCTGAAGGCTTAGGTATGCCTAGGACTGCCATCTAGGGTTTGAAAGAAAACCAGGAGTACCCATACTTACTCCTCAGGTTCTGTGTGTTGGAGAGGATGATCACTTTTCAAACGCAGATAGATCAGAAATAGGCCTGAGGGTCTTGTGATCCAAAATATGTTTGTTTTTTATTGATCTGAATTGATCTGAATTGATGATATGTTTATTTTTCTCTTATTTGTGTATCCTCATAGAACCCTCTTTTATTACCAATATGGACTGCTGAAGTGTCCCTCTACTGGAGGTGTGGTATGGTTTAATCTTTGATCAACTGCCTTGCTGCTTATTAATGCAATTAATATTTCATATTCTCAAACCTGGTCATTTCCTGAATGTAGCAAATTAATGGCTGTGCTGAACACTTAACTGATTGAGTTTGTAGGGCAGAACTTCTTATATATATTATTTTTCGATCAACTTTTACTCTAAACAGAGCATGTAGATGTCATGTACGCAATGTAGACAATGAGATTCGTGCACTCCATATACAAGTAATTTGTTTATTAGCAATATACTTATTAAGACAGTGATAAACGAGTAAATCACTTGTGAAGCATTTTTAGTCCCCAACAAAATAACAAACCAACTTTACATGATTCTGGCCCCTGACCATGTAGGTTTGCAGGTAACTGACCATTGAGGAGAATCGAACTATACAGATGTTAGAATTCAGTAAACAATGGCAATGTTCAGTAATGCCATTTATCTGAAAGCATACACCATGACAGCCACCCATCATATTGTAATAGAGAAATAGGATCGTAGGCATAGAAAATCCCAAGAATATAAAGTGATATTACCTGGACTGCACTACCTGAACAAAATATTCTTCCAAATTGCAGAGACTGTGTATATCTTTTTAAGCCAATCCTTAATAAACTTGCTGCTTTACATGTTTTGCATTGCCAGAAGCATGTTGTGGTCCTTTTGGGTAGCTTCTTGCTTGTGAAAGAATGCAGTGTTTCGGTCACCTTCTTGTAGCCAGATCACCCTACTTTTCATATGCCTATGAGCCCCTTCCCAAAGCCAAATGTGTGCTCTGTTCCTTTTCCAATGCAGATATTTTCTCTGTCTCGTCTAGAGTAGGATTGGTGCAGCAGGCCTTTCATGCAAGTTGAAGAGCTGTTGTTCTGTTGGTTGTAGCTTAGCCTTTGAGTCCTTGAGATTCTCCTGGCTTCATATTTTTGAAATTCTCTTAATAGTGAGCAAGTTCATTTGGATATATTTCAATGGTTAACATGACATAAGATATATCATGTAAAAATCTGTGTAGCAAATGTAACATGACATAAGATATATCATGTAAAAATCTACTCGTGCAATTGTTGATAGTGAAATGAAGAATGAAATCAAAGACGACATATCCATGATTCAGAGCAGTGATAAATATGAGGTTAGTACCTTTCGGAATAATTTCTTTCTGTGAGTCTATACTGCTTTCAGTGTTCCTTAAATATGTTTATGTACCTGTGTTCAGGACATGAAGATACCCTCTCAAGAAGTTCGACAAGGATCAAGTGAAGTTGGCATTGAAGACAGTTTGGTGGACTTGAAGGATGATGATAGCTTGACAAAGTTGACAGTGGCAGAACTGTGTGCAATGATGAGGTAAATATCTGTTTCCAACAGAATTGTTTCTTTCTAAGGCTCCCTCTAGGGATTGCCCATTTATGTCTTGTGATCTACTAGACAGCTTTTGTGAGTATAGGTGCACTGCTGCTACTGTAGTACACTCGTTTGATTATATTATCTGTGAAAATTTGATTAAAACTGCCACTTTTATGTTCACACCTATGTTAATGTTGAAATTCTTTCAAATACAATTTCAGCACCATTGCAGTTTTGTTTTGATATATTATCATAAATGGTGCATGTGAGGATAATGGACTTGGAAGAATTTGAAGTACAAACGTTTTTGTGATATTTTCATATAACATGCCATGCTAATTTCTTTGGTTTGATCTTTAGAAGAAATGGAATTCAGCCCACTGGACGTAAATGGGATCTCATTTTGGCACTGAAGAAAATTTCAAGAAAGGAGAGTGCAGGTAGACTCTCATTGCCAAGAAAATATGGTCGTTAATTATTGGAAATGCATCTTACATTACATTAAAATCATCAAATTTACATTAAATGATACATTAGAGAGTGAATCTCCATCTTATGATGCCCTTGTTCAACAGAATCAAAGAGAATCAGCATATCAGCTTTAGTTCCAACCTCCAAATAGTGTGCAACTGTGTTAAAAATATCATCCTAGCTTGTGATCTGTGCTGCTTGATGAGACTTAAAGCTTGAAACATAAAATCTGTCGAGACTTCTAAATAAATTAGTCCTGTGCCTCCCCTCAAATAAAAAAGCAAGGCCTGTAAGAGAGATAGTATCCCAATAACCTCAGCCATGAAGATCCTTCCCATTATAGTATACCCATAAAATGCATTGAATGTTCTACTACAATCCAATCCCTAAAATCTTAAGCTATATTGCAAGTCCAAAAAAGAGCTTTCATACCGAATGGTTTTTTTTATAAACACCATATCTGATTATAAACATTGGGCTTCGATAGTCACGTTTTGTTATCTTTCATATTAACTGGTTTTTCTATCCCCTTTGCCTTGTTCCATAGTGTGATGAACAACAGTACATTGAATGGGAAGCTTCCATCTGAAGTTTTTGGTTCACCGCAACTTGAGAAAGTGTGAGTATATATAATATTTTCTATGCTATGCCTTTAATATTACATTGTTCAAAGATCAAACTTGAACCGTTAATGATCTTCCTTTTGCAATGGATAGGAGCCTCTCCAATAATTCTATAGACGGAGCTGTTATCTTTCATATTAACTGGTTTTTCTATCCCCTTTTCCTTGTTCCATAGTGTGATGAACAACAGTACATTGAATGGGAAGCTTCCATCTGAAGTTTTGGGTTTGCCGTAACTTGAGAAAGTGTGAGTATATATAATATTTTCTATGCTATGCCTTTAATATTACATTGTTCAAAGATCAAACTTGAACCGTTAATGATCTTCCTTTTGCAATGGATAGGAGCCTCTCCAATAATTTTATAGATGGAGCTCTATTAATTACGGAAGGCAATGTCAGCAAGCAGCTCTAGTCAATAGACCTTCCATACAAAATCCTCTTCTATTTAAAAAAAAAAAAAACATTCATATCCGTCGCTTAAGCGACAGCCAGTTTTAAAAAAACATTCATACCCGTCGCTTAAGTGACATCTAGTTTTAAAAAAACATTCATACCCGTTGCTTAAGCGACACCTGCTGAACAATTTTTTTTATAAATTTTTATTATCCCGTCGATTAAGCGACATTTAGGTTTCATAATCCGTCGGTTAAGCGACGGCCTACAAAGGATTTTTTTATATATTTTTTTATCCCGTCGATTAAGCGACGTTTAGGTTTCATACTCCGTCGGTTAAGCGACGGCATGCAAAGGATTTTTTTAAAATTTAATAGAAATTAAATGTCAGATAACTGACGCTTTACGTTTAACCGACGGTAAACTAAACTGTCGCTTAACCGACGGTTTTGAAAAATGTTGGATAACCGACGAAAAGTTTCTGACGCTTAAAAAAAATCATAGTGTCGTACATGTGACAGGGAAGTGTCGAAAATCCGACAATACGGCCGTCGGATTTTTAGTCAAAATGTATTAGTGAGTGTGAGTGAATTTATTATAAATAGAGAGACTCACTCTCTATTTATAATAATTCCTGACTTGACAATAACTCACTAGGGCCATCTTCTCTAGGAGAGTCTAATAACCCTATTGCCCCACAACTGCGGGGACTTTAACCCTTGATCAAAAAGGAGGGTTACCCATAATGACTTTACATGACTTTTTTACATTATTGAATCTCCCGATAGGAACATTGAGGCATGACATGACTCAATTACATTACAAATACTTCCCAGAATAAACATCGGGTTACAATACATAAAATACCCAAGTGAATACATTCCGAAGTTAAAAATACATCAACATGTATATATCAAGTTTTAATTGCATTTCATGAGTTTTTCTTTCCTTTTTGAGCTTTATGTCGGCTCCTTGACTTCAATTTATCATCCATATAGCCTAAGCTTGTCTTATGCCTAGCCAAACAGAGCCCTTTTATATATCCTTTGCATCTTGATTACCCCTTTATCAGGAGGAGACTTTCCCTTGAGTGTCGTTATCCCACACATGTTTCCTTGCATTGAGCATAGGTATGTTCCACTAATTGGAATTAGGTTCCCTATCCCTGACACTCGTCTCCTCCTAGATATGTACTATAAAGCACTTTTATTCTTTTTCAATCTTTTCAAAATATATGAAAAGTTTAAAAAAAATAAAAAACATAAAAATACGAATACGAAAATACGTTATCTTTGGAAGCAGTTGAGTCATGTCACCTTTGACCAGAGTGTTGTATATCACATCCATTGGTTGGGTTATTAGTTTGACTTTTGGAGCTGTACTCATTACTCTGAGTTTATCACCACTAACTAGTTACACTTCAAGTCCCCATGGAGCCTCTATTGATGCCTCCTGTGTCACAGAGATGTCCCAGTTTGCATATCGAGTCCATGCTTCCTACCTTTGGTCACCACTTTCCTTATGCTCTTATTCGAAGGAAGATGAAACCCAAGTCATCGATTCCTTCGTTATCATGACTTTTCATGTCAGCCATTCCCGTTACTTAGTACTGGTTTGTGCACATTTTGTTGGTTGAGCTCTTCCACATTATATGGCCTTGTCGAGTACCTCGTGTTGGTTGATGGGGGATTCCTTAATTCCCTCCTTCCATCAGATTCCATTCAATCAACATCATATCATTTATTCTAGAATAGGATTCTAGAGTCATTTGAGTGCCTTGAGACTTATAGTCATTAGTGGTAGGTTCTCTCGCCATCAAAAGTTACATCAATGTCCCCTGATTGATGGATTCTTTCAAGTGTTCAACCTCAACACATATATTCACACTTGTTATATTTTACTCTATACCTTTATTCCCATTTTCATTATCAGTAGGTTATCGCGCATCTGTTAATGGTATACATCAATGACCGGTAATCAGACGATGGAGTACTATGTTCAACCTCGACACATCTATTCACATGATAGGGCATGTACTCATAGCGGTTTGTGTATAATAACTTCCAGTTTGGTGGCATTCCATATATGCTACCTCCTTGATCGTGCCAGTATTCATGAGACTTCAGCTCTCATGATCATGATTCTAGTCTTTCCAGTGTATATCAAATATATTCATCCATTATGGAGATATTGATCCATTGTATATCGTACATGGCAATGACCACACATGACAATTTGTATATCATTCCTATTCATGGCCATTGTACTCATATGTATCTGAGACTGCTACATGTATTTGCATTCACATGCAGACATTGATTATTGTATTATACTAATGAGTGGCTAGTTCTTCCACCTGGGTCTTCATTAATCCACTTCTGGGATGGATTTTATAATGTATTTCGGTGATCATGTTACCCCTCTGACCTCACACATTAGGGGGCATCTGTTATAGCTTATTTTACCACACCAAGTAGATCACACATTTATGGCCTTCCCTATCCTTCTGCAAACTCTTTGGACCCCATGGACTTATATTATACTTTGATGTTCCAAGATCATCCCTGAAAATTTCCTGTTTATATATATATGCAACTTTTAAAGCAATACCCACATGTATACGTAGCTTTTGACCTCAAACCCATGTACATTGGGATGTGTGCAAAATGAAAAATATTTTTGAAGTTTCCCTCATGTTTATGTATTTGTAACTTCGGAATGTATTCATCTATGTATCTTATGTATTGTAACCCGATGTTTATTCTGGGATGTTTCCATTATGTATTTTAGTCATGTTGTCATGCCCCAATGTTCCGATCGGGAGGATCAATAATGTAAATAAGTCATGTCAAGTCATTGTTAAAGTCCCCACAGTTTTGGGGCACTAGGGTTATTAGACACTCATAGAGATGTCGGCTCTAGTAAGTAATTGTTAAGTGAGGCCGACATGTTTGAGTGCACTTCAAGTGAACTGAAGAATATAAATAGAGAGTGAGACTCTCTATTTATCATACACATCATTTACTCACTCAAGTGTGGTGCATTAGTGAGGAAGGAAATACACTGGGACTAGACAAAAGAAGAAGACTACTGCTTTGGGGCTTTTACTATTTTGGTGCTGATTCTATCTTTGAGGAAGTTGCGGGGTTTTCTTCTTTATGGTTTCCCCGAGGAAAACTCTTTGTGTCTCTTGTCTCTTGTGATGTGCTTATGTTATAATTCTGTACTTGTTATTCTCTCAGTAAAGATCCTAACATAATGCTAGCTTAATGTTGAAAAAATAACATGGTATCAGAGCTAACCTGAGAAGAAGACACTATGCAGCTGCGGGAACTAGGGATTCCTATTTTGTGGACCTTCCTCCACAGATTTTCAGAAAAAGTAAGGTGGAACAACTCTCCTCCTTATGGCGCATCTTTCTGTCGAAACAGAATCCAATTCAGAGGTTTTTCAATTTTGGACCTATCACTAGGGTCAGAAATTAGGGCTTTTTACAAAAGAGGAATTTTTTAGTGAGCCCAGGCCTGGATTGATATCCTCCCCAAAATCAAAGTTAGGGACAAATTTCAAGGCATTTGGGTGGACAGAACTCCACAAAAGCAAAACCCTAATTTTCTATTGAACCAACTCTACAGGATTTCAGCTCAAGTTTCAGATCCGACATCTTGAACCTGGTAAGATCTAAAATATTTTGTATTTCCATTTGAGGTTCTCATTTAAATATGTCTCATCATACCAAGCTTGATGAAAATCTTGAGGGAGCTAAAAACTTCTGAGCCTAGAAGTATAGGATCTCCCTAGTCCTGAAAGAGAATGGATTAAACTCCTACATTCAGGAGGAGGTTCCAATTCCAAAGGGAGATGAGGGAAAATAATTACATAAGAAGAAGATGGTTATGGAAAAGAGGATCATTGATTATTCTATTAAGGATCATCTTATCCCACAGGTTTCCTCTCTCAAGACACCTAAAGCTATGTTTGATGCCCTAACCAAATTGTTTGAAGGAAAGAACATCAATCGGAAGATGACCCTAAGGAACCAACTGAAGAATGTGAAGATTCAGAATGCAGAAACTATCCAGTCTTACTTCACAATAGTTTCTCAAATCAAAGAGCAATTAGAAGCTGTTGATGAAGAAGTGGAAAATCCAGAGATTGTGATGACTACTTTGAATGGCCTCCCTAGGTCATGGGATGCTTTTATCCAAGGAATCTGTACTAGAAAGAAGTTAATCAAATTCAGTAGACTATGGGAAGAATTTTCTCAAGAAGAATATTGAATAGAAACCTGAGAAGAGAAGATGGGAAATAAAGATCAAGCCCTCACAGTACACTCCAAGAAGGGAAGAAGAAATCCTCATTTCTCTAAAGGTAAGAGCTCTCATCCTAAAAGGGATCTATCTATATTGGGATGTTATACATGTGATGAAAGAGGACACTTTGCAAAAGACTATCCTAAGAACAAGACTCACTCTCATAAGAAGAAGGGGAACAAAAGAAGGCATCATGCTCATGCTGCAGAGGATGATGAACCATCCAAGAAGAGATCCAGATATGAAAGTGAAGATTCTTCAAGCGAGGATGAATATGTTCTGATATTAGCTCTCACAGGTAACATTACTCATGGTAGTGATGATTGGCTTATAGATAGTGGGGCTTCCAAACATATGATGGGATTCAAGGACTCCTTTGTAAGATTGTCATAACATGAATCATGTCACAAGGTGAAACTAGGAGATGACTACCAATATCCAATAAAAGGTAGTGGGGAATATTCATACAAGCTAGACTCTGGTAAGTCTCTAACAATGAAATAAGTATTGTTTGTTCTAGGACTCAAAAAAAACCTTCTATCCATGTCAGCATTGGATGCAAAAGGAATGCGGGTTGCATTCATAGATGGTCAAGTCATCATGTGGCCAAAAGGAAAGACTATCGATGATGTGGTAGTGATTGGGGAACAATAAGGAGGATTGTACAAATTGAAGGGCCATCTAGAACAAGCCTTGATTCATGACACATTAGAGCCAAATGAACTTTGGCATAGAAGGCTTGCACATGTGCACTACGGAGCACTACCTATTGAAGAAAAGTTGTTGAAGGTCTTCTAGAATTCCAAGAAAAACATGATGGAGTTTGCAAATGATGTGTGAAAGGGAAGAATACAAAGAAGACATTTCCCAGCAGCGAAAGCAAAGCCAAAGGTATTCTAGAAATCATTCACTCAGATGTATGCGGTCCTATGTCATCAAACTCACTAAGCGGGTATGCATACTATGTTTCTTTTATTGATGATTTTTCTAGAAAAACATGGATTTACTTTATGAAGAACAAAGATGAAGTATTCAGTAAGTTCAAGGAATTCAAAGCCTTGATCGAGAAACATACTGAAAAGAAGATCAAGACTCTTTGATCAGATAATGGCAAAGAATTCACTTCGAATGAATTCAAAGAGCTATGTAAAGAATCAGGGATTAAGAGGGAGTTGTCCACTCCTTATAATCCACAACAGAATGGGATTGCGGAACGGAAGAATAGAACTATAATGGAAGTTGCAAGAGAAATGCTCCATGATCAAGACCTTCCTATGCATCTTTGGCTGAAGCTTCCAGAACAGCGGTGTATGTACAGAACCGTACTCCACATAGAGTACTCGAGAACAAGACTCCTGAGGAAGTATTCTCCAGTAAGAAACCAGAAGTCAGCCATCTCAGAATATTCAGTTTTCCCGCGTACATACACATTCCAAAATAAAGGAGAACAAAATTAGATCCTTCAAGAAAGAAGGGCATATTTGTGGGATACTCTGAAAGATCGAAGGCTTACAGAATCTATTTTCCAGGATACAAGAAGATTGACATCAGCAGGGATGTGACATTTGATGAAGACACAACTTACAGCAAATCCAGAAAGAGACCTGTTGAAGAACCTGAAGAAGCAGAAGTAGAAGCACCCAGAATTCATGATACAATCATGAATGAAGAAGCTCGAGAAGAAGATCGAGAGTTCAAAGAACCACAAAGACCTATAGATCCATCTCTGGAGAAGAATCCTCATAAGAGGAAACCTACTTGGGTACGTGAACTTATCCAAGGTGCGGAAATATATGGGGCTCCAGAAGAGAATCACAGAGAAAGAAAGAGGACCAGATCTAATTCCGGGTATGTAGCTTTACTATATGATTTCATTGATAAAGAACCCTCTAGTTATGTAGAAGCGATAGAACAGAAAGAATGGAAGGATACCATGATCGAAGAATATCAATTGATCATGATGTTTGGGACGTTGTCCCAAGACCAGAAGGAAAGTCAGTTGTAACTTCCAAATGGATCTACAAGATCAAGCATGCTGCAGACGGTAGCATTGAAAAGTATAAGGCAAGATTTGTAGCTCAAGGTTTCTCTCAGAAAGAAGAAATAGACTATGAAGAAACCTTTGCACCTGTAGCTAGATACACTTCCATCAGATCAGTACTTGCTCTAGATGCAATGATGAAATGGAAGATACACCAAATGGATGTCAAGACTGCTTTCTTGAATGGTGTAGTGGAAGAGGAAGTATATGTAGAACATCCACTCGATTTTGAGACACATGACAGAGAGCCTCATGTATGCAGATTGAAGAAAGCCCTGTACGGTTTGAAACAGGCACCCAGGACCTGGTACGACAGAATTGATAGCTTTCTATCCAGTTTGGGCTTTACCAAGAGTAAAGCAGATTCCAACCTTTACTAAAAGGTTGAAGATGGCAACCCAGTGATGCTCCTACTGTATGTAGATGATCTATTTGTGACAGGTACAGATGGGTTGATTGCTGATACGAAGAGAAAGCTTGTTGCTAAGTTTGAAATGAAGGACTTGGGGATGATGCATTACTTTCTAGGTATCGAGGTGTGGTAGAGTACAGATGGAATCTTCCTTGGACAAGGGAAGTATGTAGTAGAGATCCTGAAGAGGTTTGGGATGATGAACTGCAAAGCTATGGCCACACCTATGGCATCGAACCTGAAGCTATTGAGTGATGCTTCATCAGAGTCGGTTGATGCTACGATGTATCGTCAAATGATTGGGTCATTGATGTACCTGACGAACACGAGACCAGACATTTGCTTTGCTGTGAACACCTTGAGCCAGTACTTGACAGATCCGAGAAGTTTTCACTTGACTGCTGCAAAGCATATTCTAAGGTACCTAAAGGGTACAATTGATTATGGGCTCAAGTATGATGTGAATCAAAATATTAACCTAGAGGGTTATGTTGATTCAGATTGGGCAGGCAGTGCCATCAATAGGAAGAGTACTTCAGGATGTTGCTTCAGTATGGGATCAGGTGTGATCTCTTGGTTTAGCAGGAAGCAATCCTGTGTGGCACTAAGTATAGCTAAAGCAGAGTATGTCGTAGCTTGTTCAGCTAGTTGTGAGGCAATATGGCTATGGAAGCTACTATTTGATATATTTGATCTCCAGTTGGATGCTACTTGTATACATTGTGACAACCAGAGTTGAGTGAAGTTGTCAGAGAATCTAGTTTTCCATGACAAGTCAAATCATATTGAGATCAAGTATCACTATATCAGGGATATGGTGCAGAGAGGAGCAGTGAAGCTCCAGTATGTTGTGATAGAGGAACATATATCTGATGTATTGATGAAGCCATTGGCTAGACTGAAGTTTGAGTACTTCAGAGAGAGACTTGGTGTTCTCCAGATCGAGGTTTCCTCCAAGAGAAAGTGATGAGACCCATAGCCATTTTGACATGGTAAGAGGATTGGTTCCTTCCATGGTAAAATGTAAGGGCTGAGGCATTCCATCATGGTGAGAGGATTGGTTCCTTCCGTGACTGATATAAGTGCTGAGATCCATAGCCATTGTAACGAGCGGGTTAGATGTAAGGGATGAGCCATTCTATCATGGTGAGAGGATTGGTTCCTTCCATGTTAGATGTGAGTGCTAAGCCATTCTGATATGACTGTAGGATTGGTTCCTACATGATAAGATATAAGGGCTATTTCCATTCTTTGAATGGAGCTGCTTGGTGAGGTACCATGAAAACTCAGTTTATGACTGAGGGCCATTCTTATATGACCGTGAGATTTTTTCTCACATGATCAGATATGAGTGCATGGCCATTCTGATGTGATAGAGGGATGTGTTCCCACTTGATCAGATGTAAGGGTTGAATCCATTCTGTCATGGCTAAAGGATTAGGCTCCTCCCATGTCAGATATGAGTGCTAAGCCATTTTGACTTAGTGTCAGATATAAGGGCTACTGCCATTCTTTGAATGGAGCTACCTGGTGAGGTACCAGGGATCCTCAGTCTAGGACTGAGAGCCTTTCTGATGTGACTAAGGGATGTGTTCCCACGTACTCAAATGTAAGTGCAGTGGCCATTCCACAGATGATAGTAGTTTGATTTCTTATCATACTGGTGGTTGTAAGTGCTGAGACATTTCACAGATGATAGTAGTTTGAGTTCCTATCATACTGGTGACTATAAGTGCTGTTACTTTTCACAGATGGTAGTAGTTTGAGTTCGTACCATGCTGGTGATTGTAAGTGCTATGCCTTTTCACAAATGGTAGTAGTTTGAGTTCGTACCATGCTGGTGATTGTAAGTGCTGAGCCTTTCCACATATGGTAGTAATTTGAGTTTGTACCATGTTGGTGGATGTGAGTGCTGTGCCTTTCCATAGATGATAGTAGTTTGAGTTCCTATCATGCTGGCGGTTGTAAGTGCTGAGCCATTTCACAGATGATAGTAGTTTGAGTTCCTATCATGCTGGTGAATGTGAGTGCTGGGCCTTTCTGATATGATTATAGGATTCCTACATGATCAGATGTGAGTGTTGGGAATGCCTTTTTGACGAGTATGTTAGATGTAAGTGCTGGGCGAAGACCTACATGATGGGTAGGCCTACAACCAACATGAAAAAGGGTTGGCTCTGTAGAGCTTCCTATGATGAGAAGAATCATGAGATAGCACCAGTGATGATCTAGATCAAGTGATGATCTAGATCTAGTGATGATGATCCAGCAGTGATGTTGATATAGATCGAGAGATGATCTAGATCCTATCCAGTGACGTTGATCCAGATCGAGAGATGATCCAGATCCAGTGATGATGTTCCATGATGATCCAAATCGAGAGATGATCCAGATGCAGTGAAGATGACTTGAAGATAAAGATGACTTGAAAATGAAGATCACTTGAAGACTCATAAGACTCAAGATGCAGATGACGAGATGATCCAGTTGATACAGAGAAGAATACCAGTGTTGAAAATTGTGTCGAAAGAATACCTTCCTAGTTAAGAGGGAGTGTTGATGTATTTGTAACTTCGGAATGTATTCATCTATGTATCTTATGTATTGTAACCTGATGTTTATTCTGATATGTTTCCATTATGTATTTGAGTCATTTTGTCATGCCCCAATGTTCTGATTGGGAGGATCAATAATGTAAATAAGTCATTTCAAGGCATTGTTAAAGTCCCCACAGTTTCGGGGCACTAGGGTTATTAGACACTCATAGAGATGTCGGCTTTGGTAAGTAATTGTTAAGTGAGGCCGACATGTTTGAGTGCACTTCAAGTGAACAGAAGAATATAAATAGAGAGTGAGACTCTCTATTTATCATAAACATCATTCACTCACTTAAGTGTGGCGCATTAGTGAGGAAGGAAATACACTGGGACTAGATAGAAGAAGAAGACTACTGCTTTGGGGCTTTTACTATTTTGGTGCTGATTCTATCTCTGAGGAAGTTGCAGGGTTTTATCCTTTATGGTTTCCCTAAGGAAAACTCTTTGTGTCTCTTGTCTCTTGTGATGTGCTTATGTTATATTACTGTACTTGTTATTCTCTCAGTAAAGATCCTAACATAATTCCAGCTTAATGTTGAAAAACTAACACCTCATTTGAGTCTAAATAAGTTGACTATTGGCCTTCCAAATGCCTTGAGAATGATTGAATTCAACCCTCGATTACCTCTTTGGAGTGATATATAAGGAACCCCTTGGATACATTGAAGGAGGAGAAATTGAAGAGTAAGAAAACTATAGTCCATTGTTTCCTCATATTTTCTTATACTTGAGTATGCATCCCTTTGTCCCTTGGAGCACATAGTGGTCTTCCCAAGATTTCCTTTTCTTTGTGAGCTTGTTG
The DNA here is from genome assembly GCA_001517045.1 of Pseudotsuga menziesii. Lineage (NCBI taxonomy): Eukaryota > Viridiplantae > Streptophyta > Pinopsida > Pinales > Pinaceae > Pseudotsuga > Pseudotsuga menziesii. The sequence goes on along the minus strand of LPNX010967438.1, from coordinate 1,008,525 downwards.
TCAAGAGATGGAGGATTGAAGTGGTGGAGGACTCAGTTTCTCTGGTTCGCATAAGTGCCGACATAGTTTGTCACTATTGTATCTCTAATTTATTAATAGAAATATCTTTTCCTATCCAATTCATGTGCATTTTGAATATGAATATTGAATCCATGGATGTATTTAATTGATTATACATGATTGATTATATATGCTAGAGTAGTTCTAACGCATTTGTATATATCATGCTTGCTTTGTTTTGCTGTTGTTGAGAGAAAATTATAATCTCAATTGCATTGGAAAAGCTCAATGGGAATCTACTTCAACCGTCCAGAACAATGTACGATTCTATATCCCTTAGTGTTAGATTTACTTACTGCTCTTGTGTATTGCGAAAGATTGATTTCTGGTGTCATACTCTCTATTGTGGTACCCCCAAGCCATAGGAATTTTCTCTCTATAGCAAATCATTTAGACATCATGAGTTAGACTAGTGGCTCCCATGTAGTGATTTAGACACACTGAGTTAGCCATCCATTCAGATTTAGTTGGTAGATTCAAATATTATCCACATGATTCAAATTCTTCTTATTGTAACACCATTGTATTACTACTAGAATGAACAGAGATTAATGTTGGCATTAAATGATTAATTATTATCATATTTGTCTCAAATTTTTCTTTTTCAGTGTACATTGTCTTTGATATTCACTACATAATTCTACTTCTCAATTGATATATTTTTCCTATAGATCAATGGTTCACAAATTTAACACCATAAACCTTAATCATTGTATGATTTTCAAAGAAGAACTAGTCGCCCACTCGAGTTTCTGGTGTGAAAAAAAAACATTCCTTGCCTTCTTTGGGCAACCTTGGAAATTTTATCCAATGAGTTATCATATACAGAATCCTCATGACCCTATTTATGAGCTCCCCTAAAAATATGAGTACTAATATTGGCTCAACGAGGACAAATTTTTATTATTGTGGAATGATAAGAACTTGTATATTTGTTCCTTTTTTTTAGGCCATGGAATCATTTTCCTAATAAATTTACATCTTGGAGGTTATGTATTTCATTTATTTAAAAATATGAAAGGAAAACTGAAATTTAAATTCTAAAATTTGAAATTAATCATGAAATGAAAATAGTTCCTATACTAATATTTACAAAAATTCCAGGAATATTGATTTATTAAATAAACAATTTCTTCAAATCCTATCACTGAAAGGTTCTTCAATCTTATCACCATCCATATCTACTAGTATGAAAGTGTTTTTTCCTTTGAATTCATGAACTACAAATTAACCAATCCATTGATTCTAAAATTTTCCATGCTTTCCCTTCTCTTCTCTTTTAGCACCCCATTTGACTATTGGGTCTCCTCACTAAAAGTCTATTTCTAGTGTTCTTATATCAAAATTATTTTTAACTCTTCTATGATGCTATATCATTCCTTCACTAACCATTTCTATTTCCTGCTGATTGGATCTGATAAACAGTCATATCAGGAATCTTTTCATGATCCAAGGTGGCAATCAACCATGCAAGATGAATTCAATTCTCTTTAAGAGAATCAGAAATGGGAATTGGTTCCCTTGCCTCCAAGAGTATGTTAGAATAATCAACCCATAGTTAGCTACCTTACACATTAATTAATCTATTTTTGTCTTATTTGCCTAGTTTCCAATATTCCACTCTATGCAAGTTGTCTTCCACATGTCCTAGAAGTCAAACTTGCTAAAAATGAGTCATGGAGCACTTGGGAAACCTCCTGGAATCCATATTTAGGATGTCTAGTTGATTGCAAATCCTCCCTAGTGCATATTTGCTTTTTCTATTTTGTTTCCTGCTTTACTGAGATTTATGGCAAAAGGGAAAGTAAGACTAGGTGCAGTTGACTTGTTTTTTTCCCTCATCATCATTCATTCTTTTCTCCTAATAAAATATTATATGAGTTGTATTTCCATCACCTATTAGCTTTCCTACTTTACTTTTCCAATTCGTGAGCTCCTAGGTAGATTTGGAAACTGCTTTATGCACCTATGGGAGATTTGACTAGATTTAGTAAGCTTGCTTTTGACTATTTCAAATGTAATCCTTATGCATTTGAATCTCTCATGTAATTATATATTGCAGAAGACTATGACTTCATAAGGTTGGATATTGTACACTTCTTCAATACAGATTAGCGTTATGCTCCAATTTCAGTCTCCTTTTTGCGTAAATTTGCAAGTTTGATTAGCAATTTTGTGAGTGCAATTGTTCTATCACTTGGGTTCAATTTCCACATGGTATCAGAGCTTTTGTATATCAATTTCTCTCCTTCCATATTTCTATTGCATTTTTGACATCTTGACTGGGAGCTATTCTGCTGACTGAAGGGACATTTTCTGAGCTATGGATCAATCTCAGAAGATCATCTTGACTCCATTTAATTTCTTTGAATGGAAAGCAGGGATGGAGATACTGTTGAGAGCAAAAGGTCTCTATACGGTGACTATGGAAACTGAAGTAGATCCCAATGTAGCTATAGAGAAAATTAAATGGCACAACATGAGGGATGAGGCCTATGGTCTCTTGTGTCTGAGCATACCCAGAGACCTCCTCTTCCATCTTGATGGATTGACATCACCTAATGAAGTATGGGAGAATATTGTAGATATTTTTGGTAAGATAGATGATATGAGAGGACATCAAATTGAGAATGAATTGATCTCTTTGAGTCCTAGTAGCTTTGAATCCCTGCAACTCTACTTTTCCAAGTTTAAAGCCCTTGTTTTGCAGCTAAAACAATGTGTAATTGAAAAGGAGGAGAAACTAGTTTTGGCCATACTCTCAAAGCTTGGTCCTAACTATTCAATGTTTGTTTTGAACTTCCATGCCAAAAATTTGATAGCTCGAGCCTGGAATATGCCTAATCTTGTAGAGTTCATGGAATCCCTCACACAAGAACAAGATAAACTGGTGATGATGGGAACCATTATACCTTCCAAATACCAAGATCTGGTTGCTGGAGATTCAAGGGTAGATTCAAAAGGCAAGAAGAAAGCTAAGAAGCCACCTGATCAGAAGAGAGACAAGAACAAGTCTCAGGAGTAGCCCCCAGGCTCCAAGAAGAACTTCTAAAAGAAGAAGAACAAAGGAGAAATGAGCAAGTGAGCACACTGCAGTAAGGGCTATCATCATGAAAGCTCCTGTATGAAGAAGAAAATTGACATGCTGACCCAACTCCTAGAGAAGAATAACATATCCCTTCCTGATAGCTCAAAGAAGAGGGAAGGAGCTCAAAGAAAAGGGAAGGAGGATCAAATTCAGAGGACAGAGAGAGAGTACATGCATTGGTTGCTGGCACATCAAGCTCACCTAGCTTCATCATAGACTCTAGAGCTTCAAGACATATGGTTTCGACCAAGGAGGCATTCTTCTCTCTTGACATGTCAAAAGGTCCACCAATAGTGCTGGGAGATGACTCTCTCACTAACAGTTTGGGTAAAGGAAGGATCGATCTTGACCATGGTAAGTTCAACAATGTATTTAATGTTCTAGGTCTTGCCTCTAACCTCTTGTTAGTGTATCAGATGACCCACACAAGGTCTCAAAAGAATTTCATATTCTCCCTTGATGATTTTGAGATCATAGAGATATTGAGTGATAAATTCATTGCAAAAGGAGTTACTGATCACACTTCGAAGGTATACATGTTTTCATATTTCCTACCCTACTCAAACCCCTGTGCTCTTCTGATTCATGCCAATGAGACAAGCAAGCTTTGGCATGAAATATTTTTCCATCTTAACTATAAGTATCTTTCTGATCTAAGTGAAAAATAAATGATCATAGGGTTTCCAAAGATTAAGTTTTCCAATGGAGTCTATCAAGGTTGTATCTTAGGAAAACACCCAGAGCATAAATTTGAGAGAGCTAGTCATGAGAGAACCTCTGTACCTCTTGAGTTGACTCATAGTGATGTTTCTGATCCATTTCCTCATATGTCAATGAGTCAGGAAAAATATGCATTAACCTTCATAGATGACTTTTCCAGGTACTGTTGGGTTTACTTCCTAAACTATAAGTCTGAATTTTTTGGCCTCTTCAAAGTCTTTAAGGCTTTGGTTGAAAACTAGTCTGGGAGGAAACTCAAGATCCTTATATTTGAAAATGGTGGTGAGTATGTCAATTATAAGTTCATTCAATATTGGGAAGATGCAAGTATTTATATGTAGCATTCAATCCCTTACACACCACAACAAAATGGTGTTACTGAGAGAAAGAACAGATCACTGAAAGAGATGGCAACCTATATTATGGACGCTAAGACTTTTCCACCAAAGTTTTGGGTAGAGGCTATAAACTATGCATCCTATATCCAGAATAGGGTGCCTCATAAACATCTTGATGGTATGACTCCTTTCAAATCATGGAGTGGGCACAAGCCAGATGTGACCCATTTCAAGATTTTTGGCTCAAGGGCTTGGGCTAGAATTCCAACAGAAAAGAGGAAGTCTTTGCAGCCCCAAAGCCGAGATTGTCTATTTGTTGGATACTCTAAATATTAAAAATGGTAGAAGCTAATAAAATTGAGCACAAACAAATCCTTCATTGAAAGGAGTGTTTAGTTTCGAGAAGAGCCTTTAGCAGCAGTTGAAGTTGGAGAGTCTTCTTCACCAACAGAACCATTGAATGTAAGTGAAGAGACAAATGAGTTTGTTGATTCTAATATTTCTGATAATGATGATTTAATTGAAAATATTGACATTCCTACAAGGCCCAAATGGGAAGCAAAGACCATTCATGCAGCTAGGGAACTAGCTGGAAATCCTAGTGATCCTAGGAGGACTAGATCTCAGTTTGAGAGTGCCCTGTATATGAAAGACCCTTTGTTTGTAGAGAAATTATATATAATGGTGGAATCAAACCCACAAACACATGAATATGCAGCACATGATCCAATATGGAAAACAACCATGAAATAAGAATTTAGCTCACTCAGGAAGAACAACACTTGGGAACTGGTTGATCTTCCCCCAGGGAGGAAGCTAGTTCAATGTAAGTGGGTTTTAAAAAATAAGTTTTATATGGATGGTTCACCTTTTAAATATAAGGAAATATTGGTATCCAAGGGCTACTTATATGTACATGGTATTGACTACAATGAGACCTTTGCATCAGTGGCAAAGATGGTCTCCATCAAGCTAGCCTTAGCTATTGCAACTTCGAAGCAGTGGGAGGTACATCACATGGATGTGAAGTGTGCTTTCTTGAATGGAGATCTTACTGAATATATTTACATGCATCAGCCTCAAGGGTTTGTTACTAATCCATATTTTGTGTCCAGGCTAAAGAAATCATTGTATGGGATTAAGCAAGCCCCCAGGGCTTGATATGCCAAGATTGATGGCTTTCTGCTGTCATTGAGTTTTGTTCGATGCAAATATGATCCTAATGTTTATTTGAAGCTGATTCATGGTTAATTGGTGATTATTGTCTTGTATGTGGATGACCTTCTGATTACAGGAAGTTCAAAGAAATAAATTGCATCCTTGAAGGATGCAATGAACCACACATTTTGTATGACTGATTTGGGGTTGTTGAGCCAATTTTTGGGTCTTGAAATTGCTCAATCCCAACATGGAATAAAGTTACATCAGTCCAATTATGCTTTGTATTTTCTGAACAAGTTCAACATGAAATATTGTAAGACAAGCAAGACTCCTTTCCTTACAGGAGTTAAGCTTGAAGAAGCAGGTTCTTCTCCTATGGTAAATAATACACTATATAGACAACTGATTGGGTGTTTGCTGTACCTTACACACACTCAAGCTGATATTTTTTATGCTGTAAGTGTGGCTTCAATATACATTGATAAGCCTCATGAGATCCATTGGAGAGGAGCCAAAAGGATCCTTAACTTTGTTCAGGGAACAAGAACTCATGGGATCTTCTACAAAGCTAAATCTGATCTTGATTTGATTGGGTTTACTGACACTGATTGGGCAGGTGACAAAAAAGATCAAACATAAACATTAGGATATGTGTTCATACTTGCTGAAGGACCAATCAGATGGTCAAGCAAGAAACAGAGTGCCATTTCACTCTCATCTACAAAAGTAGAGTACAGAGGAGTTGTAAATGCAACAACTCAATGTTTATGGTTGAAGGGGATACTTGGTGAGTGTGACTTCGAATAAGAGTTTTCAACCATTATTTATTGTGATAATCAGAGCACCATTCGAATCTACAATGATCTAGTTCAAAGACAGAGAACCAAACACATTGAGATCCATATGCACTACATCAGACAGCTTGTGCATGATGGCACCATTCACCTACTCTTTTGTGCATATTTAGAACAAGTAGCAGACATCTTCACCAAAGTTTTTTGTGAGAAGACATTCAGCAATCTAAAATCACTGCCAGGGATTACTGATCATGCTGTGAAACATGATTGATGACAATATTTTAAAATTTTGTTTTACTGTCCATGTTTAAGGGAGGATTTTCCCACTAGGTTTTTGCCTCTTTCCTTGGTTAAATGGACATGCAGTATGTAAAGGATGACTAAGCCTTGTTGCTAGGCCCTATATTTTTCTGATATTTACTCATAAGTTAGGCTTAAGGGGTGGCGTTAGAATATTCAACCCATAGTTAGCTACCTTAGACAATAATTAATCCATTTTTGTCTTATTTGCCTAGTTTCCAATATTCCACTCTATGCAAGTTGTCTTCCACATGTCCTAGAAGTAAAACTTGATAAAACTGAGTCATGAAGCACTTGAGAAACCTCTTGGAATCCATATTTAGCATATCTTCTTTATTCCATATCCTCCCTAGCGCATATCTACTTTTTCTGCTTTGTTTCCTACTTTACTGAGATTTATGGCAAACGGGAAAGTAAGACTAGGTGCAGTTGAATTGTTTTTTTCCCTCATCATCCTCCATTATTTTCTCCTCATAAAAGCATGCATGAGTTGTATTTCCATCACCTATTACCTTTCCTACTTAAATTTTCAAATTCGTGAGCTCCTAGGTAGATTTGGAAACTGCTTTATGCACCTGTGGGGGATTTGACTAGATTTAGTAAGCCTGATTTTGACTATTTTGAATGGAATCCTTATGCATTCAAATCTCTAATGTAATTATATATTGCAGAAGCCTATGAATTCATAAGGTTGGCTACTGTACACTTATTCAATACATATTAGTGTTATGCTCCAATTTTAGTCTCCTTTGTGTGTAAATTTGCAGGTTTGATTAGCAATTTTGTGAGTGCAATTGTTCTATCACTTGGGTTCAATTTCCACAAGGGAATCTTGTGCAATGTAAGTGGGTATTTAGAACCAAACTTTCTTCATATTCTTCTGATATTAAGTACAATGCAATATTAGTTGCTAATGGATTTTATGAACTCCAACGATTGGACTACACCGAGACCTTTGCACCGGTTGCAAAGATGGATTCGATTAGGCTAGTTTTAGCCATTGTTGTGAGTAAATGTTGGGAGGTTAACCACATGGATGTAAAGAGTGCATTCCTCCATGGTGAACTGGAGGAAGAGATCTACATGCAGCAACATGATGGTTTCCAAGAGGATCCTTCACTTGTTTGCAAGTTGAAGAAACCACTCTATGGGCTCAAGCAAGCCTTAAGAGCCTGGTATGCTAAAATGGATGGTTTTTTTCTCTCAATTAGTTTCATTCGATGCAAATCTGATCCAAATGTGTATTTTCAGAAAATTTATGATGTATTGCAGGTTATTGTACTGTATGTAGATGACCTCTTAATTACAGGGCACTGCACCAAACAAATTGGATCAATTAAGGCATCTCTACACAATGAGTTTGCAATGAGAGATCTAGGATTAATAAAACAATTTATGGGATTGTTAATTGAGAAATATGAAAGAGGAACCATGCTCAGCCAACATAAGTATGCTTCAGAACTGCTAATAAAGTTCAATATTGCTTATTTTAAGGCATCCAAGTTCCCATTTCTTTATGGCATAAAACTAGGTGAATTTGGTGATTCTCCTCTGGTATATTGCTCAATGTACATGACGCTAGTTGGTAGTTTTATGTAACTTACACATACCACACCTTATTTATCTTATTATGTTAGATATGTATAAGGTATATGTAGCAGCCACATGAGGTCCACCGGAAGGAAGACGCAAATATCCTTCAATATTTTAAGGGAACAAAGAGTTTCGAGGTACACTATGCAGCTAGTTCTTCACTAGAACTAGTTGGATTTTTTGATTCATATTGTGCTATAGATCTCAATGAAAGAAATTCCACTTCAGGTTTTGCTTTTATTCTTGTTGATGGTCCCATTTTTTGGTCTAGAAAGAAACAACACACAATTTATTTTTTGTCAACAGAGGTCGAATATAAGGGAGCAGGGAATGCATCCACACAATGTGTGTGGTTGCAAGGTATTCTTCTGGAGGTTGATGTTTCATTTGAGTCACCCTCTATCATTTGTTTTGATAATAAAAGTGCCATCAAGATATCTATAGATCCAGTACAGTGGTTTTTGGGTTGTGTTCTACTATCTTAAATACACCTAATGTTTAATCCATATTTAATTTAAGAACAACTTAACCCATCTTTAAGTTAAGGTGAAAAGAAAATAAAAGAAATAAGAAGAACTTAATCCATATTTAATTTAAGGTGAAAATAAAATAAAAGAAGAATAATAAAACCTTAATCAATGACCTAAAACAATAAAACTTTAATTGTAATGCTTAAATAAAAATGATCAACTACAAACATAATCCAAATATTGACAAAACAAAACTAGAAACAATCTTACAATACATAAAAAAACACTAAAAATAGAACCGAGGGTTAAATTTCAGACTGAACAGTAGGTCTATAAGGGGTGGTTGAATGGAAGACTAAACAGACAGTCCGAATGGCAGTACGTACAGTTGAAAATGATAAAAAATAACCTAAATGAACTAATTCTTCAACTGAAGTTATGCAGATATAAACCTAATGCATGGAATCAATAAACAAACCTATTTAATCAAAAATTTACTTTAAACTAACTCTTAAACAAAAAGAAAGTATTTCATATTAAACTAATTAGCAAGCTAGAAATTAATTTAAACAGACTGGAAATTAACTTAAGCAAGTTCATGGTAGGAAATAAATAAACAGAACCGAATCTAAATGAAAGAAAACTATTTCATATAAGCAAATTCATAACAAGAAATAAATAAACAAGACTGAATTCAAATGGAAGCAAAGTATTTTATATGTTTGGAAATAAAGATTGACAACAATACTGGAATGAAATGACTGTAAATAAAATAACTGAAAGAAAATAACTGAAAGCAAATGACTGGAAACAAATGACTAAAAGCAAAGATATTTGCCCATATACTTGTTTAACTGCTGAAATGAAACTAAGCTAATGCAATACATGAAATAAAATAGCACTTACTATTATCTAATGAAAACAAACTGGAAATTAAACTAGACTAGCTAAAATAGAAAAGGAAGAACTGAATTAAACAAATAAATGAACCTCTGGTTGATGAGGGGCCCTCTCAACAATTAGGGGTGATTCCTGCTAACTTTTACTCAAACGCAATCTTCAACAGCAATGCATACAACTCTTTATTCAAACTTAGAAACAAAATTACAGTGTTTATGAACTGTTTAACAAAATACTTCCCTAACTCTCTCCTGACTAACTCTGCTTTGTATTTGGAGACTCATATATATCATTTACATGAGAGATGAGCAAGTCGACCCTCAAAGATCAACTTCTGTCTAATTTTAGTCAATATTTAAAGTCACATAATTGATCAGCAACCAATGCATGGATGTATTCTTCTTCAATGCGATTGTGGCATAATGTGGTGAGTTTGCTCCTTCTTTAGCATGAACAGGCCTCCCTCAACGTGCTTGATATGGCGACGATCCCTTCCTTAGCGCGGAGGATGGATTGGTGCTGAACGCAGGATTGTACACAACAACAGGATTCTAGAATGCAGGTCCCTCATCAGCGTGAGCGTGTGGAGAGGTGCTATTGTGGAGAGCGAGAGTGGCGACACAGTTGGTCTTCTAGAACGCAGGTCATTCTGTCACTTAAACACACAGCCTTGTGATATTTTAATATTAAAACAGAGGAGGCTGTGAGAAAACAACAAATTTCCATTCCTTTGAGCGCATGGATAGTGAGCAGCTAGGTGGAAATCCCTCCAGATACGTGGATGATTAGTTCAGTTGTAGGTTATTGCATGTTTAAATTCCCAAAACCGGTTATGGATAGCACACAGGATGATGAGCGAGCTGAATGGAACACTGAGTCGTGAGTTGTATATATTGCGCATCGATCTAGGGAAAACATGGCAAACCACCAACAAATTTCGTGCAACGGATGGATGGCGAGCTAAACACCAAGCTGGATCATGAGCTAAAGATATTGTGCAAAAGGTAGGCTGAATGCATTTTTGGTTTTAGATATGGTTAAATAATATCATTTTGAGTTAATAAAATCATAAAAATGATATTAATAACCAAAGTTGTAATAACATCAAATTTGTTCTTACCTTGTGCTGAAATAACGATTTGCATGACATAAAATATACTAAAGATAATAAAATATGTGTTTAAATATGTTATTTAATTTCCAAAAATCATAATAAAATGAGACTCAAAATTCCCCAAACATGAGAAATTCCAGGTCCCACTGAGCAAAAAGAAAATGATTAAGGAAGAAGGAAAAGTTGCGCTAGTAACTGTCTTGTACGTGGCAAATGAAGGGAATAATTTAAACTTTAATCTTATAAAATAATATTTATTTTATGTCAAAATAGAAAAGGTTTTACTAGTCTTATTTTAATAGCTTGTCAAGTTCAAAAATAATTCAGCATTTGTTCAATGGTTATGATATAAGATTTATAAGATAGAAGGTGCAAGAAAATAAAAGTAAAAATGATGGAATAGTAAAAGATTTGGATTTCTTAGGAGACCATGCTATTATAGAAAAACTCAATATGTGTGTCATTTAACAAGCATATGCATTTGATAAATAAATTTATAAATTTTATAATTAGTTCAACCATGTCCAAAGTAAAACTTTGGAAAGGTTGAACATATATCACAAATGCATAAATAACATTCTTATTTAACAAGAAAAATAGTTTTCATGTGTATTTAAATAAAAATATGCTAACAGTAAAATGATAACAAAAGAAATTTTAAGGTCAAAGCATCCATACAAAAATAAAACTATGTTCAAAAAAAAAATTTGGCTGACAAATTTTAATCATTCATGCTATAATACCACAATATCTCATTCAGACCACCATCTGAACCATTATTCAGATCCGTCGTATAGTCTTCCATCAAATCCTTGGTAAGAACATGCTTCATGCTAAACCGGAAAAGATTTTAACATTTGTCAGAGATAAGCAATTTTGTCATAATAATAAAAGATAAAAGTAGACAAATATTTTGTTCCAAATCTTCCTAATTCTCCCCCAAACCAAAGATATGGCATGTCCTCATGCAAAGGAGAAGAATAGTTTATTTTATATAATAAAAAGTGCGAGTATGTTGTTATTGTTTTATAAAGAAAACAAAAATTGACTACTAAAGGAAAGTGATTCACATATGGATATTTATGAAAAATAACAGTGCTTAGAAAGACAATTTAAAGAGACAATAATATAATTGAAACAATGCCATAGGAAAAGCTAGGCATCTATGCCTCATTGTAAAGATATCTTGTCATCATAAAATACTTTGAGTTTACCCCAGAGTGTGTGAAATATGTAAGTATCAGTCCCATTTCTAGGATAATAACATCCTAGTTATTGATTGAATTAGATGGTGAGGTCCAAGCCCAACTTACATCGATTCTCAAGTGATAGTAAAGATAATGGGCCTTAACAATTTTTTATTTTTTTGAAAAATTTCCTGTATATGATCATTATTTTATGAATCATGTGCATAATAGTGCATTAACTAGACCTCTTCACCTGATATTTCCCCGCTGCCAGCAAGCCTATTCAGTACCCCAGCGGGTTTATCTTGGTACCATGCAAGTATAGTCCCACTGCCAACGAGCCTGTTCAGTACCCCAATGGGTTTACTTGCATTTACCAAGCTTCATAGTTTTAAGTTGTTATGTAGCATTGACCTGCTACCAGCAGGCCTATTCAGTACCCCGATGGGTTTTCCTTGTATAATGATATTAAATATATGGAAGCCAATTGGTACCAGAGCGTGTTAAGTCCTGCTAAAACACATAATTTAATTTTAAAGAATAAACTTACAAATAGCTTTTTATACTAGCCTTAATCATAAATCAAATCAAAAGAGAATAACTTAAAGCTATTCTTTCACCTTAGAATCCATCTTTTTCAGAAGAGATAAGTAATGTTCCCCACAGGTAAAAATTCCACCTACTCTCGAGTTATCACAAAGAGATATTTGAGAGACAAGTTTTGATAACAAGTATAGGATGAAGTAGTAATCCATAGGCACATGATGAATGATAATGAGAATAGGTCTTATCAAGCACTGTTCGAAATAACAAATCAGAAATATACATGTTTGAATCAAAATATCAGAAACTATCTAAATCATAAAATGAGCGGTTAAGAATGATATGCAAGGAGTTATCCTTAATTGTCACTACAAATTGGAAATTAAGAAAAGTTAAGATACCTTACGAGCGTAATTACATTTTCCAGATAATACTTCTTGAGCTGCTTATAGAGATAAAGTATCCATGATCAAATTGCAAAACCACTTGTTAGATGATTCAATTTATTCATAAAAACATAGAAAGAAAAAGAGTCGCATGTAATATATTTTATCAGAAGTGACTTTTATTTATTCATAGAAGCAAAAACATATCTACATATATACAAGTGATGATAACCCATAATGATTTCACAGATTGAGAGGAGGAGGAATAACTTCCTCTTCAATCAGTTCCATTTCTCTATGCTATAAAACATTTTTTATGAAATCTTGTCTAGATGTTGGTTGGTGGTAAATCCTAATTCTATGTCCATTCACTATAAAGGAAACTTCTGAGCCATCAATTGTTTTAATTTTTACTGATCTATTATCAAAAGTTGTAACTAATTCATAAGGACCCAACCAATGGGTAGTTAATTTTCCTTTAAAGTTTTTAAACCATGAATCGAATAGTAATGCCGAATCTCCATCATTAAATTGCTTTTGCTTGATAAATTTATCATGTCATTTCTTCCATTGATTCTATATTAGCATGGTTCTTTGGAGCACATCCTGTCTAATTTCATCTAATTCATTAATCTGTAGGATTCATTGTTTCTGTGCTTCATCCAAATCCATACCTAACTGTGCTGCCATATGAAAGGTTTTAACTTGAAATTAAATAGGTAAAAGGACTTGTTTTCCATATACTAACTCATAGGGGGTATGTCCAGTAGTATTTCTCCATGTTATCCTATAGGCCCATAAAGCCTATGGAAGTCTATCTTCCCAATCCTTATGATGTAAGTGAATGGTATTGGTTAAAATAGCTTCTAATACTTTATTGGTTGATTCTACTTGGTCATTAGCCTGAGGATGGTAAGGTGAAGACTTGCAATGTCGGATACCATACTTCGTAGTGATCTACTGCATTAATTTGGAAGTGAACTGAGTACCTTGGTCTATGACAATTTATCTGGGTACACCAAATCGGGTAAATATTTCCTCATATATGAATTATACTATATATTTCTCTGTAGCCCTAAAAAAAGCTTTAGCTTCTACCCATTTGGTAACATAATCTGTGCAAACCAAGATATATTTCTTTTTACAAGACATGGGAGAGATTGGTCCTACAAAATCAAGAGCCCATTTTTCAAAAGGCTCAATCATGACCTGAGGTTATAAAGGCATTTGGTCTGATGTTGTCGGTCTACCCATTCTTTGACAACTATCACATCCTTTAACGTATTTGGCAGCATCCTTAAAAATGCTTGGCCAGTAATAACCGGATTGTAGTACTTTGTATGATGTCCATTTATCAAAAAAGTGTCCTCCGCATGGTCCATCATGGCATGATCAAAGGATGTTTGTCATTTCATCCTCCCACACACATCTTATAATAATAAGATCTGGGCTAGTGTGAAAGAGGTCATTATCAACCCAGGAATAGTTAGAGCTTTGTACTATTATGCAGCGTTTCTCGTATGGAGCCAAATGGTGTGATACTTTTCCAGTCACTAGATAGTTTGCAATATCAGCAAACCAAGGGGTTTGAACAAACAAACAAAATAGATGTTCGTCAGGAAAAGTACCATCAATAGGTTTATTATCACTATCGTGTTGTATACAAGAAAGAAAATCAGCCACTAAGTTTTCTTTACCAGGTCGATCAATGACAGTAATATTAAATTATTGTAATAGGAGAAGCCATTGGGTAACTCTACCATCGGTGATCAGTTTATTCATTAAGAATATAATGGTAGAGTGATCGATGTGCACAAAAGCTTCGTACCCTTTAATATAATGGAATAATTTATTAATATAATAGACTACTGCCAAAAATTCTTCTTCAGTAACGGTATAGTTTAGTTCGGTAGGAGAAATATTTTTGCTGATAAATAAATGGCATAAGGTGATTGTCCTTGTTTTTGGCCTAAGACTCCTCCTATGGCCATATCAGAAGCATCAGTAGACATATGAAAGGGAAAGGTCCAGTTAGGGCCCCTAAGTATTGGTGCTACTAATAGTTTAGCTTTTAAAATCTCAAAAGCATTTTGACAATATTTTTTCCATTGGAATTATACATCTTTTATGAGCAATTTAAACATTGGTGCAACTATCTTTGTAAAGTTTTCAATAAAACGACGATAATATCCTGCATGAACCGAAAATATTCTCACCTCCTTTTGGGTTTTTGGAGATTCAAGGCCAACTATTACTTCGATCTTAGCAGGGTCTACCTTAATTTCCTAAGAAGAAATATGGTGTCCTAAAACTATACCTTCTGTCAGTAACATTTTACACTTTTCATGACTAAGAGCTAAATTTGTTTCTTGACATTGGATTAGAAGTTTCTTGAGGTTGTCAAGAGCTTCTTAGAAAGTATTACCATAGGCTATAAAATCATCCATGTATACCTCAACACAGTCATGTATAAGATCAGAAAAGATGCCTAAGACTACTCGCTGAAAAGTAGCGGGTGCATTACATAAGCCAAATGGAAAAACTTGATAAGCAAATGTCCCCCAAGGACATGTAAAAGTTTCCTCATCCTGGTCTTCTGGTGCTATTAGTATCTGATTGTATCCACTATATCCGTCGAGAAAGAAGAAATACTGCTTACCTGAAAAGGTATCTAATACTTGGTCAATAAAGGGAAAAGGAAAGTAGTCTTTAAGAGTGGCTTTGTCCAGTTCCCTAAAATCAACAAAAATATGCAATTTCCCTATAACTTTCTTTGGAACTACCACTAGAGGAGACACCCATTTGGTATCAGAAATAGGATAGATGAAACCGACGGTAAGGAGTTTTTGTAATTCTTCTTTTACTATATCTTTCAAAGCAGGATTCATCCTCCTCTAAGGCTATCTTATAGGTGGTATATTTGGATCCATATAAATGTTGTGAGTACAAGTGTCAGGGTGTATAACCTTCATATCAATGTAATCCCATGCGAATGCTCTGGTTTGTTTTTTAAGAACCTTAAGTAGTTGATCTTGTTGATATTCACTTAACCCTACATTTATGTGCAGAAAATTTTCATGGCCAACTTCACAAGGTATGGTGAAAGGTCCTGTATGGTATTCCATTGTGAAGACACAAGGTGTTTCTATAAACATTGAGAGAGCCATAGTTTCCTAAAAATCATCTCCAAATATTTCATCAAATTTAGCAAACGATTGAGGAAAATATATACTAGTGGTGGAGCAAATAAACTGATTCAATAAATTCTCAGTAGTCTGCTCCTGCAATGCCCAGGAGAAATCATTAGGAAACAAAAGGTCATCAAAATATTCATCCCCAAAGGAAAAATTTGACCACCATGAATTTTCAATTACTGGTTGTGCTGGGGGATATAAAATAAGTCTTTGGGTAGACAAACCATTGGAAATGGTCATCTCCCCATCCCTACATCCTATAAAAGCATTGGCAATAGCTAACCATGGTCTTCCCAAGATATTAGGATGTCCTTTAGAAGGATCCTTTGATTCTATGGCCATAAATTCGATTGGGTATTCCCATGCAGCTACTGATACAATAATTTCATCCAGGACTCCAACAGGTTTTATTGTAGTACGGTCTGCTAGTTCCAAGATGGAAGGGGTAGGTCGAAGAAATTATCCCAACTGTAAAACTTCTAAAACTGAGGTGGTCATCATATTGATGTCTAATCCTAAATTGATTAATGTGTTATCTATGACGATATTATTTTTAGTTGCAGTCACTACTGGGGCTCCTAGATTTGTATATTTTGCAATTTTAGACTGATCTAACATATATCCATACATCTCTCCTATGACATGAATTGTAAGGGGGTATTTTTGTTTCTTCCCTATGTGTTTAATGCATAATTAATTTATTACCTTACTGTAAATTGGTATATATTTAATAGCTTGCAATAATAGGATTTTGATACAGATATGCTTTAATTCATTCAAGATATCACACTCAGAATGAACTACGAGTTTTTCTATTACTAGTCTTGCTGGAAATGGAGGAATTCTTTGTTCCTGAATAGGTTCTTGTAGAGGATGGGTAGGTACTAGATATTTTGGAATGTTAACATCCTCCAAGATGGCATCATTCATGGTTTCATTTGAATCTTCTTCTTATTCATTTTCCTCAAGAATGATGACTGATGTTCTGGGTTTATCATTAACAACTCTTCCATACCATAATTGAATCTCATGTATAGGTACAGTCGAAACAAGATAGGATGGAAGAGTTTATAACTCAATATTGTTAAGAGCTTCAGTTGCTTTATTATTAGTGTTATCACTCCAGGAAAATCCACTAGGTTGCAGCTCAAGGATGCCAGGTAACTTAAATTTTTTTTAGGGTTTTCTAAATGGATCAAGTAAGGTAACCTATAGAACCTCACACTCTCAGGACATGCATGAAACTCAATCGGGGATAAGGCTTCTAAATACCACTGTTTAGAGGTTTGATAATATGGTGCAGAGATGGAGAAATTATTGTAGGAATATATTAAACCCACTCACAACTTAGGATAAAATAATTAATCATTATTTGATTAATTATTCACCCACTAGCTTAATTAGTTGGCATCCACTTGCACCTTAAAGTCAATAAATGCCATATATATCCTAGGAATGTTTTATTTCCAATTTTGGGTTGATATTGACCACATTTTTACCATCCAAAATTAGTATACAGGACTTTACAGTAGATTCTTCTTTTTCTACTTTTCCTATTTTTTTATGGATAAGATAAAAGCTAGTCAACTAGGAAACTGGGAGCTTTTGTTTCCAACCCATCCTCAATTATTTTTTCTCCATTTTCTAGTATTAGTGTGTTTTTTCCATATCCTTGACAACTCACTCATGATTTTTCCAACTCTTGAGGTCCTTGATAGATTTGGTAAGTGCTTTAGCCAACTATGGGGGTTTGCTATATTTTGTTAAGTCAGCCTTTTTGAGCTTTATGAGTTGTTTCCATACAATTCGATTTTCCTATGAGGGATGCACTATTTATGTACACTATTATTCATCATTATTCAATGGAAGGATACACACCAATATTCATCTCTTCATTCATGTGATTCAGTCCCTTTTCTTCTCTCTATTTTTCCTATGTATGCTTGTGAGAATTCTTAGTAGCAAGATCTATTTCCTGTGCTTCTTCTTAGCATCATTGCTCATAGCATAGATATATTATTTCTACATGGTATTAGAGAAGCAGGTTGATTAATTTCTATAGATTTGAGGAGTGCTTCCAGTCTCCTATCCTTCTCTGAAGAAGAGCTTGTCTAGCTTACAAGATTTTCTCCTAGTTTGTTTTGCAGGTTGTTGTTGGCTATTTGGGTAGACCCGGGTTTACTATAATCAACCAACAAAACCACTAGCTCACTGGCCCTTTCGGCGATAGACCGAAAAGTGGCCTGAAGTCTCACCTGAAGTGACTCTAATGGGTTGGCCAAGGACTCAAGTGTCTTGGACCAGGTTCTGTTGTGATCCTACTTGCGACTCGCAGCTCTTCTAGCTGCGAGGTCTCTTACTCTGCGTGTCGCATGATCCTCTGCTCACATTGCACAACCTCCTCATCTCACGGATCTTCTAACCACGAGATATTCCTTTATCCCGCCATATGGTCCTTCTCTATGTCGCGCACTTTCCCTAACTCGCAATATCTCTGGCCTTATTGCATCACCGTGCACCGTGCAACACACAGCTCCTACCCAACACTAAGTCCTCAACCTACAGTATCGCGCATCACAACTCCTCTGCCAATGTGATATCACCTCTCTGTGATATTCTACGTCCACGGTTTAGCGCCCTTAGCGTTGCTCGTGTCGACGTGCAAGACTTAACATACAAGGCTATTCAATACTGCAACTAGTGACTGTTTTACGCAAAGCATAAATGAACCATATAAAACATGCCAGAGACTTCTGACTTATGTTTATCCTTCTATATTGTTGTGAACTGATTAACACATTCATTCATTAAGCTATAAACAAAATCCATGAAATGACTGAGACTGCATAAGTAAACATAAGACATAAACCAATCACATAACACCTGATTTTAATGTGGTTCACCTCCAGGATGGAAGTTATGTCCACAGAACTGTGTTTTTCTTATAGCTCAGGGGAAGGTAAAACACAGTTCTATTGCACCGCATATGCAACTCAATATATTCTCTCTTAGATCTCTTCTCTCTCTATATTGCTCTCCTACAATATACTCTTCCCTCTTTGTCGATCCCTGAGGATCGTTACATGCATACTCTATAAGCCAGCTGCTGGTCACAGTAAGATTGCTACCGCTAATAACAAGAACTAGAGCTCGACTTTTACAACTGTCTAACAATCTACAGACAACTAACAACTGGGAAAACCCACTAATTTCCAACTAACCAACCCTTTTACAATACAAAATATATCCCTTTATAGGAGGCCCGAAGGTCTCGCCATTACAACACTGTGGGCCTGTCCCAACAGTAACCCAAAACCCTAACTAGTGATATTCGGCCATATCTATACTTGAGGTAGCCGCTTTCCATCACACCACAGCTCTTTGCAGTCTTCCATGCTTCCCAGCACTGATCATGGGTACTATGCACCGCTTCACTTTTCTATCCTTCGTCTTCAATGCTTCAGCCTCGTTGCTCCTTCTCCTTTATGAGGGTCGCTAATCCCTCCTGTCTTCTGCCGCTGCCTTCAATGTAGTGGGTGAGCTCTCTCTTCTCGGCCGCTCAGGTACCATTGCCTTTCTTGACTTTTCTATCTTAAAATTCCTGGTTTTCGGCTCTGCTCTCCAGCTGGAAACATGCTACGGCGTCGTAGCTCTGTCTTATCTTCTTTCCGCCAAAACTTATCCCTCTGCTAAACTAGCAGCTTCTTCTGTAGCTGCGGGACCCTGCTCCGACAATTTCAAAGATTATCTCCTAGAGCATATCAACAACTTCAATATGGATTCAAAATTTCCTCTACTATCTCCTTTCAACTATGTTGATTGGAAGCCAAAGATGAGTGCATACTTGAAGAGGCAATGTCTCTTTGATGTCTCCATTGGTGCATTGAGTGAACCTGAGTCTTATGAAGAGAAGATTGATTCACTAAATAATTATGATAGAGCTTATGGAATTATGTATTTGGGAATGTCTCCAAATATGTATCATCTTATATATTCTACTGAATTTCCATTTGAGCTTTGGAAAATTTTGGACAAAGCTTTTGGTTTGCAGGAAATTGAAGATGAAGCATGGAGCGAACCTAGCATCTCCTCTTGTTATCTATCTCAAGATTTCTTAGCCTCTATATTCTCTGATGAATTTGACCATGATGAATAATTTTCTCATATAGTTCATGTTGTTTCTGCCCTCTTTTATTTGAATGCTTCCCCCTTCAATGAAGAAGCAAATATTGAAGAGCCATCTTTTTCTGTGTCTCTTGAAGGTGATTTTTATTCTTGTGATACTATTGATGAAAAATAAGTCACATATAGAGCTGCTAATGATATTTATTATGATCCTATAACCCATTCATTATTCTCTAAATCTCCTATCTTAGATTCTGAGATCTATGTGCCAGATTCTTCACACCTTTTCCATACCTCTCTCATTGATGGTGCGCAACCCAGTGACTTCCAGGATGTTTGCTTAGCCACATCAAGCCTTCTTTGTCTCATACCACTTACCTTAATTGATCTCATGTGCTTCAACATATCCTCCTTTGTTCTTGGCATCAATACTCAGAGCCTTCTTGAATATTGTGAACATCTCATTCTTTCCTCCTTTCATACAGAGGATTCATTACCAGTGTATTCCCATGAGTCTATTGATATGCTTATATGTGATCCTTTGGATTCTGATTTATAAGAATATTTTCAGGTTGATACACATATAATACAACCATCCATACCATCTACCATACCTCTGAATAATCCAAATACTATACAAATCCCAAGATCACTAGTTGATTCCTCATTGGTCTCTTATGCAGTGATATTTATCTTACATGGTTTGAAATCTTTCCTATATTTCATTGGATGGTTATCCATGACCTTATTCATATATGGATTGATATTAAACATGTTTGTATCTATTCTAAACATTTATCGTTCATATCTTATGCCCATCCATCATTCAGATTTTTACACCTATCAGTTTTCCCCAGCTGCTCATAATTTTCCTAGTTTATCCCTACATCCTCATGGAGACATTGAAGCCTTTATCCTTTCTGTTCCATATGTCAATATTTCTGATATATCAGAGTTTTATTAGCCTCAAATCAGATCTATATAGGTTCTACATCATATTGGAAGATTGACATGTGATTCACATCACAATTTTGTAGCTATTCAGGGAATTGGGTGTGAAATAAATTGTCTTAACTTTTGTACTCTTTGGGAAGGAGTATGCACAGATATATTTTCCTTTTCAGATTATGTTTTCAGATCAGAGTTTGACAGCAGAAAGAAGCATTCAGATAATGCTCCTACTTCATCAGTTGATGAGATACAAGGAGTCTCTCATCTTCCTTCTTGCAGGTTCTCCACTCCAGCGCATGATCATGGAGTTCATGATTTCTTCAACAAGTCCTTCATCCAGTTCAAGCAGTTGAGTCAGCTCATTAAAGTGAAGATGAAGATATGTTGAAGACACATTTAAAATTATGTACCTTGTCCTATCTCGAGGGAGGATTTTCCCCATGTGGTTTTGCCTCTTTCCTCACTTTTCTAGACATAATAATTGTTAAAGGGTGACCATAGCCTTGTTGCTGGGCCCTATATGCATCCATATTTTTTGTCATACCATCATAAATTTAGACTTATAGGGGGGTGTAGGAATATATTAAACTCACTCACAACTCAGGATAAAATAATTAATCATTATTTGATTAATTATTCACCCACTAGCTTAATTAGTTGGCATCCACTTGCACCTTAAAGTCAATACATGCCATCTATATCCTAGGAATTATTTATTTCCAATTCTGGGTTGATCTTGACCACCTTTTGACCATCCAAAATTAGTATACAAGACTTTACATCAGATTCTGCTTTATTTTGCTTTTTCTGCTTTTCCTGCTTTTCTATGGATAAGATAAAAGCTAGTCAACTAGGAAACTGGGAGCTTTTGTTTCCAACCCATCCTCCATTATTTTTTCTCCATTTTCTAGTATTAGCATGTTTCTTCCATCTCCTTGACAACTCACTCATGCTTTTTCCAACTCGTGAGGTCCTTGATAGATTTGGTAAGTGCTTTAGCCAACTATGGGGGTTTGCTATATTTTGGTAAGTCAGCCTTTTTGAGCTTTATGAGTTGTTTTCATACAATTCAATTTTCCTATGAGGGATGTACTATTTATGTACAATATTATTCATCATTATTCAATGGAAGGATACACACCAATATTCATCTCTTCATTCATGTGATTCAGTTTCTTTTCTTCTCTATATTTTTCCTGTGTAGGCTTTTGAGAATTCTTAGTAGCAAGATATATTTCCTGTGCTTCTTCTTAGCTTCATTGCTCAGAGCATTGATCTATTATTTCTACACTTATCATGATGTGTTATCACTCCAGGAAAATCCTCTAGGTTGTAGCTTGAGGATTCCTGGTAACTTACAATATTTTTTGGGGGGTTTTGGCTATGGGTCAAGTCATTCGACCTATGTAACATTTCCACTCTCAAGGAATGCATAAAACTCACTTGTTTACAAGGATTTTAGTTGTAATTTGCTCAAAAGTTCAACAATAAGGTGCAGGGATGGAGAACTCACCAGGATGGCAGACTTACACACATAACACATGGATATAAATGGCTAAATCCTGATGAGGATGGTATTTATAAATCAAATATAACTAACAAACCAACAAGATGACAGCTGTCGAAATCTTAATAAATCTAAAAATGACCTAAATGCACATTCAGGCATAAAAATAGTAAAGAAAGAGATGATGGATGAATAGATCACAACAAAAGAGCTTATATTCTAAATAAGTAAAATGAGAAGCTTGAAAGAATTATTGGCTCATAAATCCCCAAAGTTGAACCTTTATTATAAAATCAATCATGGGATTTATAGCCTTCTACAAAAATGACATATCATGAAAATCCGATCTGTTTACACAAAAAATACTTGAAAATGATAGTTTTTTCATATTAGGGCTTCAAACCCTTGCTAACTATTTGTCTATCTATTGTGAAGATCTAGTTCACTGAGAAAACTCTTAATAACTGAAGTGGTTGCTGATAATCACCGCTACTGGTTTAGTGTAAAATTTACGCCAAAATCCAGCATCTCAGCATTTAACTGAAGTGTTTGATAGTGATCACAGGTGCTCTTTCTTGTTTAATCCGTCAGATTCTTCTACCTTGTCACTGCGGTCGCCGATCGGAATTTATGACCTCTAACCCATTGGTGCCTTAGACCGGAATGCTATAACCATGTAGACGCCTCAAATGATTAATGTTACAATTGTTTATGCATCAGCACTTTCCATCACTAGCTTGTCGGCGATCGGAAGCTGAAACAACTAATGCATCGGAACCTCAAAGAATAATGTTACTGTAGTTTCGGAGGTTCCAACGACTAATATTCTCAGCGTCAGCGATCGAAAGATCTGTCTTCTAGCCCAATGGCACCTTAGACCAGAGCGCGGACACTGTTTCAGAGGTGAAATGAACTAATATTATGGCTGTCAAAAGTCATTTGACGAAGGAATTGGAGCTTTAGTTATCTGTGATGCTAACACCGCAGAGGATCTTAGTCTTAAATCCGTCAATCTGTAGTTCTTAGTTCTCTCGATCGTCGATAATTTCCTATTGTCATGCTATCAGAATGATTATTGATTGATCAAAGGCCTTGTCCATTTTTCTTCTGCCATTTCAGTTCCTTAGTGGACTAAGTCGTCGATCCATAGCCCTTAGTTCTTTCGATCACCTACAATTTTCTGTTGATTGATCAAAAGCCGTAGTCTGTATATCTTCCATCGTTTCGGCTCCTTAGTGGACTAACTGATCAATCTATATCCCTTAGTTCTTCCGATCGTTGATGATTTTCTGTTGATTGATAGGAAGCCGTAGTCTGTATATCTTCCACCGTTTCAGCTCCTTAGTTGACTAACTCGTCGATCCATAACCCTTAGTTCTTCCGATCGCTGATGATTTTCTGTTGATTGATCGAAAGCCATAGTCTATATATCTTCCACTATTTCGGCTCCTTAGTGGACTAACTCACTGATCCGTAGCCCTTAGTTCTTCTGATTGCCGATGATTTTCTGTTGAGTGATCGGAATCCGTAGTCTGTATATCTTCCACCATTTCGGATCCTTAGTGGACTAACTCACCGATCCATATCCCTTAGTTCTTTTGATCACCGATGATTTTATTTTGATTGATTGGAAGCCATAGTCTATATATCTTCCACTGTTTTGGCTCCTTAGTGGACTAACTCACCGATGCTTAGCGTTTTCAAGTTTCGATGCCTTATCAAGTAGTGGTTCTGATTTTTGATACTTGACTTTAGTGGCATTTAGTTCTTCATATCATTGACATTGTAGAACCTTTCAGATTTGCCTCACTACTACATTGTCTTTAGTTCTTCTAATCGTCGAAGATTTCATCTGATCGTGGAAGTCGTAGTCTGTAAGTGGCTAATGAGATGTTCTGATATTCACCCAAGCCACCGAAGCTACAACTTTGTGAAATTTTTATCAACAACAAAGGCTTTCAAAATATTAGTGACATTCATATCCCTCATTGCATTAATTAAATTCTTCATATGAAAATAAATTATTTTGGGAGATAACATCTGGCTCCTACTTGGGGATGGGAACCTCCCAACAAGGTCCCAAGAACCCCAAACCAAAATGCCTTTCCCTAAAAGAAACTAAGTAACTTAACACTAGAATTTATTGTTCCATTGGGCATGGAGTCTTATTCTGAAAGCAAAACAACCTACTATCTACTAATTTACAATCATAAGGCCTCAGGACCTCAAATAAAATAGAGCTTCAAGAACCGTGCATTTAATGGGCCATCAAATACCTCTTCACCTTCCAGACTCTGCAATTTGAAGGTGTTATTCTTATTTACCTAGGCTATCACAAAAGGGCCAATCCACAAAGAGTGAAAATTTCCATCTTTCCCCTTGTCCTGTCTGACAGCATCCCACTTGAGGACCCAATCTACAACCTGGAAGTTATCTACCTTTGCTCTTTTGTCAAACATGCCTTTTATCCTCAGTTGATGAGCTTCTAATTTTCCTACAAATTGCTCCCTTATCTGCTGTAACTCCACCAAATCCATCATCCTTATCATCATATCATTTGGTTCATACTCCTCTTCCTGAAAGAAATTTGCCACTGAAAGGATGAGCTCGATAGGAAAGATGGCCTTAGTGCCATAAACTAGTTTGAATGGAGAAGTCCCTATGGATCTTTTTTCTGTCACCCTATCGGCCCATAAAGCAAACTTAAGCTTTGAATCCCAGCTTTTATGATTTGTCTCTAGCAATTTCCTGATGATTCTACTAAGATTTTGTTGGATGACTCAGTCAGGCCATTGCCTTGTGGGTAATAGGATGTGGAGTGCACCAGTTGAATACCCATTGATTCACACATTTTAACTAATGCCCCAGCCTTAAAAGCTAGTGCATTATTAGTTACTAACCTTTCCCTCGGTAACAAAACTTGTTGAAGATGTTCTCATATAAGAATCTCATGATGACTTAATGAGTGGCATTTCTGGTTGGTACTACTTCTATCCATTTGGTAACATAGTCAGTGGCTACTAAGATCCATTTATGCTATCCACTGGAAGATGGATTTATTTCACCTATGAAATCTAGACCCCATTGCTGGAAACGCCCATTCACTGTAAAAGCCCTAAGGGGCAAGGATTTGAGCTGCTTTTTCCCTATAAATCTTTGATATTGGTCACAGGCCCTTACAAAACTGCATACATCAGCAAAGAGGACTAGCCAATAGTATCCTACTCTTAGTATCTTGTGGGATGTGGTTTTCTAGTAGTGGTGGCCTCCACATGTATTGGAATGAAAGTGATGCATGGCATGCTCTACTTTCTCTTTATCTAGACACCTTAACAAAATTCCATACTGATCCCTCCAATACAACAATTTGTCAATTATGCAAAAATTAACAGATTTCAACTTAAGAGCTCGTGCTTGGTTAGGAGTGATATCAGGAGAAACTTCTAATTTTAGCAAAAATTAAATGATACCTGAGTACCACTCACATGAAGATATGTTCTCAGCTACTGGTGGACTATTATTCTGATCTTGATTTACTTATGTTTTAGCTGCTACCATAGTCTGCACCTTTGTTGATCCGACACATTTGAAATTTATTCCCATCAGTTCACAGTTTTCTTTGGCCATGAGTTTGGCCAGACCTAATCCCTTTACCAGCTTCATGGGTTTCACTTCTACGTCAAACTCAATGAGTTTGGCAATCCATTTAGCTCTCTTCCCATCAATGTCAGGTTGAGTCAAAACATCCTTCAAAGCAGCTGAAGGGACATATCTAATGACCTTTGCATGGAGAATGTAGATTCTGAAAGTCTTCGAAGATTTTATGAGAGCATAAGCCTGCTTCTCAATTAGGTCATGCTTCAGCTCAACATCTCTCAGGGTTGTGCTGAAGAAAGCAATTGGATGATGAAGACCTTTATCATTATTTTGTAATAGTACAACTGCCACTATGTCATAAGATGCAAAAGAGAAAATGTAAAAACCCTTGGTGTAGTTGGGACTAATCAGGGTTGGGGCCTCTATGATGTCTTTCTTAATGTCTTCAAAATAGTTTCTTTATTGGTTAGTCCACTTTATTTCTACATCCTTTTTTAGCATGACGGTTATATGCTTTAACGGCTTGGAGAAATTTGGAATAAACCTTCTAACAAAGTTTATCTTTCCTAAAAAGGACTTAATGTCTCTTTTTGACCTTGGCATTGATAGTTTTTGGATTGCTTCTATTCTCATTGAATTGATCTTTACACCTTCAGTTGAGACTATGTGGCCTAGGAGATTTTTTTCATTGAGTGCAAACTAGGACTTCATGGGGTTCAATGATATTCCATACCTTCTGCATGTCAAAAATACCTTCCTTAAATGTTGCAAGTGGTCACGATGGCTATGAGAGTAAACTGTTAAGTCATCCAAATACATCAACACAAATTATATTTTAGCCCTACAAAATCTAGGTCCATATCTCTCTGAAAAGTATCTCCAGCATTCATTATCCCAAATGGCATTTTAGCATACATGAAGGTGCCCCAGGGTGTGGTAAAGGCAGTCTTCTCTTGGTCATCTGGGTGCACAACAACTTAGTTGTATCCAGAGAAGCCATCAAGGAAGGACGTGACCCTAGCCCCCGAGACTTTCTGCAGCAGATGTTCTATCTTGGGCAGTGGATAGTTGTCTTTTTTGGAACACTTTTTTAGGTTTCTAAAGTCAACACACAACCTGATTTCTCCATTTTTGTTTCTTACCACTACTAGATTTGCAATCCACTTGGAATACCTGAGGGGGATTATGATCTTGGATTTAAGGAGCTTGTGGATCTCTTTTTCAATCACTGGTAATAGGAGAGAGCTGATGGGTCTTAGATTCTATTGATAGGAATGGTGTCCTTCTCCAAAGGAATTCCATGCTGGATGATATTGGTGTCATAAGTTTTTACGTCACTATACTCCCAGGAAAAAACATCAGCAAACTCTTTTATCAAGCTGCAAAATTTGGACTTCTGATCAGCATTCAAACCAGTGGAAAGATTTATCAGTTTAGGATGGATTTGGCTACCTATGTTTTGCTCTTGGATAGCAGGTTTTAGCTCCTTTTTGGCAGGCTTCATAGGGATTTCATTGTGATCAAACAGTTCTTCCAGTGGTACTAGACCTTGGGGTATGTAGTTGCTAGGCAACTGGATAATATTGTGCTCAGTCACTTTATATTTTAACTTGAGCTGCTTGGATTCCTCCATATTAAGGTTTTCATGGTCTATGTGTATGTCAGATAATTCATCTACTAACTGAAGGAATTTACTAAGCTCCTCATCATTTTCAAACACCCTCCAAAATTTTACATTGTCTGGAAGAGAGGGTATGTACTTGACCTGAACATCATAGCTGAGCTTATGGGGTAAAGGAGGAATGAACAGACTTGCAGATATGTCCAGGGAATCATCCAAGTGATTCAAATCCCTAGGATTATATGACAATTCAAAAAACATAAAGGATTCTCTGAGTTTCCATACCTCATCCTTGTAGACCTTCAATCTGATATTTTTTGTCTGAAAAAGTGTTGTTGACCTACTATATGATGAGGTCTTCATCTCCAAAAATCTTCATGCACATGATCCCCATCTCCTTGGCTGATTTAACTCCTAGCAGCAAGGCTTCATATTCTTCTATGTTGTTCATGGTTTTGAAATCAAGCTTATAAGACAGGTGAATATTTTCCTTAGATGGGGAGATCAAGACTACACTCGCACCTGCTGAGTTTTGAGCACTATCCCCATCGAAATACATGGTCTAGATTGATGTTGTGACTTATTTAGGCTATAGACAGGTGGGTGCAGTGAGTTGAACTGATGTCTACTAATTATCATCTATTTGAAAAATGTAAGACCCAAAATCAGTGTCCACGGCATAGATGGGGTGATTTACTGAGCGACTCTCGTTGCTTATAATGTATGCTATTTTATTTTCCCTGTACATCCTCTTAGTCTCCCCTCCAAGCATGGGAATGGTGGCATACATGAGATCCATCTGAAGGGTGCCACCTAGTCTTTTCCTCCATGACCGAGATAGCAAGAGGCCGAATTTTAGAGGAATATCAGCCACTACAATGTCCATCATTACACTTTTCGAAGGTAGCTAAGTTAAATTTACAGTAAGGTATTTGATGAGGCCCAAGCACTTGACCTTCCTAGATTCAAAGGAGAATAAATCATGGTAGGGCTTGGTGATGCTAAGGACAATCTCTTCCATCATAGCCTTTGGCATCAGGTTATTAGAGGCTCCTGAATCCAGCAAATAGTTATGGAGGATTTTATCATGGATGTTCAAGGATATATAGAATGGTGGAAAGGAGTCCTTTAGGTCTTTGATTATGGGGCCCAAGGTTACAACAGGCTTGTCATCTTGCAGGTTCACAAATTCAGTGTCAATGTGCACCTTGGGCTAAAGGGAATTCCGAATGGAGGTTTTGAATGCATCATTCTTCATTAGCTCGATTAAAGGGAAAGGGATTTTCAATTTTTGAATTTCATACTCGAGGTTGAAGGAATAATGTAGCCTATCTGGAAATATTACCTCAGGAGCTGTAGGTTTGAGTTGGACTTGATCAGGTCTGGCTAAAGGTGCTGGTTTATGCAATGCTTTGGATGGGACAACTACTTTCTTTGGTAAAACAAAAACCTTTCTAGCAGGTGCAGCAGGATGCTTGACAGGTATAGCATTCTTCTTGAGGGGAGAAACCAACATAGACCTTAGTTGGTAACCTTCTTGACCATCAGCCTGATAGACAACCTCTTCAGTGATCTGCTCATCAATCAGGGCTTCCTCATATTCTTCCTATGTTAGAAAAGAATAGTCCAGCTCATCCTCCATGCAATGGATATTGTCTTTAGCTTCTCCTTCTTCTTCAATAAATTCTGGATCTTCTTCTAATACAAAATTTTGAAATCGAGCTCTTATCCTCTAGTCTTCCCCTTGATCTCTCTCCCTTCTAAGAATATGAACTAGGGGGTTTCCTATTCTATAAGGAACAAAATTTGGGTTTCAACGAGCAAATTCACTTGGTCCTTTACTTGTTGGTTCTATGGGTAGACCCGGGTTTACTGTAATGTACCAACAACACCCCTAGATCACTGGCCCTTTCGGTGATAGACCGTGGAGCGGCCTGAAGTCTCACCCGAAGTGATTCTAATGGGTTTTCCAAAGACTCAAGTGTCTTAGACCAGGTTCTGTAGCATCCTGGGGTCTCACGGCTCTTCTTAGCCAGTGAGGTCTCTCTCTATGATGCGCAGTCTCTCTTCCTCGTGGGTTCTGACAGGGGAAGGACTCCTATCACATCGCAACTACTCTGGTGATGCGCAACTCTCTCTTCGTCGTAACCTGCGATCTGTGCTATCTCACACCACAGCTCCTCTGATGGTGCGGTATCGTCTACTGTCAATGCAGTGTCCACTTATAGTACAGCCTACTGTGACCCTCACGGTCCAATGGCTATCGCCCTAGGTGGAATGACTTGGCTAACTTTCAACACGGTATTAAACACTCTGACATGAAATTCCATAGTTCAACCCAATCTTCCTCAACTATACTTAACTGTTCGAGTAAGTATACTTGAAACACTCTAACATAATGACTTATTATTGTGTGAAGCAGGTCCTGATAAACTCATGTGCAGACGTCTGATACATGTAAATACATCTTTAAACTTCTATAATGCTGTAACTGAATGAGACATACAGACATTTACTAACTGATATACAACAATCATGTAACATATAACAAATATCAACCAATTAAAGCACAATCACATGAAATAATCACATAACACATTGGTTTTATGTGGTTGACTTCTAGGGTAGAAGTTACATCCACATAACTGTGTTTATTATATCTTGAGAGAGTACACAGTTCTGCTGCAACCTGATGTGCAGCTAGAGATCTTCTGGGTAACTCCGCACTCTCTGCTGGGAGCCCTTCTCTCCTAGATCTCTTCTCTCTCTCTATATTGCCTTCTTACAATATTCTCTCTCTCTCTCTCTCTCTGTCAATCCCTATGGATTGTTCATACAAGCTCTATGAGCTGGCTGCTGGTTACAGTAAGATACTACAGACTGAATACGGAACCAGAGCTCAACTCTATTACAATACAAGGTAACTATGAGCTAACAGACTACTCGCTACAGGTTATCCGACTGGCTAACCTTTTACAATACAGTTTACATCTGACTAGCTAACCTATTACAATACAAAATACATCCCTTTATAGGCGGCCCAAAGGTCTCGCCATTACAACAATGTGGGCCTGTCCCAACAGTAACCCAAAACCCTAACTAGTGACAGTCGATCTATCTATACTTGATCTGTCGCTTTCCATCACACCACAGCTCTCTGCAGTCTTCCATGCTTCCCGATGCTGACCATGGGTACTGGGCGCCGCTTCCCTTTTTGTCCTTTGTCTTCAATTCCTTGACCTTGTTGCCCTTTTTCCTTTATGAGGGTAGCTGAGCCCTCCTGTCTTCCGCCACTTCCTTGCATGCAATGGGTGACCTCTCTCTTCTCGGCCGCTGCATTGACTGCAGTGGGTGAGCTCTCTCTTCTCAGCCACTTAAGTACTGGCGTCTTCTTTGACTTCTCTGCCCCGATAGTCACAGTTTTTGGCTCTGATCTGTAGCTAGAAACGTGCTACGGCATTGTATCTTTACCTTAGCTCTTATATCTTTGCCAAAAATATCTATCCGCCAAAATGGAAGCTTCTCCTATAGCTACGGGACCCTACGCCAACAGTCCCCTAACACTTACTTGTGGCTCATTCTTGAGCCACTAACAGCGGGCTTCTCCTGCTGTAGCTTCTCCTTGGCTTCCTGCGAAGTCCATTTAAATTTGTCTTGAAGTCCTGCAACTTCGTTCTGCATCATTTCAACACACTCTTGTGCCACTTCAAGTGTAGCTTGACTAATGCTAGATTCTTCTGTTGCATCAATTTCACCTCTGCTTGTCGTGAACTCTTTAACCTTCTGCTTAACTACCTCGACTATCTTTGTGATTTGTTCCTGATATGGTTGAAGCAGATTATTGATTTGTATCTCCTTTGCTCTCAACTACTGTGCTTCCTGTTGCAAGCGGTTCATCTCTGTCGTCTTTCTCATCTTCACAAGAGCTCCTAAACTCTTGATTTCCTCCTTCATTGCTACTGTGGCATTCTCTATCTGCTGAATGCTTTGCTGGAGTTCTACTCTCTTAGGATGCTCATCTAACTCTGACCATGTGTTCGTCGCATCAGCTAGCATGGACTGTGCATCGTCTATGCGAGATTTCATCTGTGAGGAAATGAGCCTAAAGGCCTCTACTCTCGCTTCCTTGTCTTCCTGGGGGGTGCCCGGTGCTCGAGCCTCAAGATTAGCAATCTGTGCTTTGTGGTCATCTTCCATATTGGTTACTGTTTCTTCCAGATCCTTTTCTCTATCTGTAACTCTTCTTACCTTCTGCGTGAGATGCAAGGCAAACTCAATGTTACATTGGAGTAACTCCAATGCGATGCTCTGTAGGACCTGATTGATACCGTGTTCTCTTTCTTCATATGTTCTTAACTCCTCTGCCTTTGTCTGAATGCTTGCAGTGAGTGCAGCAGTCTTTTGTCTTAGCTGTGTGTTTTGTTTTTAGGTCGCGAGCTCTCTATCTCTGAGCTTTGTGCTTAGCTTCTACTGGATCATATATAACTAATCAACATGAAAATCTGCGAGGTTAACCTCAACAGGTTTCCTAATCTATATCTGTATGTCCATCATTGAAGTAGGGAATCGGATGCTCCCTGGTGGTATCAAGACTGTATTGATGTGATCCTTTGCCATGATTTCCTCATGGGAAATCGACTGTGTTGAACTTTCTCCTGCGGGCGTCTTGATTAACTGAGTGTGGATCGTGGCATTCTTCTCTGTTAGTGTTTTTAACTCCACAAGCTGCTGATCTATCGCCCCCTGCAGCTTTCCCTGAGATGCCTGCATCGCCTGAAATGTGCCGTCCATTTCATCCTTAAGCCTTGCTGCAATTTGTTCATAGTCATCATCTGTCAATGCAGTCTTCAAAGGTAACTTGGTGGATTTCTACTTTTTCCTCTTTTGTGTCTCTGGTGTCCCTTCTTCTCCATCCTTTATCGTCTATGCCTCTGGTGGCACTTGCTATGGATCTTTCCTCTTTTCTCTCGGTAATGGCACCTCTACTATATCCTGCGTCTAGGACCCCTCTTTTTCTTTGCCTTTGTCCGATGGGTCTGTCTGTGTGGTACCTAATGGTGGTACTGTGGTATCCTCTAATGCTTGTTTCCACTCATCGTCGAAGTCTTTGATGACATCTGCGACATCCTGCACTGTCATCTTGAACCAACCATTAGCCCAATCATCCCTTCTATACCTCTTTGGCCTCAGGTAGATTCTATGGCGGTCTGCCATAAAATCAAGCCGGATATCATATATGTCCACAGTCTCCATGATGATCCGCGGAATCTCTTGGATGATTCTCTTCAACAGTTTATAGTATTCATAGAATACTATCATATTGTTCCTTTTCTTGGCTGGGCTGCTGGTCTCCCATAAGTTGGTATAGCGCGTGCCTCTGGGCTCGCCGCTTGCTAGCTGTCAAAACTGGGTATGGGGTGGGTCCTTCCACCCGATGAATGCACATAGTATAAGCAACCACGAGAAATGGAAGGGGTGGTTTGCTTCATCCTGGGATGTCAAACAATCTTGCTGAAAAGTATTTAACAAAAATAAACACCAATTGAAATGTTCACCTTCTGCAACCTGTATGGCAAGGTGAATTACTGATCCTGTGACTTCCTTTGGGTGAACCTTGGTTAACAGTCTTCCTGCAAGCAGACTGGCTATAAATATGAGTGTATCATTTGTTAAGCTTGCGATATCATAAGCGCATCCTCCTCTCTGTAGCTTATACTTGGTAACTAGGACTGGTGGTAGCTTGGAATCCTTGGTCTTTCCTGTTATATGTATCTTAGGGTCCTTGCCAGTCTTGGACAGCCCGATGATGTGATGTATCAGGTCGATGTTCAGGTCGACCTTGTTACCTAGCCATAGGTAACCTCCATGTACACAAGAAAGTAGGATTTGCACCATGACATTAACCTCTACACCTCATCCAAAATGTGGTATTCTCAACAAATTGAGCAATCCTGAGCGCTCAAGAATATGGACATGTTCCATAGGAACATATTCATCTGCACCTGTCCTTGGGTTCTTCTGAATCGTCAGATACTGATCCGGCCGGAACTGAGGATATGTTTTACTATCTCCAAGGTTATAATCTACAAATTTAACAACAGAGGCATATCCTAATAGATCTCCATCTTCCTTTACTCAAGAATCAATCAATGGTATTGGAACAAGAAACTTACCACTCTTGGGAATGTTGACCTCAGGTGCGCCATCCACTCGTGGCACAATGTAGTCTAGTGCGCTATGAACTTCTTCCTCCGGCTCTGGACTAGATTCTTCTATTATCTAAGATTGGCTCCTCATCCTTGGTAGCTATTTGTCCTGTGATGAACTTGGTTTCATACTCTTGGGTGGTGTCACCATAGCATACACAAGGCCTCCACACTTGAATCGTCTCACAATGTCTTCTAAAGGTTCTTCCTCGGACAGAACCCACTCGGCGCAATACTATAGATTGGAAATGGCTGCGAAATAGGGAAATCACAGCATGCTGTAACAAAATTATCTCTGCACAGGGAAAACTCTGCAACTTAGTCTATAGCTCTCAGATTTTGCAAAAGTAACCATCCTGAATGAATGATCTCTGCTTTTATGCTGAAGGCTATAACCCTGGACGCAATGGTCATACAAGCTGAACCCGTTGGTGTTATTAATTACATGGATGAGACCACACCCATCATTTCAATCCTCGTTAAATGGTGAAATCCGATCAAATTTCCCTCGAAATTTGTGTGCAGGCGCCGGTCTCATTGAAGATTTACTAAATCTGGAAAATTTATTATGCTGTTGCCAAATCTACGGTAAGGTATACCAGTCGGTTCTTCATTAACTACCTATTAGAAGGCGAATTGACTAGCCCTCTGTCCTTTTTCAAAACTGGATACGTGGCACAGGGAATCATTGCCTTGCCGCGATGTCACACCGCATCACCTGTGTAAAATAAACTTAACATTTTTTTTTTTGGAAAGAATCTCCTCATGCAACTGCTTTTTACCTGCCGGTGTAGACTAACTACCAGTGTGATGCCTCCTTTCAACTACACTAGACATCTACACTCTCATAACTGTCTGAGTTAAGGCTGGGTCATGGAGTGGCTAGCAATGTAAAGCTTAAGCCTAGTTCCATTAATAAAAGTGGGAAGAAGCTCCCCATTCAGTTTGCTGAGCTGAATGGCTCCTCCATCTGTAACTTGTTGAATCTGGTATGGCCCCAACCAATGCATCTTGAATTTTTCTAGAAAATTCACAAACTTGCTATCGTAGAGGAGGACTAGGTCTCCTATCTGAAAAATCTTGTTCTTGACATGCCTGTCATGCCAAGATTTCTCTCATGCCTTCTGCACTTTCTGATGGAATCCTGCCATGAACCTGTCTTCCTCTAAGGCAAGCAGCTGCGCTAGCCTTTCATTTGTCATGTCTGTGTCTGTCATCCCAGTGATCTGAGCATTTATTAGACTGAGAATAATATACTCCATAGGCATAACAGCCTCTTGTCCATACACCAAGCTGAAAGGTGTATGTCCTGTAATTTTCTTGCATGTCGTCGTATAAGCCCATAACACAGCGTTAACTCTGAGGTCCCAATCAGTTCTTTGGCTGTTGCAGATCTTAGTAAGAGTGTTTTCTAGAATCTTGTTAAAGGCCTCCACTGTACCATTAGATTGTGGGTGGTAGGGAGTGCTCTTATGGTGCTGTATCTGGAATTCCTCTGTCAAGGCCTCGATAGTGTGGTTCAAGAAATGGGTGCCTTGATCGTTCATCAAAATTACTGGACATCCAAATCTACTAATGATGTTCTCAAAGAGGAACTGTGCAGCTGTAGTAGCATCACAATTTCTTACTGCTTTAGCCTCCACCCATATGTTGAGGTATTCTGTTCCTGTGATGATGTATCTCACACCAGTTCATTTCCCTAGTGGGTTGATAGGACCCACAAAGTCTATAGCCCACTTGTCAAATTCCCGTAGCGTAATCTGTGGTCGCAGTGGCATTTCATCTCTCCGCGAAGGTTTGCCTACCCTCTCGTAGATATCGCAGCATCTGTAAAATTATTTAGTATCCTTATGTAAAGTAGGCCACCATAATCCTGTGGTCAGGATTTTCTACGTAGTCGTCTTTCCTGCGAAATAACCTCCTACGGTACCGGAATGTGCTTCTTTGATAATGGCCTCTTTCTCGTGCGACATGATGCATCTTTGCATGACTTCATCTGGACCAACTTGTATAGATATCCTGTGAGCAAGGTGAAGTCTACTACTTTAACAACCAACTGCTTCTTCTGATGCTTAGTAAACTCAACAGGTTCCCATCCTGTAGTGAGAAAGTGAATAATATCAGCATAGTACTCATCTGTGATCTAAGTAGAAAACAATTGTGCATCTGGCAAGTTGTCCTCTAGGTTACTTGTCTCTTCTCCTAAGTCTATTCTCAACAGATGATCTGGTCTGACATTTAATTTCCCTGGTTTGACAATAATTTCAAAATCATACTCCTGAAATAGGAGTAACCATCTGGAGATTTGTCCCCCTAACATTGGATTATTGACCAAGTACTTCAAAGTGGAATGGTCACTAAACATCTTGAATGAGGAACCTAGCAGGTAGTGCCTGAATTTCTATAGAGCATACACCATGGCTAATCCTTCTCTTTCCGTAGTGGTGTATTTCTTTTCTGCGGTGGATAGTTTTCTTCTTGAGTATGCGATAGGGTGATTGATACCTCCTTCTACTGACTATGTTAAGACGATCCCCAGTGCGATGCCAAATGCATCCACGTGTACATGAAACAGCTTGGTCCAGTATGGGAATACTAAGATGGGTGCTGTAACCATCTTCTCTTTAAGTGTGTCTAGATTTTTCTGGCATTCATCATTCCATAGGAATTTTACATCTTTCTTTAACAGCTTTTCCATAGGTGCTGTGATCTTTGCATAACCTTTGATAAATTTTCTATAGCACCCGGTATGACCAAGTACTGTCCTCAGCTGCTTGACTGAGTTGGGTGATGGAATATTTACAATGATGACAATCTTTGCGGGATCTACCATCAAGCCTTGTCTGCAAACAATGTGACCCAAAAAAATACCAAATGGCGCACAGAATATACATTTTTTCAAGTTCATATAAATCTGGTACTGTCTACATTTCTCTAACATTAATCTTAAATCTCCTATGTGCTTGTTGATTAATCTAAATATAGTCCAATCGTCAAAATAAACCTCTAAGAATTTGTGGATGTATTCTTTAAATACAGAAACTACTACTCTAGAAAAGATAGCTGGTGCATTCTTAAGACCAAAGGGAATTATTGTATACTAGAATGAGCCCCATTCTATCGCAAAAGTTGTCTTAGATCGATCTTCTGGATGGATTCTGATCTGGTGATAGCCTGAAAATCCATCAGTGAAGGAGTAGACCTCCTGTCCTCCCACATTGTCTAACACTTCATCAATGAAGGGTGTCGGAAATGGATCATGAAGTGATGCATCATTGAGTTTACGCAAGTCGACACAGATCCTAATGTCTCCTTTGGTTTTTTTTTCTTTCATGACCATGGGACTAACCCATTCACTCTCTTCTATGGGCTCAATGATTCCTGCTGCTAGCATCTTATCGATCTCATCCTTAACTTTTTCTTTATACCGAGGATTTAATCTGTATGGACGCTGATTGACTGGCCTAGCATCCTCTTTCAATGGTATCCTCATTACTCCCAAATCTCCAACTATTCCCTTCATCTCTATGAACTTGGTGGGGAATAGGTCCTGATAGTCATGCAGCAAGTCTGTAATCTGTCCTACTGTTTCATTGTTCCAATAGTCTCCAATGGATGCAAGCTTTGGATCTGTGTCTGTGCCAATGTAGATCTTCTTAATCTTGATAGGCTCCATGATAGATGGAGTCTCTAGCTTCGGTATCGTTCATGATTCCACTGAAAGAAAACTCGGTATCGTTCATGTTTAAAGAGTCTGAACGAATACAGAAGAAGACTCCAAAAGGGGTCCTTTTTTGTATGATTTAGTATCTAAGGCCTGAAAAAGTGTAAAATCATACCTTAGAGAACTCTTCCGGTCATGATTGGTTGGAGTGTTCCTTTTTCATAAGTATTCCTATCCGAACCGAAAAAGAGACAACCTACCGTCGGACGGACGACTCTTCAAATACTTTAATGAGCATGAAGAAGACAAGATCGCTCGACAATCTTTTCGTATTTAGGGAGCCTGGAAAGAGTTTAAAGAGAACTCCATGAAGTTTCTTTACACAATGTCATATTTTACGAGCCTGGAAAGAATCGGAAATGGACTCGATGACCTTTTCGTGTTTAAGGAGCCTAGAAAAGAGGTGAAAAGAAGACTCCATAACGCTTCTTTACACAATGTCAATTTTTTACGAGCCTGGAAAGAAACTAAAATGGACTTAGACCTTTGATACTAGATTTTTAAAGAGCGTGAACAAAGTGTCGTAATGAATGCTCATCGACCTTTTCCATTTTATGAAAGTGCGAAAAAGCCATAAACAAACTTTCAAAGCTTCTTACTATAGTTCTCTTATCCTGCAATCGGCTCAGAAACAAGTGTTAAATGCATTTATAATTAGCATTAAGGGATTATGACAAACAAAATTTGACTAAAACATGATTTTATATCAAAACTATAGTATGTCAGACCCAAAAATGCCTACATAAGTCATGTAAATAGTAAAAATCAAATCATTTCACTATTTACCTATAGCAAAGAGCACTTCGAGCATTTTCTTAGCCAGATCTTCAGCAGCTGATACCGGGAGTTTCCACCATTTGTTTTTAGCATCATCAGTTGCAAGTAATAGCTAAAATTCTATTCTTTCATTTCATAGTGTTTATTTTGAGTTTTGGTGGGGTTTTGGGCTCATATGGAAAACCCTAAAACCTTAAAAGTGAGCACCATGCCTACCCCTTGCGGGATATGCGATAGCACTCAAGAATCATGCTTATAACATAGTAGACATGCGGTGCCACCGCCTGTATCCAATGGTGCACAGGCGGTGACGACCGTGGAGAACTTAAACTAATAGCATGGGCAATATAAAGTCATTCCTTTGATTTTTAATGATTAGGGATGATTCTATTGCATGCCATTATTGTTTTTGGTAGGTCTAGGTTGCTCAAAACATGGTGATATGGAAAGAAAGAACACATGACAATGAGGATGCGTTTGCTGAGAGAAATGTGAGTTGTATTGCCGCATTACGGGACTGTGGGCTCCTGAAGTTCTTCCGAACCCCAAGAATGGTGTCACATGAGTGGTTACTGGAACATATACTATAGATGTGGAATCTAGAGCATCAATACTTCGAGGTGGGGCCCATATTCTTACAGTGGAGGTAGAGGACATCTACTTCTTGACTGGCCTCTTGAGATGGGGTGCCCCCATATCACTGACAAGTTCCCATGGAGGGGATATTACCACTTGAGAGCTTATAGATCATCATTGTGCTCCAAGGATAGGCACATCGGGAAAGAAAATCCCCATTAGAGTAGTGACGGATAGGCCCCTATGAACCGTCTTGTTTACTATGCAGAGGGTGGCCGGGAGTCAAGGTTTGCACTAGGATTCTATGGCACACATGTTGTACAGCATAAAGGCCATGGCACCCACAGTGTTCAACTGGGCGGAAGCCATGCTTCCAATCTTCAAAGATTAGTTGACTAAGTGTCGGCAGGGAGAGCTAAAGCAGTTTGGATTTGGTTCCATTTTATCGTACTTCTTCTTTGAGTGGGTTCCATAGATGAGACCTCAGGCGGTCTTCTGAAGTCTGAGAGCATGGGGCCCCATATGCTGAGGTGGGTC
Source organism: Pseudotsuga menziesii (assembly GCA_001517045.1). Taxonomy (NCBI): domain Eukaryota; kingdom Viridiplantae; phylum Streptophyta; class Pinopsida; order Pinales; family Pinaceae; genus Pseudotsuga; species Pseudotsuga menziesii. The sequence continues at coordinate 969,053 of LPNX010967438.1, read as the reverse complement.
CAATTCATGGTTCGCATAGGAGCAGGTAGGGAAGGGTGAATTTTGGTGATCCGTTCTTCAGATGGCTCCAAGATCAGATCCTCATTGTTGAGGATTATGCTTACGCAGGTACAGACTTCACCAGAGATCGTGACCTACCACTCCCACCTGGTGGATAGTGGGGTGACATCGGTAAGAAGAAAGAAACCCTAAAATGGATGAAATGCTTTTTATGTTTTTTAATGTTTTATATTTTTTATGCTAAGTAACGAGACCTATATATTCTCATGCAGATGTTGGAGCAGCGCGACTTGGAGGAGCATCTCCATTGGATAGGTGAGCTGGAGCCCGTTTTGTACCATGGAGTGATGATGTCACCGAGGAGCTAGAGGAAAACATGGAGAGTTTGACCTTGGATATCCCAGATGCTGACATTGATGACCTCCTAATGAGATATCAGAGATCCACAGTGGGAGTACCGGGTCGATTAAGTAGGCTGCTACGTAGAGTAGCTCGAGCAGTGATGTGCTATCACGAGCACTACTAGTGTATGAGAGATGTACTGAAAGCTGACAGCTTTAGGATTTTGCATGATGATTTTTCCTGAAATCCGGTGTGCTTTAGATGAGGTCTCGGGACCTATTTTTTGTAAACTTTTTCGTATATATATATATATACAAACTTTACATGGTGTTTATATTTTTCAAATGGAAAATGCATTTTCTATGAGTTTTATGTGTCTTTGAATGTTTATTTACAATGTACCATGTTTGATTTGACGTCATGAATGGGAAATATGCCAATCTAGGATGTAATTAGCTAATAAGTCAGCAACTACATTATGTTCCCTAGGGATATGCCTATAAGTAATGGTTTCAAATGATCTTTCCAACAAACGTACTCTCCGGAAGAGGTAGAGGAGCACCGGGTTTCTAATGGTGTAAACATAGTTTAAATGGAAAACCACCAGTTGTGAGTCCATCAAGACTACTAGATCACGAACATCTTGGGATGTAGCTTCAGTTAGAAGACAGATGAATGCTTCATACTCGATGATGTTATTAGTAGCGGGACCTATACAAACCGCTCCTTAACTGACCAAATATTCAGCTAGGGAATAGAGGACCCAAGCAGCCGGGGTGAGATTCAAGGTATGGTGGCAAACACCATCAGTGAAGCCATAGAAATACATCTACATGACCAAAACATGGTATAAATAGATGCAGACACTAAGCTCAACACCATCTTGAAAATACTAAAAGCACATTGAAATTCAATCAATATACATATATACAAGATACTATCCAAGAAAGACCTAGGCATAGTACCTTTTTAGGTACAACCCATTTCGAGGTTGTCCCAAAGGGATTCCATCATAATCAATGAGCTCGTAAGCTCCTTTCTATAACACCTTAGAAATAATGAAAGATCTGTACCACATGGACTCGAACTTACCCTTCCCTAGTTTGTCATATCTCTGGTCATAAGTCAATACTAGGTCACCCTCATTAAAAACACGAGGTTGGACAGATTTATCATACTGCACCTTGACACATTTCTTATGTGCCTCATGAGCTAAGGCAGCATCTCTTCGAGTCTCGTCAAGGTTACTCAAGTACAAAAATATTTCTTCCTCTACGGAAGTGTCCGGGAGAAGTTCGATGGCAAGTTGTAAGGATGGAATTTGACATTGGATCGGTAAGACAGCTTCGAGTCCATAGAAAAGATGGAATGGTGTGAAACCAGTGGTTTTTTTTACAGAAGTCTGATAAGCCCAAAGAGTGGAGAAAAGAACATGGTGCTAGTTGGATTTATGATCTCCAACCATTTGATGCAGCATAGTTTTTAAAACTTTGTTAATGGCCTCTACCTGACCATTAGCTTGTGGATAATATGACATAGAGTTTTCATGGTGAAAACCTAGCTTGGAACTCAGTTTTTCCATCATTTGATTATGGAAATGAGATCCGTGATCAGTAATGATGGATTGCAGAACACCAAATCTAGCTATGATATGATTGGACAAGAAGAGAGCAGCAGTCTTACCATCTTTTGCATATGTAGGCATGGCCTCATCCCATTTTGTGAAATAATCATTTGCTACAATGATGCAACCATGCCCCCCCGGCTAAAGTAGGCTTACAATGCATAAAGTCAATCCCCCATTTCATGAATGGGCCAATGGCAATGCCGAGGTGAAGTGGAGTAGGATGGGTGTGCTTTTTAGGGTAGAAGTGTTGACAAGGTGGGCATTTCTGAACAGCCTCATGAAAATCTGTGAAAACAAAAGGCCAAAAATAGCCAGTGCCAAGGATTTTTTGGGCTATAGCCATCCCAGATAAATGACCTCCACATGATCCATAGTGGCAATCATTCAACACATGTTCAGCCTTCTCATTGGTGAGGCATCACCGGAGAATAGAGTCAATCACACGTCTATACAAGGTATCATTCAGGATGAGATAGTATTTCGTGTGGTGATGGATACGGTGGCAATCATCACGGGATAAATGTGGATGAAATCATTGTGTTTGGAGATAAATAAGCAAATATCCATACCAAGTATCAGTAGTGCTAATTAGGAATAGGAATTCATCTGGAAATGAATCACTGGGCTCAGATTCCGTCGAAGCACAGGGAAGATCACACATAAGCTCAAAAAAGACCAAGGATCTCTTTGATGTGGCTTTAGTAAACTCTAGATCAAACTCTTGAAGGATGACTATCCAACAGGAGTACTTGCCCTTGAGCACCTGATGAGTCAGGTTGTAATACATCGGGTTCTGGTCTGCCAATACGGTGGTAGTGCGGAGCATAATGTAGTGATGAAACTTTTGTACACTAATGACCGTGGCCAATTCTAACTTTTCCACACGTGAATAACAAGTTTTAGAATCCATAAGATTCTTACTGGCGTAATAAATCATGTGCTCCTGACCGTGGAGATTGTCCTGCACTAAAACCATGGTGATGGTAGTAGCAGAGGAAGCAATATACAAGAGAAAATCCTTTGAATAATCTGGGGGTGTATCACAGGTGAATGAGTTAGAGCGTGCTTAAGATTATCAAAGGCATGTTGGTCATGGTAATCCTAGAAGAATGGAGTGTTCTTCTTGAGGAGATGCATATAACCGTGTGTTTTCTCTGTGAAATTGCACATGAAACAACAGAGAAAGTTTGCCTTCCCTTGCAAACTTTGGAGTTCAAGGAGGTTAGTTGGGGATGAGATCTAAAATAGCAGCAATATTCAAAGGATCGATCTGGATGCCATCTTTAGACACCACAAAGAATAGCAGATGTCCCATCTCAACTCAAAAAACACATTTATGTGGATTGAGCCATATATTATAATGACGACATCTCAGGAATATGTCTCTAAGATGACCAGGGGGGTCCTCCTGTCACTGCAAATGAGCAGGGAGGTCGTCAAGGTATAGTTCAACAATATGTTTAATGTAGTGAAATGCATAGGACATCGCATGCTAGAACATGGCTCCAGCATTTTTCAATCCAAAATATAGCTTCTTATATGCAAAGGTTCCCCATGGGAAAATGAATGCCGTCTTATGCTAATCGAAGGGTAATATCTCAATCTAATTGTAGCCAGAGAAGCCATCCATAAATGAAAAGATGGCACTTCCAGCATAGTTGTCAATAATCTAATCGATATACAGGGTAGGAAAGTTGTCCTTGGGACAAGATTTATTTAAATCCCTAAAGTCGATACAGACTCTAATGGTGCCCTGCTTTTTATTGACAGGGACAATGTTCGATACCCATTTCATTAGGGGTACAAGATAAATAAACCCAGCTTTGAGAAGTTTCTCACTTTCAGCTTTAATAGCTGCGGCCTTCTGAGGATGGAATTGCCTTAGTTTTTGCCTGACAGGTTTAGCCGTGGTATAGGTTTTAATCTCATGGACCACAATGGATGGGTCAATTCCCAGCATCTCTTCATAGGACCAAGCAAAAATATCATAGAATTATTTAAAAAGTTCCTTGTATGCTTCAGATTCATCTACCGAGCAGTTCTTCCCAACATGAACATGCTCAATATTATTAGGCTTGGCTGATATGTCAATCGGGTTCGTCTGAGTAATGTTCCAAAGGTTTCCTTCATAATTTGTAGCTTGCAACAATATAGAACTTTGGGGTGCGTTGAAAATATCAGTAGGAAACAAGGATGCAAAATCATGGCTAACCGAACTGGTGTTGGGGAGGAACATGGATCTATGATGGTGATCCTCCGAAATGGGGTCATCTATATTCATGATCTCCATAATGGACTCATCGAAAGGAAAAGTCTCAGAGAGATAATATAGAATAGGAAGAGAAGGCTCTAACCAGTACAGTAAATGGTAAGGATTCGAAGCCACCAGATGAAGGTCATCAGTGTGATCAACAGAAAAGTTTTGAATGGTCTCATACATAGCTTCGTGTGGACTCAACGAGGTGGACTCAACAACATGTTTACCCTTATGCTCATAATCAAATGAGGTGATCATATGGACTGTCGTAGTATCTGTGCTAGGAGGAGTGGATGGAAAAATCCCTGTAAGGGATGAATCCTTCAACATGCCTACCCTAATTGACAAGTAAGGAGGAGGGGACTGGCCTAACATGTGGATGTTATTAGCTATGGAGGTAGTAACATCCGGTGTGTAGAAATCAAGCTGATCAATAGTAATAATTCTCCCTAGATGTGGAAATTGGACTATTCGGAATACTGTTGACGCAACAACAGTCATGGCATAGAACCAATTTCTTCTTAGAAGGAGGTTGTAATCTAAATGGGCATTTACCACTTCTACTCGAATGGAAATGATTTTTCCCCCAGCTTGACCGCTAGGGCTGATATGAGACCATGGGGTTGAAAACCCCATCCATCAAAGGGCTTGAGGGTCATAAGTGATGTTACAAGCTCGGGAGAGCCAAGATCCTTCCAACAAGTCAAAGACAATACCAAGGTCAAAGCTCCTTCATCTAGTACTGTTTGAAAAAATTTGTTTCCCACTACTTTCATAATGATCTGAAAAGCAAGTTTATGCGGTAATCTAGGCCTATATTTCTTAACATTGAAATGAATCAAGTTAGTATTATCCGGATCTGAAGCTCCTAATGCTGTCAACAAGTTTTTGCACTGTGTAGGGAAACTTTGGAGTACCTCTAAGGTAGACATTGCACAAGGAGCCTGAGCAAGATCTTCAACCACATTATAAAATTGAGCAGCTCAAGCATTGGGATTAAAGACAACCTTCCGAAGAGTACTCTTAGGTGGGCGCAAAATCATGTCGAGAGTAGGCTTCTCGATAGATAAGGGGATAGTAGACAAGGATTCCAGAGAACTAGTAGAGGGAGCTTTCCCTGAAGAAGAATGATCTTATTTCTTATCTATGGGTTTTTCATAATTATGACTTCGAGTTTTCATATTGATGGTATCTAAGGACATCATACAAATTTCCTCTGACGAACTAGAGTTACATTGATTAGACATGTGGTCTATCAATTGTTGTTGAGAGGGGAAAGGATTCGTAAGTATTGCAAGTGAGGGATTGGACTTCAAAAACTGGGATATTTCATCCCGATGAGGACACTCCTTTGAAAAATGGTCACCTCCGCATAGCAGACAGGGATATTTTTCCTTCCTTTTCCCTTTGTCGTTATCAGTGTTGGTTCGTCTTGGAGTCTCTTGTTGGTTTAGGGGTTTTTTATTTCTATTTTTACCTTTCTTTTTTATTATTACCCAAGGTTTGAGTACTTTGAATGGAATTGACCTCGGTAGAAACCTTAGGAGTCAAACAAGTAGGGGTGGTAGTTTGGGGTTTCCTGGTAGGTTTCATTGCTAATGGGGACTAGATTGAACCAACAATCCCATCAACAGGTACTTCTACTGGTTGCTTGGAAGGATCACTACCGTGGTGAGGATCTTGAGGAATCAGGTCATAAAGAGTTCTAGACTGGGAATAAACCAAGTCTAGCTACTGAGCCCGACTAATAGCCTACTCTTCAGTAATGTCACCGCCCATAGCCACATCTCAGGAAATAGGAGGTAACAAGGATATAGTGAACCAATCAGCTAATAACTGATTCGGGATAGGGGCCTTAATAAGCCTTCTCCATCTTCTCCACTCATGAATATGATCGGATATGTGGGTGGAGGTGTTCTGTCATAGAGAAGTTAAAAGATCAGTGCTTGTTTCATAACAAATAGGGAGCTGAAATTGTGTAAGAAACATGGTTTCCAATGAGCCAAAATCCACAAACAAATGTTGTGGGAGTTCAATGTACCACTTCGTGGTTGTACCGGTCAAAGTTCGCTGAAAGAGTCATAACTGAACAGAGTCATCCATGAGGGAATTTGAAGAATACCACAAATGGAATGTCATAACATGGTTCTTCAGATCATCTCCCTACTTCCCATCGAATTTCAGGATATCCGATGGTAACTTTACCGGAAGGGCAGGCCACGAGGGATTGTGTCGAATGGGGTCATTAATCAACTTGCATAAGTTAGGTAAGTCCAAATTTTCTAGGAAAGGTAACTGTCGGTTGGGTTGCACATACTGGTAATATTGATATGGCATATAATTACTAGTGGGACCATAAGTTGACTAAAAAACAGGTTGTTGTGACAAAGAACTACTGGAAAATCCACCCATAGGGGGTTGATTTCTAGGATCAGGACCACTAGGACCACTAGGGCCTCCAGGAAGAGGACCACCAAGGCCACCGGGAACACCAAGACCACCAATACCACTGGGCCACCAGGACCACCAGGAGGCGGATCACTAGACCCTCCAGAACCACCAGGAGGTAAACCTCTGGAACCATTAGGTGGAGGGCCACCAAAGCTCCAGATCCATAAGGAGGAAAGCCACCGTCCCACCCAAGACCACTAGGACCACTAGGACCAAAAGGAGAAAAGTTTCCAGATCCTCCACAACCATTAGGCCCCCAGGGGGAGGACCTCCATAAGGCGGTCCTCCGGCACCTCCCGCAGTATGTATAGGTATCCCTCCCATAGCTAGCATGTAAGACCAGTTGGGTTGCCCCCATGGCATAAAAGTGTTACTAGGGTATGGAATTCCAGCATAAGGCATTCCTGTAGGATTAGGTGGATGATTACCTACAGGTATTTGATAACCATAACCTCCAATAGTTTGAACGGTTACAGGTTGTGCCCCCAAGGGCTGACCTAAACTGGATGGGGGATTAACCACATTAGTATGGGTGGGAGGGACATAAACTACAGATGGTTCTATGTCATAGGTCTGCCCTTGACTAGGTACAATTCCGATGCTAGATAACGTAGGTCGTGCTGGGGGTTGCCCCCTGACACTAGAAGATACTAAAGAAACAAGAACTAATGGTTGGGCCCCAAGTGCAAAAGACCTGGGAGGATTAGGAACAAACATAACATGACAGGTGATAGGGATGGTAATTTGACCTGGGTTGTGTGGTGTTACTGCACGATCTATAATCGGTTCAATGGGTCTCATAGAATCAGAAAGTGAATGATATCCCATAGGAACAGATGTGGAACGTGATGGTGTCGGTCCTAATAGTTCATCTATTTGCTTATCAATCTCCTGTGCATGGAGAATGGTAGAACGGTATTGCCTACATTCTTATTCATCTTTAGAAGAGTTTAAACTGGTGCCAAATGAGGCAATGGCCTGTCCTATCAAGGTATCCCAAAATGGAGCATTTGGACCATAATCCGGATGGGTTGTATCATCAACATGACCTTCTGTGGGAGAATGGAATGAGGTATTTCCTCGAGAAGGTTGTTGGACCAATGGAGGTGAGTGTGAAGAATATGGTACTCCACTTTCTGCAACCACATTATCTCCCACTTCAGAGGTAGTAGTAGCTCCTTGGTCGATAGCTTCCATTGGATTTTCTCCTGAACCAGGAATAAAATTGGGTGGTGTTGTGCCACTGCTCAATAGCCTTCTAAATTCATTATTTCATCAAACAAAATCCCATTTTGTTCGATGAAATGTTTAAATTTTAAAAGGGATAAATTCGGCTACTGAAAGGAGGATTTTTCCTTGGCTACTAATTTATTGAAGTCAACATTTTTTGAACAAACTTTGCAAGTTACATTGGATCAATGATATCAATATCTCTGAGTTACTGGTTTGGATGAATTGTAACTAGGGATGTTAATACATGAGTGTTCATGGTCTTTATGCTTGATGCTGTATATCCTAGTTGTGCAGGTTCTCTTAAACATTAACACCGTTTCTGGTCAATTTCATTGATAAGAAATATTACTAAGGTCGTGTATCATGATCTTTATGCAGAATCGGGTAATGGTGATCAAAGGTTTGTCGAACTCTATAGAATCCTAGATACATGATTCGCATGCCATATCCTAAAGTTTGTTAACCATTATTTGCATTGATATTAATTTGCATGTGATAATATGCAAAGGTCTAGTGTCGAGTTATATGATAATTCACCACCTTTGATGAATGAGCCGAACACATTATGGGGAATGATCTATGGAATGAGTCACACTCATCACGAATTCAGAGTGTTATTATGACACTCGTACTTACCCTACTGTCCACGTCTCAGCTCTCGTACCTATTCCTTGTCGTGGCTGTTTACCAGTGGAGCACCTGTTATTACATACACCTCGAGCTTTCCTGTCATTTAATTCAGGCTTGATTGAGATAACATTAGTCTTTCAGGGTTTCAACCGTCATTTGCGTTCAGCACTCCGAGTAGTGATGGCTCTGCTCATGCCGAACCTGCAGGGGTTTCGCCTACATTCACGTATGGCTTATCCTGTGTATTATTTACTACTGCTGAGTCTCGGTTCCAATTGCTCTCAACCTGCTCTTCTGTCGTTAATCCGGTGGTGGCATGTATTCTGTGCATGGTTTCGCGTTTATAAACAATCAGTAATGGCCCCTGTTGTGAGAGTCAAACCCTATGAGTTAACCCTGTTGAATTCGAACCCTGGGATTTTGCAAAAGGTCAAAGATGTCAGGTGGCTGCCATTCCTTGAGAAGTTCTCTGATTCTAATCCAGAAGTCACCAGAGTATTCGCTTTGTCCCTGGTAAACTATCAAGCCGAAGTTGGAGATTTGTGCTTTCGGGTTGATGAGAGGTCGATTGCAAGTGCAACCGGTCTATCTCTGGATGGGCAGAAGTGGTTTAAGTATCAGAAAATGGAGATTACGGAATGGAGATCGTTGCTGAAGAACCCGTCTCAAGAAATTTCTTTTTGGACAGGAGTTGCACGTAAGTATTTCTTGAAAAACTGGCGCCCCGTGCTTGATTTAATTCACAGGTATTTAACCTGTGAAGGTCGGTTGTCCTCGGCCTATGTATACCACCTTTGTTTGATGGCTGCTTTCATAGGATTTCCCATCAATCTCCCTTACTATCTTCTACACAGTTTGTTTAAAATGTCAAACGCTATAAAGAAGGGACCAAAACATGTAAGCCATAGTTTGTTTCACCACGGGCTAGTCCGTATGTTGATTGAGAATGAACTAATGAAGTCTGGTCGCTCATGGGAGCAGTTCTTAGAATCAAATGGTTTCTCAGAGTTTTGTCATTATATGTTTGATAGTCCAGATGACTGTAGCAAACATAGGGTTTCAAGTTCGGCTCCTTTGAGCAAACCTACATTAAACCCTAGACTTAAGATTGCAGAACCCTCTCAAGCACCTCTGGGTAAACCAGAGACTGATTCCCATGCCTCCTTACAGCCTAGATGTATGAAGAAAATTTCAACCCTGTCACCCGTCACTCCATCAAACGGTAGCGACAGAGTTGGAGATCGTCGAGGAAATCTACCTAGGTCCAAGTTGGTTAGAAGGCTAACCAGGAGCATGGCGAAAGCCAGGATGGCGCAAAACCCTGTGAATGTTAAGCTTCCATTCGAAACCGTTGTAATTGATGAAGAGGAAATCAGTACTCCTTTACCGGTTAACGATGAGGCGATTCATTGTGATTTTGATACTGATCTAGCTGGACAAAATCACCCCGTAATTGCTGAAGGCATCTCTGAAAATCCTTCGCTGTCTGTAGAAGTTCAGCCTGTTCAGCCTGATATTGATATCACTCTTGATCGTGATAGTCCTTCAACAGTGGATAAGAAAGTTCAGAAGGTCCTAGTTGATTGTACGACTGATTCAGTTGTAAAAGAAAAGCCTGTTAAAACAACTTCAGCTGTTTCTCGTGGAATTGGGGAAACTATTCACCCTATGTTCATTAGTTGTCTATTAGACAAGGTTTTCCAAATGGAAGATAAGATGAACGAAATAGTAGCGAGTCTAGACTTATTGAGAGCTGATAATGAGGGTTTAAAAGTAAAAGTTGATGAAAGTAATCAGCATCTTGTGCAACTAAGGAACCATAAAAACAAACTTATTAG
>LPNX010967438.1:879530-948162 GCA_001517045.1 Pseudotsuga menziesii | reverse complement strand
TCGAGTTTATTTGTTGATGATTTTATTTGCTATTATTTCAATTATGTTTTAATTATAATTCTTGTGTGTTGTATCGCAGATAGTAATATGAATATCTCTTTTCCCAATTTTGAGGATTTTGGGTATATTGGTGATCCCTGTATTTCTGGAGACAGATCGATATTGGACGGATTGTATTACAGGTGCCACTCTTTTGTTTTCGATCCCATGTGATGGATGGAATAGTTGTGCGTTCGCTGAAAAAACGACATGTTCCACTTGTCGTTTTTTATTCGATATTAGTTAGGGATCACGATCTGGATTATTAGCTTTTGATAATGTTTTTTTGGGAAAACTCAAAATGTATTTAAAGGGCTGATAGTGAATATGAAAGGGGTCGATACTCTGGGGAAGCAAGAACAAAACTGCTGGTTCGTTCTATCTGTGCCTCTAGGCAGTTATCTGTCAGTTGTTACAATGTTTGAACTGGTGATGTTTTACACATAGTTATAGTTTTAAAACTTTTTATGTGGCTTATAATATCTTTCAGTTTTGGTATTTGCTTTCCTATATTATAATGTTTGTTATAATTTCCTTGATGAATTGTGTGAATATAATTTATCAGGTATCGGCTGTTCCTGTTTTTAACTGTGTTGGTATGTCATGTTTTGTATTTAATAATTGATATTATTGTTACATAATGTGTAATGATGCTTGTATGATTTGCAATATTTGAATTTATTTAAATATCAGCAAATGTTTACATACAGTGTCTTTATCAACATCAGTTGGTTACAGGTTAAATTAATTTTTGCTCCTGATCAGGATAGTTATTAGATCAGAATTATATTTTATTCAGTTTCTGCTTTTTGTACTATCCGAAGAACCTTGTTGAGTTAGATCCTTTTCATTAAATACATTCAGTTTATCCTTCTATGTAATTACTATACATCTGTATATAAATATAACATGACTTTGTAGCATACGAATCTTGTCCAGATTTATGTTTTATTTATGTATTCAGAGTTAATTGTTTTGAGTGATTTTACTTAACAGTTTCCTTTCCTTGTAATATATAAATTGGGTTAATCCTTGTAATTATAAGTCTAGTATCGGCACTAACTATCAGTAGCACTAATTGTAATCATTAGTCCTCTAGGATCCCAGGCCAACAGAGCCTTTAAACCTGTCGGGAGTGACTATTCCAAACAGCTTGGAGCCTGTTCTAAGGGTCCCAGACTGGGTCGTTTTCCCCCGTTGCGGGCTTAGTCAAATACGCCCGTCAACAGGTGGCAAGCCCCATACTCTTATAGACTGTCTTAACTCACCCAATTTATACAATTCCTATCTAACCTAGGGTCTAAAAATCTAGAAAACACATGAAAAAATTTCCCTACACAAGCTATAGGTCAAAACAAGCACACTTAAAATGATAGGAGGTGTTCAAAAAGTCAGGTCTCTCACCAGGATTGTCAGGAAGGTGCCACTAGCAATATACCTAGAGGGTACGTGCATAGTAATCTCCCCAATTGTTGTTTTCGATGTATGGCTCCAAGCAAGATGGCTAAGGGAATTTTCTCAGATGGATAAGGTATCCTAGTGGGGTCTATCGATATACTCAAGGTACATGGGAGATCGAATCAGTACTAGTGCTTTCTAATGCATAACCGTACACAAGGGGCCTTCCGATATACAATCAAGTATGTGAAGTACCAATCTATATACCTCAAGGGTACATGAAAGGCCATTCGGTATACTGACGGTACGTGGAAGAACTGCGCGAGTCATGGGATGTGATGTAGAAAAATAATGACAGCTCATATGCTTAACGACACCCAAACACATCTCTAACCTATCAGTCCAATTGCTACGTAAATTTTAACCTATAACTACCGTTAATTTTAAAGTGGACAGTTAGTTGAATGCATGATGTTTTGACAGAAAAGTAAAACCATGCAATATGCTTGTGCAAAATATTTCACTTTATCGTTTAGTATGCCTACTTACGGGAGGGAAAGAGAGTATTTTCATTTGTTTCAAAAACCAAAAAAGACTTCCACACAACAGTCTTGAACAAAAAATAAAATACAAGCAATGCTTTTCCAAACCGATTTCTCTTTTTTGAAAGCAATGAGAAGGGGAAGAATCTCTTTTCCTTAAAGAAAAACCAAAAAGCACACTATATGCAAATGCACTCTATTTTTTCAATTTTCTCAAAACATGAGCAAATCTAACTTAAAATGACCATTTTTTTATTTTGATTGAGATAGTTCTAGATGCATAAGAGATGAAATAACATGAATATCCTGAAATCTTGTGAAGCCAATCAGAGAACCAATGTCCAACACTCAATGATGATAAACTAGTCTCAGTCAAAAGTTTTCTTTTTTAAAGAAAGGAAAAAGAAGTTTACTATGCAAACAAGAAATGAAACCTAGAAGCTAATATAGTATTCTTCTAATGGTCTATATAATAGAAACAAAAAGAGATCTTACTAACACCCTAAGCATTTCAGAAAACAAAAAATCCTTTCGCAAACACAACCAACAAGCATAGAAGTGGATGAACAATAAAAAAACCTAATCTATCTTTTGAATTTCCCAATCAAATCAATCTTAAACCATAAAATTTTCAAGCCACAAGCATCAGATTTTGTCACACAAGACTGATAATGCATAACTAAAAGCAAAATTACTCAAATTTTAAAAAAAAATGAGAAAAAAGGGCCTTAGAATGATGCATACCTGGCACCGCGCTTCTGTGGTGTTGACAGGGCAGTTCTATCCCAGCACTGCTTCTCGCCAATGGATTATAGGTGGTGGAACTGCATGCTTCCCACTCTATTCAGGAATTGGAACCACTCCTCGTGCACTGCATAGGTGTGGTTCCCTATAGAATACCAAAACACAAAGAGAACGATAGATCAATTCAGAAAAGGACTAGATCAAGGCAAAAATGGCTAGATTGAGTATGGAAATAGAGCATAAAATATCGAAATGACTCAGATCTGAATAGATCTAGAAGTTTCAAACCCAAATGGACTAAGTTAGAAAACAGATATGACTGAAGAGAGTTGGAGAAATAGCCTGGATTTGGACAAGAGTTGAAGACTGAGGAAGATCAGAACAACTGATACATATATCTATTCCCTAGCAAAGTCACCACATTTGTTAGCTCGAATATTTCACCTCCTGTGGATAGTAAGGTGTTCCACTGGTCTAAATGGTTCAGATCCAGAACAAATGAAGGACAGAGATTGAAGACTCTCCCTGGATGCCGTAGATACCTAGAATGTGATGCTTCGATAGTAACCCTGTGTACCTGCAATAATCTTAAACATGCAAACACATAAAAAATACCAGAATATAATCTACTGATCCATGTTAGTGACTAAGGAATCTAACAACATACATGTGAAACAACAATAATGTGGGATAGAAATCAACTTGCATTAAGATAAAAATATGGAGAAGTTTACAACCAAGCCTTAGTGTTGACATGCATCTCCATGAAACCAAGCACTCTCATCCCCATAAGCTCTGACTCTAGCTCTCTATGCTCTCCAATGATTTGCGCCAAGTAATCAATCAAACAACATAAATAACTTAAGAGTTTCCCCCCTCAACCATGGATATGAGCTAGTATTTATAAGGCTCAATGGATAGGGATGGTTGAGATATTAGTGGATGAGGTGGCCTCTAGGATCCTAGGATGAGGGATCTCAAGCTCAAATGACCTACAATGATAGGGATAAGGGAGGTCATGAGGATTATCATCTAGAAGCCTTTAGAAACTTTTATTTTTCCCTTTTTACCCAGGGTACCACCTTTCTCCTTCAATGACAGAGCGGTTCTGGTAAGAAACACTTATGGACTAAGTGCCATAAGCAGTGGCACCGCTTGTGGACAACAAGGGATAGGTGGTGTGAACAAGGTACCGCTCCTGGACAATAGGGAAAGCGCGGTGCTGGGAATTTTCATGAAAGATTGATAATTATCATGGGTTTCCACTCCAAGAGTTGAGATTCAGGGAAAGTAGGTATGTCAAGAGTCTTATCACATGATGGTTATAATATTATGGTATAACAATTAGGAATCTATCCATCATGTCATATCATGTCGAACTCATATATATTTTGTAGTCACTCCCCCTAAAGTGGAGTATCATCTTCCCTCTTCATTCTGTACAGGTATTTCTATTCTTGATATATACTTCTAGTGGGTCTGGTCAATAGACTATGTCATGTCATAGTCTATTCTTTCTAAGGTAAACCACGAAACTTGCTTTGTAGACTTGTTCTAGTAGATCCATATGGAAGATACTATAGACTTCCCTTCAGGTCTCGAAACCATATCGTAGACATCATTCCCCATGATCAATTGTTACTCTTTGATCATAACTTCTTTCATAGCCAGAAAGGTTAGCATCAATGATGTGACTCAACTATGTTACACAACTAGAGTGTGTTCGAGGCCTCTTACTTTTTTTTGGGAGTATCGCCATTCTTTTCTTCATCTTGAGTTATCTTTCGTACCCATGGTGGTATTCATCCTTCGAGGTGGATCTACCACTCTCTGAAGCTCTTTCTTACGTCACGATGTCTCTGTCCCTAGGAGCTTTAGATTTATTGGAGTGAATCTTGAAATGTCATCACTTGTTCTTAGCAACAAGTCTCATCCTTCTTTTCTTGTAGGAGATTGTACAAGACCTTTCCTACAATTCAAATGCACCAGTAGCATGGTTAGAACCATGTCATATACATAACGACAAATTCTTATGCATCATGCATCTGTTATTAAAGAAAACATTCTATCATGCATAACACATCAACTGAATACAAAAAAATATCATGAAATGACAATTGGATAATTATCTTTTATTTGTTTCATGGGTAGACTCCTTCTTGATCATTCCACTTCATCATATTCTGCATTCATGAAATCATCATTTCTTATCCAAATGATAAGATGGATAAGAGGTTCTTCAAGAATTGAGTTCTTCATATTACTCATTGCTTGAGGGATCTTCTTTGAATGGTGAGAGCTTGATATTCAATTGCTCCCATATTCTTCTTCTTTTCTTATGATTTGAGCTTCTTCTTCTTCCCAGAGTCGGCTGAAAGTAATAACTTCCTTCTGGCGCACATTCCTCGCATCAATGAATCCCATGATCTTGGGAGGCCATTCAAGGCAGCTATCACCAATTTGTTTCTTAAGGTCATATTTCGATGTATGTTATTTCCTTCAAATAGCTTGGTCAAGGAATAAAACATCTCTTTTGGTGTCTTTAGGGAAGACACTTATGGTACAATTTGATCCATGACTAAATCAACAATGATCTTCTTGGCCTTGACCAAGTTCTTCCAGTGTAAGGCTTTGAGCCTCATCTCCCTTTGGAATTGGAACCTCTCTACTTATGTAGCTGTCCAATTCATTTTATTTAGAGATATCAAATACTTCCATGCTTGGAAGTTGTCAACTTCACCAAGCTTATCATCAAGCTGATGAGAACCTCAACTAGCAAAAGATTAGATCTTACTGATTTGAGGTGTCTGTCCTGGTTCTAGAGCTGGCTGATCTAGGGTTTGTCAAAGAAACCCTAATTTTAAAAACTTGGAATATTTCAGATGTGATTGGATATAAATATACATCTCTTCAAGTTGAGATGTCCAATGTACTCCTTTTCTGAAAATAGTGGAGGGAAGCTCCTGGAACAGGAAGCCCTAGTTTTCAAATTTCTCCTATAGAAATTCTTGATACTGTTTCTATGCTATATAAAAAATTAATACTCCTCTATTTCTAAATTTTTTCATTATGGTAGCCTCTCATGTCCCTATTCCAAAACCACAGGTTTCATCATAATTGGTTTCACCAATTGGGACTTATGATCATTTTCCCAAGGTGACCTGTTACAGGACAGTTTAGAACAACAAAGTTGTATGGACTTCCACATGTCATTGTTTCATCTTATGAGTCCAAAACTTGTACCACAGAAATTAAATTCCATTTCCTTTTTGGAACTTCTTCAAAAATTGCATTTGTACTTTTGTATCCAAATATATAGCAATTCTCCCCAGGTGTCCTATTTAGGGATGAATCCTGGAAGAGGCTGGAACCCTAACTTGGAGGGATCATATCTCCCATAATATAGTGAATCAGAGGCATAATTTTGGACACAGTGTACATAGATATGTTATATACTACCTATGCAATTTTTATTACCTGGTCCTTTGCCAATTCCGAGATATAGCGAAATACCAAAACTTATCAGTTTTAGTATTTAGGGTTTTTTTTTTCAACTCTGGGTCAAACTAGGGTTTGACTTTCCTGGAGTTTTGCCCAACCAAAATTATTGATCTAGGTATCTAAACTTAGATTTTTATGAGGAGATAAATCCTATGCTGGGCTCACTCAAAAATTCCTCTTTTATAGAAAGCCCTAATTTCTCGCATCGAAAACTGAAAATGCTCGGAATCGAATTCTTCTTCGACAGAAAGATGCGCCCTTCAATGGAGAGTCAACCTAGCCTTATTTTTCTGATCGATTGTGGAGAGAGACCCAAAAATTAAGAATCCCCAGCTTTTATTGCTGCACAATGTCTTCTTTCAGGGTGGCTCTGATACTATGTCAAATTTCTAATGGTTATATCGGATCTTAAAACATTTATTATCATAACAACATAACCATAAGCCAAAATATCACTAAAAGATAGACAAGCACGACCATATAAAAAGAACACAAAGATTTATCCTGGGAAAACCCTATAGGGAAAAACCCAGCAAAATCTTCCTTAATATAGATGCCCCAAAAAGATAAAAGGTAAAACCCAAAAGACTGATTCTCCTTCTTCTCCAGCCACAGCTCTTTCTCTCTCTCTCTCTCTCATGCGCTACACAAGTGAGTGTGTGTATTCCAAATGAGGAGCGCCACACCTCTATTTATATTCATTCGCTCACTTTAATAATTAATTTCGACATGTAGGCTCAAGTTAATCATGTAGGCTCGAGTTAAACATGTAGGCTCAAGTAACCACAACTGGGGTGCTAATGACCCACCTTTACAATTTGAGGGGACTACCTCATGACTCTTATTAGTTCTTCCAATTAGAAGCATCAGGGTGCAAAGTAATACAAGTGGTTCTCCTAGTAGGACCATCGGGGACCACACAAAAAAGTACATATAGAATATTCTTCGAAGTTACAATATTTCAACACAGACAACTATTGGAAGTAAGGTTCGGGGATGGGGTCACAACTGTGACGCAAAGGTATACAAAGTTTTCAAATCCCATTGAACACTTAGAGCATTGTTTTGCATCTTTCTCAAAATAACCATGCCAAGAGTTGGTTCACCATTTCATCCATACCCTCTAAATGGCACCCAGAGGCTAGCATGCATCTATGGAGTTGCACCAGGAAACACAAGAATGGGAAAAGGTTGCACAGAATTTCACATACAAATTCCAGTTCACAAATGAGAAATCAACAGTTGATATTTCTCTAAAGACTATTAAGGAGAATATATTTGTTGAGATCCTACTAGAGGTTGCATATTTGTAGCCTTGCATTGCGCATTCAAACCCATGTTGTGAGACAATTTAGCACTGGATGACCTGCTATAACCTCTCTGGAGACCTAGAGGATGATTCGACCAACATTAATATCCGAAAGTCGGAAGGATCACACATAGTAGAAGGAAGCATAATTTCCAGTGGGCAGTTCATCAAGAAGCTAAATATTAAGAAAGTTAACATTGGGTCAGAGGACAATCCAAAATTTTCTAACATTCAAGACTTTTGGGATGAAGAGACAGTAGCCAAAATCACTAATCTATTACATGAGTTCCAAGACCTGTTCCCCACTAAATTCAGGGAAATGACGGGGATAGTAGGAGATCTGGGTGAAATGAAAATTCCACTCAAACTCGACCCAAGACTAGTGAAAGAACGCCCGTATAGACTAAATCCGTGCTATAAAGAAAAAGTGAATGCAGAACTGGATCGCATGCTAGAAGCAAGAATCATTGAACCTGTTGAAGAATTAGAGTGGATAATCCCTATAGTGATCCAAGAAAAAAAGGCGATAGTGATCTTTTTTGACCTTAGGAAACTAAATGATGCATGTTTACATGATCCATTCCCAACACCATTCATAGATGAAGTCTTGGAAAATGTCGGCGGACAAGAAATGTAATCATTCATAGACGGATTCTCAGGCTACCATCAAGTTAGAATTGTGCAAGAGGACCACCACAAAACAACTTTTGTAATAGAATGGGGATGCTACCAATACACGGTAATGCCCTTTGGCCTTAAAAACCCTCCTGCTATTTTTTCTAGAATAGTAGTTTCTGCCTTTAAAAATTTCATTCATAAGTTTCTTGAAGTATATTTTGATGACTGGATGATTTTTGTTCTAGTAAGAGACCATATTGAGAATCTGTGAATGATGCTGGAAAGGTGTCGCCAGTATCAAATTATGCTAAATTTGATAAAAATGTATATTTTGTGCACCATTTGGTGTACTGCTGGGACAGGTGGTTTGCTGCGACATAATCTTGGTCGATCCCGCGAAGGTGGTAATTATTCTAGACCTCCCTCCACCCACATCAGTCACGCAACTCAGATACACATTGGGACATACTGGATATTATCAGAAATTTATCAGAGAATATCTATAGATAACCACCCCAATGGAGAAGCTGCTAAAGAAGGATGCCAAATTCGAGTGAAATGAAAATTGTTCGGAGAGTCTGGATAAACTGAAGAAAAAAATGGCTACTGCGCCGATATTAATATTCCCATATTGGAAAAAGGAATTTAATGTACATGTTGATGCATCATCAATTGCATTGGGTATAGTATTAACCCAACTAGGAGAGGGTACAATCGACCACCCAATTGCATTTTCAAGCAACAAACTATCAACGACAAAGAAAAAATACACCACAAGCGAAAGAGAAGGGCTTGCAATGGTCTATGCACTACAAAAGTTCAGGCATTATCTATTGGGTGGGCACTTCAAGATGTTCACTGATCATTCTGCATTGAAGTACCTAGTCAATAAGCCAATGTTGGGGGGGGAATATCTACCGACGGATCCTCCTATTTCAAGAATTTAACTATGAGGTCATTGTGAAGTCAGGACAACTGAATGTTGAGCCTGACCACTGAATGTTGAGCCTGACCACTTATTGCCCATTGAAAGTAGGGAGGAACCCACTATCTTACAGGATAATCTACAGGATGCACAGTTGTTTATTATCGATGTTTTCAATAAAAAATTTGATGCTATTATACACTTATTAAATACAGGCTATGCACCTGAAGGTTATTCAACATGGAAAAAGAAACAACTAGTTGTCAAGGCCTTGGACTACACGCTAATTGCGGGACAACTATATAAGTTGGGACCAGATGAAATACTATGCAGATGCATCTTTGATCATGAAAGGCAATGAGTAATAGCTGAAGCACATGAATGTGTTTCAGGAGGCCACTATGATGGGAAGGAAATGGTGAGCAATATTTCACAAGCTAGACTCTAGTGGCCAACTCTACATATGGATAGCAGAAAATACTGTCGCGATTGCGATAAGTGTCAAAGAGCAGGGAAGCCATCATGAAATGATGAAATGCCACTGGCGCCACAAATTACACTGCAAGCCTTTGATAAATGGTTAGTGGATTTTGTTAGCCCTATCAGTCCACCAAATAAATGGACTAGTGCATGCTATATTATAATTGCTACCGATTACTTGACAAGATGGAAAGAAGCAACACCTATGAAAGATTGCACTACCGCAACCGTGGTGAAGTTTCTATTTGAAAATGTAGTCACAAGGTTTGGTTGCATGAATATCCTTATCAGCACCCAAGGTACACATTTTTTAAATAAGCTAATTATTGAACTGACTGTAGAATTCCAAATCCAGCACAAAAAGACAACACCCTACCACCCTGAAGCAAATGGAACTATTGATTCCTTCAACAAAATATTGGAGAATGCATTGACCATGGTCTGTAATGTGCATAGAGATGACTGGGACCAAAAAGTATCACCAATACTATGGGATTACAGAACAACATGCAAATGGCTAACTGGATACACCCCCTTTCGGTTAGTCTATGGACAAGAAGGAGTCGTGCCCATGGAGTACATTGTGCTGAGCCTGCAAATTGTTGCACTAACAGAGATGACATATACTGATGTTGTATAAGAATGAATTCCATAGCTAAATCAATTGGAGGAAGAATGCTTCATTGTGGGCTTCCATCAAAATGTGGAAAAACAATGACAAAAAGCATGGCATTACCACCACATCAGAACAAAGAAGTTCAAGGTCGGTGGACTTGTTTTGATGTACAAAAATAAGTTTCTCAAGCACCCAGGTAAGCTTAAAATGCATTGTCTAGGCCCATATGTTGTTGTGCACATTATTGAAGCAAGCACGATAAAACTACATAAGCTAGATGGAACACCGATTGCAGGTATGATCAATGACATCCGATAGAAACCATACCACGATGACTGCGACACTGTCCCATAAGGTTGGGGAAAAAAGGGGGGGGTGCATACTAATCATATGATATGTCTTTATGACTCAGACTCATGGCTCTCATGCTCTCTGTCTTATTTATCCTAGTCTATTACCACCATCTATAGATCCGCACATGGATGGGATCAACCTCTCTAGCAGAGATTTTCTTCTATTGCACTAACTATGGCTACATCCTGTAGACTTTGGGATACTCTACTACTCTTGGATCTCTCTCTTCCATTAACCCTTCCCCAAATCTATTGAATTTCTAACCTAAATGTAATGATGACCAACAATCACCAACCTTCTAACTATTGAATCCCTCCTATTTATACTATTTTACATGACCACAGAGGGTTGACTGTATATAGGCAGTCTGTTAACTATCTCCATCAACCACCCTTCAGGCTACAACTATGGTGATCATGACTTGACATGAGGCACTAATGTCCTTACTTACAACATGCTTCCACTCATGTGGCATCCACCAACTTATGTTGAATCCAACACCCAAAATCCTCCTGTCACTTTCAGTTGTTATTCTGTACTTGTGCTACCATTTTATTCTGCTGGCATCTTCCTTCCACGTTGTTCCCTGTTTTGTGCATGTTATGTCTCTTGTTCCTAATCCTTCTTTTGCACAACTTTCTTTGTTCGCGCAATTTCCTTGATTGCGCTTACATTGCATACTAACTTTTGCACTTATTTCCTACGCACTTTTCCCATGCCCAATAGTAATACACCCTTAGTACATATTTTTTACCTTAGGCTAATTTTATTTTCCCACATGCAATGATATCCTATGGTTTAGACTTAGGAGACTTAATTATTCTAAATATATGGTTATTTTGGCCTATTCACACCTACCACAACGCCCTATTTTGGTCAACCCAGCCTATGTGCTCCCTCATTAATGCATTGGGGTGCTATCTCCTTGAGTTTTTAGGTCCACTCTTGACCAAGTGCACTAGTGGTGTATTTGGCTTGTTTTTATCTCTCCAAGGAGCATTTATTTCCACCTAGAGCACCCCACTCACCTTAATATTCTCACCCACACTTGTCTAGGACTCATCAATGACCCAACACATATCACCAACATTCACATGAGGATTTGTGACTTTTTGGTCTAAGTTGAGTCTCCATTGGTACACCTAGGGGGGATTGAGGTCATTTCTCACCTTGACACATGTACAACTCCACTTGGCTTCCATAGCCACTCAAATTTTTCCAATGTGTTATAAATGATGTATGATAATAATATGACAAGTAATCATCACCTTTCACATGTGTTGTTCCATCTATTTTTCATCTCTTTGTTTTCTCTTGCATATTTTATTAAATACTTTGATGGTGAAATTGTTCTAGCTCCTAGATCTAGTTTGAGATGCAAATCTCAGATAGGAAAATGCTCAATTAATTGGATAATCCTCCACCCAATGACATCCTGTAATATGAAGTTGTCAAGTCTGCAGAGGAAATAAAGAGCATGCATGTGGCAGTCGATAAACCCTGAACACACACATGCATAGGCATGTATTTAGAAAAAACCATAATCAATATGTCCCCTTTTAGAATCAATGCCAGAATCCAATACATGAATATGTACTCTCTCATTGGGAAATTGATTGGCATCTGGTCCACCAAAAAAACTCTGCTCCACTAGATTACCATCAAATCGAGGCCCAAAGACTATTTTGACCTGCAACTAGGCTCAAAATGTTTTTTGACAATAATTTTTTCCCTGTTTGAGGACAGAGACCATGTGCTAGAAGGAGGGCCTTATTTCTTCAACTCTGTGGGTCTCTTCCTCAGGAACTAGGTTGAATGCTTCAACCCCGAAAAGGAAAATTTTTGCTAGGCCCCGGTCTAGGTCCAGCTATACTCACTTCCCCAGGACTATTGGGATGAGAGGATGCTCAAAGATATCAAAAATACATTGGGATACTAATTTTCAAAGTGACTAATCAAACAAGAAATTAAAGGTACACCTCCTATGCTCGAATCTACATTTATATGCACATTGCTAAAACCCTACCTGACTCCATTATACTCACACATGAAGACACATAATGGATTCACCTTCTAGAATATGAACATGTGCCCTTTAGATGCAAAAAATGTCACAAGCATAGCCATCTTTATTGATATTTCCCTAAGATTAAAACTCCCACGGAGCCAAACCTATCCACTGATGAAGAAGGTTTCAAGAAATTTACCAGTAAAAGGAGATAAGGAAGAAAAAAACCCTACAGTCAGTAAACCCTTGAACCCTTCTACTACTAACAACTTTGATAATCTTGAGTTCCAAAATGAAGATCCAGCAAATGCAAGGATAGAGGCCCCCTTTACTTCGAAATTCCCTCACCAGGATGCATAGAAAAGAACACAGATGAATCCAGTGAAACTACTAAGGAAAAATTAGATAAGAAACCTCAGTCCATGGTGGAAGGATTACTTACTCAATATTCTCTACTTTCCACTCAAGAGGGAGATGTCCTAATGGATGAGGACATGGGTGACATAGATCTAGGGGATATGGATCTGTTAGTTTTGGAAGACGCCTACAAAAACAACACCCTCCAGGACATTTCTTCCAAGCATATCCAAATGATCACCTCCATTCTTCATACATCCAAATCCAACAACAAAATAGGTATAATAGTTAGTAGCTCCAAAGAAACCAATAAAAGTAGTAAGGAGACCAAAAAAGAGGAAGAAAAATGACTCTCCAAAGGATAGCCAATTTGAGCACCAGACTGGTAGAATTAGGACAATATTCTCAGTTTATATAATTCTTCCCTCTCCACCCCACAGTTAATCAATGAATATTGTATCCTGGAATATAAGAGGCATCAACAACCCTAGCAATAACATAATTATAAAAAAAAGATCCAGCAAGATAAACCCACAATTCTCATGTTACAAGAAACCAAATCCAAGAGCTCCAGTCTTGAAACTCTCATGTCCAGACTCCTCAGGGGCCTCTGAGGGTCTAACCATTTCTTGGAACCCTGCAGAAGTGGAACTTGATAATTTCCTATCCTCGTGCCACTCCATCTCTACCCATTTTCATCCCATTGGCACAAACCTCCATGACATGATAACCAACTTTTATGGCCCCCATCTCCCTGATTAAAAAAATTCCTTTTTTAATTTCCTCCATTGCCTCATCCAGGACCAATCCCATCCCATTGATATCCTCGGTGGAGACTTCATTCTCACAACCTCCCTTTAGGAAAAATAAGGAAGATGTCACATGTTCTCTTAGGAAGATAAGATCTTTAAGGAGTACATACACAACAACAACCTGATCGATGTCAACACCAACAATGGGATTCATGTTGGCCAAAACCCACCAACAAATCCTCGTCAATAGGTATTTTCATTCTGCTGACACCCAGCCAGTATGATCTCCCTGAGCACTAGCTCAGATAGGTTTTACCATGCCTAACAACACCCGCAGAGTGGATGAAGTATCAGCCGATATGTTTGACGAATAGTTGTTGTAACCAAGTTTCTGGTAGTAAGGAGGAGGATGGAGGCATCAACAATTTATCAACATAACTATCATATCTAGTAGAGCCATTCATCAAATATTACAACATTCATCATAGATCTACCATTACAACCAGTTCTAACAGATTGCATCATTCATATAGTCATAGCAATAGTATCATATTCTTCATTCATAAAACATAATTATCAGACATTGACATCGCAGTACTTAAATACAGAAAAAGACAAAAGACAACAATGGTTCAGCTCAACATCTGTCGTATCATATTACTTTCTGCACAATAGACCCAAAACAACAATATTATTTCTCCACAGTGAGATAAAGATCAACCCACAAATTCACATATAGATAACAAAAGATTCAATCTCTCACTTTCTCTCTGCTATGACTTCTCACTTTGGTCTCCCTTACATTTGCAATTCAAATTCTATATTTAGGCTTGTGCCTTTACATTCAAGGTCCACTTTTAACAAACTCCTAACTGATTAAATTACTAATGACCTATATCCACAAAATTTGGTCAATCGATATAAAAAGATGCATAAAATATTCAAAATGGTTTGTTTTCCGCCCATCGTGCTATCTTTTCCTTGCGCAGAGTCGCATGAGATTATGCAGCCTCCGCATTGTTGTGCAAATCACTTACCCCAAAACCCCTACCAACATTCCCCCAACATGGTCTTGTGGCTCTTCCTCGAGCTAGGTCAAGTAGATAGGGTGTACTCCATCATCTTTACCTTGAAATCCTCATACTGCTGCGATATCTCCTTGACCTATGCTTAAACATTTTCAGTTTCATCCCAACAACCAACCAGGTCCTGCTTCACAGGGTGCGCGACCAACTTGGTAACCACCATTTTCTTTCCATCTTGCACAGCCTGCAACGAGGCAACTTCTTTAATATCCAACTATGCTCTAATCTCTTGGAATTCCTCCAACTAGGTATTGCACCTGTGCTGTCGTTCTTGTGCCTTTGCGGCTCTTTGTTGTAGTTCTCTTAGCTCGGTGGACCGCGTAAGCTGAATCATAAGTGGCATTGTCCTTAATGCCATCTTCAATGTCGTCAACTGATTATTGGATTCCCATGCTTACGTAGTCAGTTGATCTAACTACTTATCCTAGACAACATTGCCCCAAAATTGTGTCCTTGCCTCTGTGATATTCTTTGCTTCCTACTCCATTTCTTCAAACTGAGTTGTGACAGCTTCGATGGCATTCTTACGCTCTGCAATCTGCTCTAGTTGTGTTTCTGGGTATACCATAGAATTAAGAATATTGTTGTGTAGCTGGATCTTGGCGATGACCTCTCCCAATCGCTTCACTTTGGCAACTTCATCCAGTTCCATCATGCTTTCATAGATGTGCTGACAGGCCTCATCAACAACCTCTTTTACCTTTCCTCTAATTGCAATCAGTTGTGCATTCTCAAAAATTAGGTGCTCAGTCTACTTTTTCAGGTCAATAATCTCGTCATTAGCTTTCCTTTTCAGCTCATCCTATGATGTCTTTAGTGATGTAATCTCCTGCTCTTTTGTTGCTGCTAACTATTCCTTTACCTAGTGTAGCTCCTCGACCTCTATCTCCAGTTGTGTCACTTCCCTATGTGATTGAAAATACCCTTCATTGAGCTCCTTCTATTTGTCTTCCAACTTTTGATTGGCCACCCACTAAATGTGGATTAGGGTCTTGTTCGATACCTTGTTGATATCCATTGCAACACCCTATAGTTGTTGCAAGGAGGAGTTCACATCTTGATCTCTTGCATCGATTGTAGTCAGATGAACCTAAATGTTCCTAGCCTGCGGCTTAGTGCTAATCAATGGAAGTCCCTACATAGTGGCACTCTCCAGTGCTGCCTTCACAATTGCATCATAAATAGAATCTAACCTAGATCTTACCATAGCAAAACCCTCATGGTGGGACTGGCGCATTTCTTGCACAACTGCATCAAATGAATCTGTGATCGCCTTAATGAGATGCTGCAACTGGGCTTCCGATGCTGATCTGGTGCTACCTCCTACATCAAAATCCATGTGCCACTTGGTTCAGCACTCATGTAGGATGTGCAGCTATTTTCAGTCAGTGTCGGTCGATAACTCTCCATCCGAGTCATGAGTACTCTGGCCTTCTCACACAGGCTGTATAGGGGCATCTTCTGGTGGTTCCATCGATACTTCTTGAACACTAATGGGTTCATTCCAGTCAGTAGGCCAATCCTAAACTACGGCTTGCACTTCATCATCGGTTAATTTATAAGGCATTGGAAGCCATTTCCTATCAGGGTCTCGTTGCGCCTGGATATGAATTGAATGGGGCATGATAGCGAACCACATGATATTCTGATATTTTACTACTGGTGCATCTAAAAAGTGCATAATTTTAACTATTATAGCTTGTAGCGCTTCCCAGTAGATCCAAAAGTGGATCATGTAATCAGTCTGCCAACTGGGCTCCTCTACCTAGCATAAATTTTGGTATCGTGCGCCATTGCACACCTTGACCGCTTCAATAGACATAGGATGGTAGTCTTCTAGATCCATCCAATCCACCAAATAAATTAGGATCAGTAGCCAACTATAAGAGAAATATCTCTCCCTGTCCCGAGCTACGACAACATCCTCTATTAGTTGGTTCAACAAAAAAGGTACCAATTCATTTGGACTCCCTCAACGCATTGTTGCGCATAAGCAACCACTCTCGAATTGTACTAAACTAGACAATTCCCCATAATAATTTTACTTTCTAGAATGTGTGCTCCAATACATACCACCCGCTCATTGATGCTTTTGATGCAGTATGAAAGGCCATCTTGCTCCAATCCGTATCACTCCTTCAGTTGCTAAGCAAGTTTCTTGTTGTTTTCTATTCCTCTGAGATATTGAGCGGGGTCTACCCTAGCCTTTAGCAGCCCCGTGATCTTTGAAATCATGTCCACCGTAACCATGATCGGGGTATCCAACCATAATTTCCCTTAATGAAAACATGCCAACAAATATTTGACACATGCATTCGCTTCATTTAGCCTCCCGAAATGGGGAATGTTGATAAGCCCCAACAATCTAGATGTGTCAAAT
Source organism: Pseudotsuga menziesii (assembly GCA_001517045.1). NCBI lineage: Eukaryota > Viridiplantae > Streptophyta > Pinopsida > Pinales > Pinaceae > Pseudotsuga > Pseudotsuga menziesii. Next base: position 931,054 of record LPNX010967438.1, on the reverse strand, counting down.
CCCTGCACCCATGAAAGTGGAATACGCTAAATGGGTTCACCTTGAATCAAAGGAAAGGACTCGGAGGTCTCATCTGCTACATCCTTTAAAAGCAACAAGTCATGGTCCTCATACTTCATCTTGACCAGGATAGGAATACTATCCATAGTGCACTACATTCCTTCGGGTAGCGGTGACACTTTCGACTGACACTTATGATTTTTGGTTAACTTTTGGGGCTTTGCACCAGGTTGCGTCAGAGCAACACATCTGAGGATTTCATTGATGGACACACCCCTAGGTGCTGCAGACTCCACAACTCTCGAACTAGATGTCCCTATCTGCGTAGTTCCCTCCCCTTGCACCCTAATGGAAGTGCGTGTCTGCCTATTCTACGATGGTGTTGATCCTGGCTTCTGAGCCTTCTGCTTGCCCTAGGGGATCAAATATGATCCAAATGGAATTCTCATGATCTCTTCCACTATGGCAGTTGGATGGATGGGTGACTCCTACTCACTGGAAATCTCCACAGTGTCGGGGTTTCTTAGTATGCTGCACCACAAAAGGATTACTCAACAATTTACCATGCACCAATTACAAACCCTAGCTTCCGCTTAATAGTCTTCCAACTTACTCCACTTAGATCAAATTCACTCAATGATTCTTTCATCCCACATCCCTCATCTTTTTATAACAAATTGTGAATCCAGCTTCATCATTGCCAAATTCGCGGTAGTCATCATGACCAAATCTTCCATTAACGACCAGAATGAGTCATGCTAATGGTCTACTCGACCATAAATGTGTGTCACTTAAACTAGCGCAGTTACCTAACTACTATTAAATGTTTGCATTTATTATTGATTTGACCAAATTGCAACCCTGTGGTTGCCATGGTCTCTCTATCTAACTTCACTACTGACTCCTACACTTGTGCAACCACTTCCTCCTGGAGCACCCTTCTATTCTCTATCTATCCTATCATTTTCTTTTTTTTCCATTGCATAGTGCTTCATGATGTGTGCACCTTCACCCCTATGGTATAGGGCTTCAAGCGACTACCGTTCACAAGTTTCCACAGCACCGCTCCATCTAACTGCTGCAATTGAACTACACCCCTAGAAATAATTGAATGAACAAGATACATACCTAACCAGTGCATTTGTAACTTACCTGGATGCTTCATGAATTTTATGTCATACAACAGCACCAAATCTCCTTGGGAAAATTGTTTGTTTTTAATGTGGCAATCATGCCACGCCTTCTGTCGAACCTTCTGGACGCGCTGCTGAAAGCCTACGATGAAGTGGTCCTATTCCAGTTGGACTAGTTGTGTTTCTCTCTCCTCAAGTGATTCTTCATTGGCCATGCCAGTTGCTGTGGTGATGCATAGACTAGGAACAATGTACTCCATAGGCATGACTACGTCTTGCTCATATACCAGTTTGAACGGCATCTTCCCCATCAGCCTCTTGCATGTGGTGTGATATTCCCATAGAACTGCATGAAAATTTAAATCCCAGTCATCCCGATTAGCATGACATACCTTTGTCAGTGCGGTTTCCAGGATTTTTTTGAAGGCTTCTATAGTTCCATTTTCCTGTGGATGATATGGGGTACTTTTCTTATGCTACACCTGCAACTCCTCTCTCAGTGCTTTGACTATGCAATTGATAAAGTGGTTTCCCTAGATGCTCATCAATATCCTATGGTATCCAAACTGTGTCACAATGTTTTCAAATATGAACTTTGTTGTTGTCGCGGTAGTGGAATCCACAACTGAGGCAGCCTCTTCCTACCTTGTTAGATATTCAGTTTCTATGATGATGTATCGCGCAATGGTTTGCTTTCCTGGTGGGTTGATTGGACCCACAAATTTCACCGCCCATTTATCGAAAGGTTGCAAAGTTACGTGCAATAAAAGTGTCATTTCATCCCATTGCGATGGCTTCTCGACGTGTTGACAGGAATCATAGCTCTGTGCATAGTCTGTGTAATCATTCTGCAAATTAGGCCACCATAGCCTAGTGTGCAACACCTTACATGTGGTAGCCTGTCCTCTATAGTTTTCACCCACAACTCTTGCATGCGCTTCTTCTAGAATTTTCCCTTTTTCATGAGGTGGAAAACACCATCGCAGGATCTCATCAGGTCCAAGCTTGTGTAAGTGCCCAACAATTAGCTTGAAATCAAAATCCTTCACTACCAATTGCTTCTTTTGACTTGTTATCATATCCTTTAGCGCAACTTCGGTTGCAAAAAACTGAATTATTGATGCATAATGGTCATCTGTGATATCCACTCAAAATAGCTGCGCATCCGGTAATCCATCTTCAATATTGGTGGGATCTTCACCTATTTCGATGTAGGATAGATGATCAGGACCAACATTCAAGCATCCTAGATTCACGATTATTTGGAAATCAAATTCTTGAAAGAGAAGTAGCCAATGACATATATTCCCCCCAACATAGGATTATTAACTAGGTATTTCAAATCCGAATGGTCATTGAACATTTTGAAGTGACTGCCCAAGAGATAGTGCTTGAACTTCTGCGATGCATAAACCATCACCAACCCTTCTCTTTCTGTGGTTGTATAATTGTTCTCAGCAAAGGATAACTTCATGTTATCAAAGTAAATTGGATGATCTAGATATCCTTCTCTTGGATGCGCGAGTACAACTCCCAGCGCAATAGATGCGGCATCGATGTCGACATGGAACTCCTTATTCCAATTGGGGAACACAAGTATTGGTGTTGAAGCCATCTTGGTCTTCAATTTTTCAAAGCTACTTTGACATTCCTAGATCCATCGAATGCGGCATCCTTCTTTACTAGTTTCTTCATGGGGGTAGTAATCGTAGCATAACTACGGATGAACTTGTGATAGTACCCAGTGTGTCCCAGTGTTTCTCTAAGCATATTCATATTTGTAGGTGGCGGTAGGCTCAGAATGAGTGCAATATTCATTGGATCAACCAAAATACCCTTCTTACAAATGATATGACCTAACAATATCCCAAATGGTGCACAGAAGATGCACTTCTTTTAATTCAATGTGATCTGATGTTGTCGACACCTTTCCAGCATCAAGCGTAGGTTTTCCAAGTGATCCTTGATCATTTTGTAGACTATCTAGTCATCCATATATACTTGCATGAATTTATGAATAAAATATTTAAATGCAGTGATGAAAACTCGAGAGAATACCGTAGGCACATTCTTTAGCCCAAAGGGAATTACTGTGTACTGAAAACACCCCCATTCAGTGACAAATGTGGTTTTATGGTGGTCTTCCATTGCAATTCTTATCTGGTGATAACCAGAAAATCCATCTATAAAAGAGTACATTTCATGACTGCATACTCCTTGAAGAACCTCATCAGTGAATGGTATTGGAAAGGGATCATGCAAGCAAGCATCATTGAGTTTCTTAGATAAACACATATTCAAAATTCCCTAGCCTTCTTGTCTTAGACCACCATAGGTCTTATCTATTTTGATTCTTCAACAGGCTCAATAATCCCTGCATCTAGCGTCCGATCAAGTTCAGCCTTGACTCATTCTTTATATCACAGATTCAAGCGATATGGCCTCTGTTGCACTGATTTTGCATCTATTTTTCATGGGATTTTCATTTCCCCTAGGTCACCCAATATCCCCTTCATTTTCTGAGAATTTTGTCAAGAAAAGATCTTGAAACTCATGCAAGAGATATGTGATCTTTCCCATGGTCTCATCGTCCCAATATTCCCCAATATTGGCAAATTTAGGATTCTTCTCTATCCCAATGTTAACTTTCTTAATATTCAGCAGTTGAGTCATGGGATCTGTCGTCACATCCAGTGCTATGAAATCCTGACTTCCTTCAGTCTCTGGAATATTAATATTTCGCAACTCATCATCATCCTCTGGCTTTCCAAAGATGTTATAGCATTCCATCATCGATTTCATGTGGCAATGTGCATGCGGGTCCACAGGATATGCAATGGGGACAACTTTCAAGACTACATCCTAAATGATCTATAGTGTATTGTTAACCTCTATGTTGGCATCTACAAAGCCAAAGGTATGCACAAAGAAAAGAATCAGCTCCTCTAAATTAGTTATTTCTCTGTGCAGTTCTACTAATACATACCAAGACCTTGGCATTTCATCCAATGTGTGAATAAAAGGATGGACCCACTCATCCTTGTGTCATGATTCCCACAGTGTCTGGAATTCCCTCAGATGAATACAAGGGTTATTTTTTCCATCATATCTCCCAGTGTGATATACCTCCATATCTCTGAAGCGCACGGCCATTAGCCGTCGACACTATTCCCATTCATGAATGATCTCCTTATGAACTTCCCACCAGCATGCTGGAGTGGCCTTCAATGCTTCACCTAATGCAAACAACCACCGAGGTTCAGATACCTTCACTCCAAACTGCTCGAGGAACCTAGACAGTTCTATTAGTCCTTCATAGATTGGAAACTCAATGAACTCAATTGTGAAATGTCATAGCAATTGTGTGATCAGCACACATTTTCTGAGTGATACTTCATGCATCCGGTTTTGCCAAATTTCTAGTGCATCATCAAAATCATAGGACGAAGAGCTAGCATTGCACCAACTGAGTTCTCCATCGGCACTAGGATGGATGTAATCCTTAGAGATATTGTAAATGTGATCCCATCCTCTAATAGCTTCATCTTTGACAGGTTCAATATATCGCCTTCCTTCATTAGGATCCATAGGAGCAATTACTCGGATATCCTGTTTCTCAAATGTCATCAATCGCTTCTTAAAATTTATCATGACCATGCTGTCATTGGCCCATCCAATCCCTAGCAGCACGAGATAGGATCCCTCTCAATCAATGACTTCAATTACATAGAAGTTAGCACAAGTCCTCATACCTTCAACATCTACGACCAAGTTCGACACTCGGTCGATTGGTTGAACTTTGGCGTGATTAGCCAATCTCAGCTACACTAGGGACCACCAAAGTTTTATCTCTCCCATCTTCTGCCATGCCTGTTTCATTAGGATATTCACATTAGATCCAAGATATAGATAATGTGAATCGACTTCATAGTCCCCAATCTAGATGTTCATCCACATTTCCTTGCTCCTCATTTTCTTCTGTAAATAATTCACCGCAGAGTCCTGCAACTCTCTATCTGGATGGTGCAAGAACTTCTCGATCTCAAAAAAGGCATTAGGATCTCTTACCAGGGATAAAAAAATATCGAAGAACCATTTTAAGGTACCATAGTATCATGATGGTCCAGCTTCTAATGAAGATTCAAAAGCAGAAAGAATGCCAAAATAGGTGTCTTACCAGGATTTTTTTCAAGCGCCATGTGAAGCTCGGAAAAGGTATCTCTCTTAGTCGCAATATCAAACTCTACTTTCTTCTTACTAGCCAGTCACATTCTTTGTCATGTTCCATATTCTCCATTCGTTGCACCTCCTTGAGTAACAATCCCGACATCAACATCCTTTATTCACGGTTCTGCTAGAATGGTCACAACCATTGACCCGTGATTTTGGTTCTGCAGTGAAGGCTGATTCAGAGGTGGATTCTAGTTCACTAGTGGATTCATAAGCTAATTGATATTATTATTTGGTACTAGAATTTGGGGCTGACCTTGATTCTATAGTTGCTTCTAGTTCTGTATTTTATTCTAGTCCTGGAACTAGTTCTGATTCTGTAATAAAGGAACATTGTCATCCTGCCATCTTGCAATTAAATGAGGGAAATTTTCAATAGTATGATCATTGACCATGTAGTATACACATTACAAATGGACACAATCCCTTTGATAGTAGAAAAATTTCCCATAGTTGTCACACACTGGATTGATGCACGACCTTGTCCTCCTCCACAACTGAAACCTCCTCTTCCCTTGCATCCTCCGTGGAATCCTCCTTGCTGCTGATATTGTGGTTGATCTACTTGCTGCTGATACCCTAGTTGCACCATTTGCTTCTATGGGGGATTCAGATACTGCTGAATGTAGTGCGATGCTTGGAAATACTACAGTTGTGGCGGACCCATTGGGGTCTGGGTGTACTGTGGTCATGGCGTAAAATGCAGCTGGGGTGCAACCTGCATCTGTGGTTGCAACAAAATAAAATACATCTATGGTGGTCATGTATACAATACTTTAGGTGGTGGTTGCATCACCTGCAGCTACAGCACCATGTAATAATCTTCACCTTTCATGAAGTAAAAATAATATGGCTGCTATTGAAGGAGATCATAAGCTCAACTCTCCTTATCCTCGTGTCTAATTGAACGATAGAAGGTGCAATATAAGCTTGCTGGCTTCATAACCATTTTCTGCATGTAGGTACAGACTTCATGTTGATGCCCATATACTTAATATATGTGACACCATGTCACACTACCACAACTGAATGGCTTCAACGCTCCTGATAGTAGATAGTTCTAGAAAGAAGGATAGGTATCTTTCGTGTGTCCATCCACACGACAACGAGTGCACCAAAAGTCATCATGTTCATCTTTTTCCTTTTTTATATCCTGCAATTGAAATGTCAGGTTCATTAGCTACGCTTGGATTTGGTTCATGCGGACAACAGTTTCTCCAACTGGTGAAGCCTCTAGTTTCATTGCAATTTCCAGAGCCTCACTCTATGTCGCAATATTTTTGCTGCATTGATGGGTGTCTGATATGAGGGACCAGTGCTGCAATGAACCATTCTTTGTGTTGGACATCACTCATATCAAAGATGATCCATGCCATCAACGTATTAAACCTCTAATCAAAGTCTCAAACCGTCTCAATAGGGAATTGTTTGATTTCCTTCTGCTCTGTAACGTACTATGCTTCATATTTTTGTTGCTTGAATTCTTTAAGCAGTACCTTCCGAATCTCATCCAAAGTCTTCCTCGTGGTCCCCTACGAGACCTATATGAATCTCATGTACCAATCAAGTGCATGACCCTAAAGGGTGGTTTCTAGCTGGCCTTTCTTTGCATCCTCATCGACAGTCTGTCTGGCAATCCAGACTACCTCACATAAGAACCAATATTGTTCTAGGTCATTAGTGCCATTTCCATAAAAAATAGGTAGCTTCATATCATATTCTTCCATTCTAAACCTTCTTCCTATAGATGTTGCCTTACTACTAGATGTTGCTTGGAACGTTGGACACATCGACGTAGATTTCATATATTTTCTTGATGGTGGAGTAGTGTGCAGATGTGTGGACACATTGCTATTGTGGTTTTACCTTTCTTCTACCTTGGGCACAAACTGGGTCTGCTCATCGTCTTCATCATTGTAGGGCCACTTCATCCCGTGTGGTTTTCCTTCACAGTCTTGTGTTTTGATCGCATCAGGACCTTCCCCTATCTTTTCCTCTTCTCTACTCGGAACCTTTATCATCCCCTCATACAACCACTCTCTTCCTCAGCTATCCTCATAGTATCATCAAAACTTACACCCATCTACCCCTTATATTTCCATTCGTCGCTCCCCTTATATCACAATGTTCATAGCCTCTGCACACTAGAGTTTTATTACTCGAGGCGTGTCTTTAGTATGCCCTTTTCACAACCAAGAATCTTGATTGACAGTTGAAAAGACAATAAGAACATGCCTCGTGTTCTGTTGAAGAGCTCTTGTTCTGCTTTGCTATAGTACTTGTTGGTATCAACCATGAACTCAGTGATGTATCCTTCCAGAACACTATCCAACCAAACTTCAACATCTCATGATGTCTTATTGTCAGTTTCTTGGAGTTCGTGAATTAGCTCAGGGGTCCAGGACGTCGACTCTCCTCCCTGGAATTTATTCTTCTTGTAGATCAATCGCACCAGCCACTCCTAGAGCATGATGGGAAACTCGCATAAAAACCATTCATGAGGACTGTCATGAATGTACCTTTCCAACCATGCATTTGTCATCAACTTCAAGTTCTAGTTCTCATCTTCAACGAAATCTCGCAATCTTAAGTCAAACCAATCTTGGATCTCCAATTTTGTCGAATGCCACAACATATCCTCCTCTTAATTCAAAAAAGAGGTCCCAAAAATGGAACCATTTGTTGGACAAAACCCACCAACAAAGCCTCATCGATAGGGGTTCTCATTCTATTAACGCCCAACCAGTGCGATCTTCCTGAGCACCGTCCCAGATAGGTTTTACCTTGCTTGGCAACACCCTATTGATCCTATATTTGTTATCAGTTTTGACAGTTAAATTATTCATTTAAACACATATTTTATTATCTTTTGTATATTTTATGACACGCAGATCGTTATTCAACCTCAAGTATGAGCGTATTTAAGGTTTATACGAAATCTATTTATTTATCATTTTTTATGGTTTTATTAATTAAAAATAACATTATTAAAGTACATTTGATATATTAAATATATATTTGTTGTCAGACTTTATAATATTTTTGGGCTAAATTAATAAACATAACGCATTCAGCCTGCCTTTCACATAGCATGTCCAGCTCGACGTCCAGCTCGTCATCCAACCTGTCATCTAGCCTGTTGCGTGAAGCTCACTAGTGGTTTTCCATAATTTGAAATGTGTTGTTGTGGACTACAGCCCTAAAGAACGTGAGCAGATATAAACTCCTTTTTCCCTATATTGATGCCCAATGTATCTAGCTCATGGGCTAGCCTCCCGTTCAGCTCTCCATCTAGATCGCCCATCAGACTACGCGCTGCTAAGAATTAATTCTGGGCATTTAAAATGTGAAACAACTGCAAACAAACTATTATCCACATGTCTGAGTGATGAATCTGTGTTCTAAATGTTTTCCATATTGCATTCTCCTTTGCTCACCACCACATCAACCATCCACACACTTGATTGATGCATTCAACCCACGATCTAGAAGGTTCACCACTACGCTCTCCTCTGTTCGCCATCAGTCACATGCTGCACTTATGAAGGAACTTGTACGCCACCTCTGCAGATTGTTCACACTGAAGAGAAGCTTGTGTGCCACCTATGAAGACCATTTACGCTAAAGAAGGAAGATGCCTAGAAGTTGGCCTGTGATCTGTTATGTGCTTTTAAGATCGACTAAATTTAGACAGCAGTAGATGACTAAAGGTTCGACTTGCTCATCCCTCTAAATCATTATATATAGCAGCCTCCCTGAGAGAGATGGAGTTAGATAGAAAAATCAGTTAGTTAGCAAAGTTAGGAGAAGAGTTCCTGCTGTGATTTACTCTAGAACATTGTATTTCCATTCCACCATTTGAATAAAGAATTGTATGTGTTGTTATTGAAGATTGAGTTTTAATAGAAGTTAGCCAGGCAGGCATCACCCTTGATTGCTGAGAGGGCCCCTCATCAACCAAAGGTTTATTTTCTTGTTTATTTCTTTCATTTTTGTTGTAGGTAGTTTAATTCATAGTCTTTTTTATTTCTATAATGCAATTTGAGTTTTGAATTAGATAGTTAATTGCATGCATAGTTTGTTTCCATCCTTGCTTTCAACCATTTCATTTTCAATGTATTGTTAAGTTTATTTGCAAGTTAGAGAAAATGGATTTTTATTTTTTTTGTTAATAAGTAGAGGACTTCATATTACTGATGGTACAAAAAGTTACAAAAAAGTTACATTCAGGATCAGCCAGCTATGGGGATGTTGGGCTGAGCAAAGCTTTGCTATTGAAAATATTCCCTAACAACCTTAAGATTCCTATTCTATCTTTATGGAGTGAAGGAGAACCAAAACCCTTGAGCATGCATGTAGAGCTCATGAGAACCAGAACTAAACCAAAATACCAAATATAAGCAGGGTATTTACAACAAAACCGTCAGGACTGAGAAGCCCGGGTTCACTAAAAAAGTAGTAAAAACCAGAGAACAAAACCATATCTCGTTTCCCAAGAAACATTATTCCAAATATGGACATGGCCGCCCCGCCTCCCTAAGGCATTGGGTTCGCTAGCGATTGAGGAGGCATTGAAGGGTATTCCCAATTCTACCCTGCAGATCATTAGCCAGTGACTCCAGCACGCAAAAGCCAGCAGCAGCCTCTTGCTGGACTTTCCTGATGCTCACCAATGCTTCTTTTATACCCCTGGCTAGCTGGAGGTTGTCTTGAATTTCCCTTGCCAGTAGGATATGCACCATCCAGAACGGGCTCGCTATGAGAGGTCTACGTTGGTGAGTCTTGTACTCCTCAATTAACTTCATATCCTTAATAGCTATTAGTGCTTCCACCTTTGTCGATGTCTCTGCCATGTATTGCGATCCACAATTGAACAACATAGGGGCTGGGGCTTTCTTGGCCGAGGAGGAACCTCTAGCAGAAAATGCCATCAGAGAAGTGCTAACACTTTGGTCACTTCTACACCTCCCTCGGTGAGACTTGCTAAAACATGAAAATATGATCCAGATTACCCCATGAAGACAGACATGGCTCTGAAAAATATTGGTGTAGTTTGTCTTCTCCCCTTCCTCTTGTCTATAAGTAGCTAGAATGATGTGCTTGGAGGTAGAGCAATGAATTCTTTTCTTTCTCCCCTATTTCCAATTCGGGCCATGGGGAAGATCTATTTTGCGGTGACTAATTATCATGTATCTTCTCCCATCCCCTGATACGTGTGAGAGATTATCCATTGGATCCGTATTTAATGGCCTTTTGGTGCTCCTCCGGATGATGAGATCATGAGTAGTACCCATTATTGAATTCTCGCCATTAGTTAACCATCCAGTATCGTCCTTTGGAGATGCACGCCTCACGCGAGACTGAGATGGATTTTCCTTTAAAGACATGAACCTGAGCCCAGATCTACCAGCACTACAAGCTCTGGCCTTCCATCTTCATCACCTCGTTCATTCACATGCTTAGCAACTATACTGCCGCTACCATCCTATCGGGTGAGATAAATGACAAGTGGAGAGATAAAATAGATTGTTGTTTAATAAAATTAAGTAGATTTAATTCTATTTATTTCATTTCTGTTAATTATCAGTTTATGCAAATTTACATTTCAGTTTATTAATATGTAATGGTTTTTTTATGCTTATGTTTAGGAATTTGATTAATTTTATTTTACTGTTAGATTCTCTTCGTAATTAGGTTTGTTTATTGCTTTATGCATTAGAATTACATCTTCATGGCTTCAGATGAATATTATTTCATTTAGGTTAGTTTTTACCATTTTAATTGTGCAGCTTGTCATTCAAACAACCTATTCAGTCTGTTATTCAGCCACCCCTTTCAGACCCATAGTTTCGTCTATCATTCAACCCTTAGTTCTATTTTTCGTGTTTTTTATGTATTTTGAGATTGTTTTTAGTTTTGTTTTGTTAATGTCTGAATTATGTTTTAACTATAATATTTGGATGTTGGTTTTGTTTAACATTAAAGTTAGAGATTAACTGTTTTAGGCTATTTATTAAAGTTTTATTATTTTCCTTATTTTTTTTTCTTGAATGTGTGTCAAGTTGTTTTTGTTTCTTGAATGTTGTTTCTAATTTTGTTTTACTACTCTATTATTTCATATTTATGTTTTTTATATTGATTTATTTGTTTCGATGTGAGGTTTAGTGTTATATGTGTTTCCTTTAGTATGTTTTTAGGTTGTCTCTTTTATGTTGTGTTATTGTTGAAAGAACTTGTAGGAAAAAACCTAAAGATATTTTCTTTATTAAGTTTTCTACTTGCTTCTTTTATTAATTTTTCTTTATTAAGTTTTTAACTTGCTTCTCTTATTAAGTTTTTTAGTTTCTTATAAGTTAAGTTCTCCTTGTACCCTAGTTTTCCATTTGAATGTTTAATTGTTGATTGTATTTCAATTTAAAGTTTATTATCAATTATTTGGTTTATTATTATATCTCAGTTTAATTACTTTAATAATTGCATTTTTAGGAGTTTGACTCAGTTTTTTATTTTGAAAGATCTTTCAATATTTTGTTTGTTAAAATATTTACACGACACCCTCTACCTTCGCATATATTCTGTGCCAACTCTAATATTACCAACCCTAGTTGATAATTAAAGAATAGGTGGATTAATTTAGACATTATAATACACCCAACACTTTTGGCACCATTTTCAGGGAGTTGTTGTGTAAGGTAGAGTAGAATTCTCAATGAAGTTTAGTAATAGGCTGGTAGCGGGGAATCAGTAAAATGAGAGGTAAGAACCTGTTCATATGTTATAATAGGATCCCCCAAATACAACAACAGTAGTAGCATAGGTTTTCTTTAGTTTAAACCTTTTCTTCATGAGTATAATTAGAGATCCTCAGGGTAGATTTGTGAAGACCAGAAAATTTATTGAAATCCCTACTAACTACTGTAGGGGATGCAATTCCCCAACTACTGACTCACCAGAAAGGTATAGAAAGAAACCTATAGGAAGTAGTTCTAACCTAAAACCTAAGGAGTCTCTCTTAGAATATATTACTGGAGAAGCCATAGAAGGAGAAGGGACCTTGGAAGAAGGTCCTTAGGATCCCGTTACTAAGGAAGTTCAAGGGGATCATCCATTAGAAACCCCTATCCCTCCACTAGTTTCAAATCTAATTAATACAAATTTCTCACTAGTAGGAGATCCAAATTTCATTGACTTTGTTCATCCTGCTCAAGTAAAATCTCTCTTTGGAACCTCAATAGATCTAGTTATCTCGCAAATTGAAACTTCTACCATAGAACCTACTTTCCCTCTAGGATTCAATAAAAACACAGTTGATCAGAGGAATATCTCTCCAAAAAAAGAATGTTGGGATGCCCCATTATCACCTCGAAAGGAGGTTCCTAAATATATTTATGTTAATAATCCAGCTTATATGGAGAGATGGGGAGAAAATGAAGGCCATGATAAAGTTATAAATGAAGAAGGAGAAGGAAAAAATCAAACTAAGGCTACCTTTGGGTTCCCTATCTTAGATACAATGCAGGATGCAACTATGAAAAACATCCCTCCTTCCTCCTTACCTACTTTCTATGAAAAAACAATGGAGGACCCAAACACATTCTTGTTCGAGTTCAATATCCTTTGTAGGAGTTACAATTATATACAAGATGCTTGCAAACTAAAACTCTTTCCCGCTACAATAAAGGATTCCGCATTGAGATGGTTCATGGGATTAGGAGAATCTACTATCAGGACTTGGGATGATATGAAAACCCCATTCTTGCAAAAATATCAAGAATACTGCAAACCTAAGCACTCTCGACATGATATATTCAAGATACAACAACTTGAAGACGAGAGCCCAGAGGACTATCTCAAAAGCTTCATTTATACATTACATAAGTCTAAATATAATGACCTCCGAGAAGATGTAGTATGTACACTTTTCCTGAAGGGGATCTCTGAGGACTTGTTAGAAAGTCTTAATCTCATGGAAGTTGGTGATATTTCTCATAAAAATTTTGCACAGATCGATGATATGTGTAAAAATTATTCTAGTAGTAGGGGGAAAGTTACGAAAAATGTTTGAGAGCCTTTTAGTAGAAATATTAGAGGAAATGTTCCTAGTTGAGGATGAGTTACAAGAGTAGAAAGAAGAAACCTATTGGTGAATTTTAAGACTGATATCTTAGGATCAATGGGTTCTCAACTAGATTCTTTACAAGCCAAGAAGAGGTAGGATGAAGAACGAGCAACAATGACTATCTTTTTTCCAAGATGTAGAACTAAACATCCCTAAAGGGAATGTCCAGTAAACAACATATATGTATGTCACATCTGTACATAAGTGCATCCAATAGGTAATTTCCCATCCTTGCCTGGATTGCAAGCCATCTATAAGAGTGGGGATGTAGCTAAAACATCTAGGAGGCCTCCTTGGAAACCTAGAGACCAACTAGCATATCCAAACTTTCCACCATATCCTCCACTCAATTATCCTCCGTATCAACCACCTCAGCAATGGAACAATTCTAGCTAGTAGAATTGGCCACCTTAGTATCCTCCTCTTCAATTTCCACAACAGAAATATTGGTCACAAGGATGGAGAGGACAACCATATCCTCATCCAAAACCCGTCCCTGCACTTAGTCATCCTTATCCTTAGAATCAAACAAAATTCTATCAAATGTCGTATGGATTTGTACCTCCAGTTCCTTTTATAACAGAAAACCCTCATCACTTTTAGAATGAAAATCCTCCTTGGATGACATTATTACATGCACAGCTGATACTAAACCCTAAAAATAAACCAACTCAATCTCTTAACACCATTGAGTTGCAAACTCTTCCATCATACCTTATTTCTACTGTACCTGTACATGAAATTCAATTACGATCAGGAAGAGTTGTGAATAATAAACCCAAGTCATCAGTAATCATTTAGGAACCAAATGAAGAAGAAGAATATTCAAGTGAACTTATGAATGATTCTATTTTGGAGGATGTGAACATTCCAAAGGTTCTAGTACACACCCATCCTCCACAAGAAACTATTCAGGACCAAATAATTCCTCCATTTCTAGAGATAATCATAATAGAAAAACCTGTAGTTCATACGGAGTATAACATTTCGAATGAATTAAAGAACATCTGTATTAAAATCCCTCTATTACAAACTATCAAAGATATGTCGATCTATAGTAATGTAATAAAGGATCTATGTATTAAATGCCCAGAAAAGAAGCAAAAGGACCCTCTTACAATTCATGTTATTACAGAAATTTTTGAATGTATGACAGGTCAGTCCCGGATTTCAAATATACAAATCCAAAACCCCCAGTAGTGACTGTAATTTTAAACAACACTGCCATAGAGAATACATTAATCGATTTAGGATCCACTATCAACATGATGACCACTACAGTTTTAGAAGTTTTACAGTTAGGACATTTTCTTTGACGTACTCCTTCCATCCTAGAACTAGGAGATCACACTACAGTAAAACCCATCGGATTCCTGAATGACATTGTTGTATCAGTAGCTTCATGGGAATACCCAGTTGACTTTATGGTCATAGAATCAAAGGATCCTTCTAAAGGACATCCTATTATCTTTGGAATACCATGGTTAGATACAACAAATGCTTTTATAGGGTGTAAGGATGGAGAGATGACTATTTCCAATGGGTTGTCCACATAAAGACTTATTTTATACCCCCCATCACAACCAATAACTTAAAATTCATGGTGGTTAAATTGTTCTTTTGGGGATGAATACTTTGATGATCTCTCCCTTCCTAGTGATTTTTATTTAGCACTTCAGGAGCAGAGCACTGAGAATGTATTAAACCAATTTGTTTCTTCGACAACCTGTACAGATTTCCCTCAGTCCTTTGCTCAATTCGATCATATTTTTGGAGATGAGTTTTAATAGAATATGGCTCTCTCAATGTTTATAGAAACACCTTGTGTCTTCACAATTGAAGAGAATATAGGACCATATACCATACCTTGTGAGGTTGGACCTGAAAAATTCTTACATATAAACATCGAATTAAGTGAAAACCAACAAGCACAACTACTTAATGTTCTTAAGAAACAAGCTGGAGCATTTGCATGGGAATACACTAATATGAAGGGTATACACCCTGATACCTGTATTCACCATATTTATATGGATCCGAGCATGTCACCTATAAGGAAGCCACATAGGAAGATGAATCCTGCACTAAAGGATATAGTAAAAGAAGAATTACAAAAACTCCTCACTACTGGTTTCATCTATCCTATTTCTGATAGTGAATGGGTTTCTCCTTTAGTATTAGTTCCAAAGAAAGTCACAAGGAAATGGCATATTTGTGTTGATTTTAGAGAGATAAACAAAGCTACACTTAAAGACTAAATTCCTTTACCTTTTTTTGATCAAGTATTAGATACTCTGTCAGGTTAACAGTATTTTTCCTTTATTGACAATTATAATGGTTACAACCAGATTTTAATAGCACTGGAACATCAACACAAAACCACTTTTACATGCCCTTGGGGAACATATACTTATCGAGTTTTCCATTTGGATTATGTAATGCACCTGCCACTTTCCAGTGATTAGTCTTAGGATTCTTTTTTGATCTTATACATGACTATGTGGAGGTATACATGGATGAATTTATGGACTATGCTAATACTTTTCAAGAATCCATTGACAACCTTGAGAAGGTCTTAATATAATGTCAAGAAACAAATTTATCTCTCAGTCATGAAAAATGTAGAATGTTGCTGACAGAAGGTATAGTTTTGGGACACCATGTTTGTTCCCAAAAAATTAAGGTAGACCCTACAAAGATCGAAGTAATTGTTAGCCTTCCCTATCCCAAAACTCAAAAATAGGTAAGAATATTCCCTGGTCATTCAGGCTATTACTGTCGTTTTATTGAAAATTTCACTAAAATAACCGCCACCAATGTTTAAGTTTCTTACAAAGGACTTGGAGAGTCCAGTGGACATAATCTTGTCAAAATGTTTTTGAAATCCTAAAAGCTAAACTATCAGTGGCACCAATACTTAGGGTTCCTGATTGGTCCCTCCCTTTTCACATATCTGCTGATGCCTTTGATACGGCCATAAGAGGAGTCCTCATCCAAAAATAAGGACAAGCACCTTATGCCATTTATTTTATTCACAAAAATTTGACCCTTGCCGAATTAAATTATAGCATTCCTGAAAAAGAATTTTTGGCAGTAGTTTATTCAATTAATAAATTTCATCATTATATCATAGGACATGAATTTTTTGTGCATACCGATCACTCCGCCATTAGATTTCTAATGAATAAACCAATTACCAATGGTAAAGTGACCCGCTGACTTCTTTTATTACAAGAATTTAACATTACTGTCATTGACCGACCTGGTAAAGAAAATATCATAGCAGATTTCGTTTCCCCTATTCAACATGAGTACGTTACTAAACCAGTTGACGACACTTTTCCTGATGAACATCTATTTGTTGTATCTGTTCAAATCCCTTGGTTTGCAAATATTGCCAATTGTTTAGCAACTAGGAAAATACCAAACCATTTGTCTCCACATGAAAAGCGTCATATTATAATTCAGAGTTCTAATTATTCTTGGGTTGATAATGATATCTTATGCACTAGTACATATATTATTATTCAACGATGTGTGCAGGATGATGAAATGAGAGACATCCTCCATGCATGCCATGATGGACCATGTGGAGGACATTTTTTTGATAAGAGGATGGCATATAAATTCTTACATTCTAGTTATTATTGGCCAAGTATTTTTAAGGATGCTGCCAAATATGTTAAAGGATGCAATAGTTTCCAAATAATGGGTAGACCTATGTCATCTGATCAAATTCCTTTACAACCCCAAGTTATGATTCAACCTTTTGAGAAATTGGCTCTTGATGTTGTAGGGCCAATTTCTCCCATGTCTCGTAAAAGGAAATATATCTTAGTTTGTATGGACTATGTCACCAAGTGGGTAGAAGCTAAATCTTTATTTAGAAGCACAAAGAAATTGCTGGTATAATTTATATATGAAGAAATATTCAACCGGTTTGGTGTACCTAGGGAAATTGTCACATATCAAGGTACTCAATTTACTTCTAAATTAATGAAAGAACTTACAATGAAATATGGAATCCGGCATTGCAAATATTCACCTTATCACCCTCAGGCTAATGGTTAGGTAGAATCAACTAATAAAGTATTAAAATCCATTGTAACTACGACCATTCACTTACATCATAAGGATTGGGCAGATACACTCCCAGAGGCTTTATGGGCCTATAGGATAACATGGAGAAACACTATCGGGCATACCCCCTATGAGTTAGTGTATGGCAAACAAGCCCTTTTACCTATTGAATTTCAAGTTAAAACTTTTTGTATGGCAACACAATTAGGCATGAATTTGGATGAAGCACATAAACAACGAATATTACATATTAATGAGTTAGACAAAATTAGACAAGATGCACTACAAAGAACGATGTTAATACAGAATCAATAAAAAACATGCCATGATAAATTTATTAAGAAAAAGCAGTTTAATAATGGATATTGGGTACTATTATTCGATTCACGATTTAAAATTTTTAAAGGGAAATTAACTACCCGTTGGATGGGTCCATACGAAGTAGTTGTAGCTTTTGACAATGGATCAGTAAAAACTAAAACAATTGATGGATCAGAAATTTCCTTTGTAGTAAATGGACATAGACTTAGGATCTATCACCAACCGACATCTAAATAGGATTTTATACAAAATGTTTTGCAGCAAAATGAAATGGAATTAGTTGAAGGGGAAGCTATTCCTCCTCCTCATGATCCTTGAAAAATATTTAGGGTTATTATCATGTGTATATATGTAAACATTTTCTTGTTGTTTTGAATAAATAAGAGTCATTTCTAATATATTGTTTATACAAGACTCTTTCACTTTTTAATGAATAAATTGAATCATCTAACAAGTGGTTTTGCAGTTTGATTACAAGTATATTATCTCTATGAGTAGCTAACGAAATATTACTTGGACAAGGAAAGTATGCTAAATACTCATCAGGTATTTTAATCTCTTTGGGGTACTTTCGAAATTTGTAGCTTATACGGATAATTTTTTATATCAATCCTTTGTATATCATACTTAACCAATTCTATTATGATTCATATAGTTTTTGGTATTTTGATTCAGACATGTATATTTCTGATTTATTCTTTTAAACAGTTGCTCGATAAGACCCACTTTCATTATCATATTTTTCACCTACGGATTACTAGTTCATCCTATACTTGTTGTCAAAACTTGTCTCTTGAGTATTTTGGTGATAACTCGACAGTAAGTGGAATTCTTTTCTTTGGGGAACATTAATTTTCTTTTATAAAGAAGGACTGTTAGGTTAAAGAACAACTTTTAGTTATTCTCTTTTGACATGTTTTATGAGTCTAGCCATTATGAAATTACTTATAACTTTATTTTGAAAACAATTGAATTATGTGTTTAGTAGGATTTAACACACTCTAGTACCAATCGACTTCCATATCTTTAATATCATTATACAAGGAAAACCCACCGAGGTACTGAACAGGCCTGCTCGCAGCGGGTCAATGCTAAGTAAAAACCTTACACCAAGAAGCTCAATAAATGCAAGTAAACCTATCGGGGTACTGAACAGGCTCGCTGGAAGAGGGGCTATGATTGCATGGTACCAAGATAAACCCACTGGGATACTGAATAGGCTTGCTAGAAGCGAGAAAATATCTGGTAAATGATATCTGGTTAATACACCACTATGCACATAGTTCGTTAAATAGTGACAATATATGAAAAATTATTCAAAAAATTATGTCATGGACAATTGTTTATAATGTCATTTGAGAATGGCTCTAAGTTGACTTTTCCCTTAGCATCGCATTTTGCATATATCTAAGATGTCATAATCTTAGAAATGGGACCCATAGCTGTAAATCTCACACACTCTAGGGTACACTTAAAATACTTGACAATGACAGGATATCTTTACAATGAGGCATGGGTGGCTAGTTTCTCCTATGGTATTCTTTTATAATATTCTCATTTACATTGTCTTTCTAAGCACTATTTTATTTTTCATGAATATACATTTATGAACCATTTCCATTTACTAGTTAGTTTTTTTTTTTAAATAATAATTGACAGCATGCTTGTAGTCTTTCTATTTTTCTAGAACAATCAATTCTTCTCTCTGTATGGCTTGAGGATATACCATCTCTTTGGTTTGGGGGAAGATGGATTTGACTTGTAAAAAATTAGTTTATTTTTATTTTATGACAAATCTATTTGATAAGTATTTTCAGGAATGTAAACAGTGGAATTTGGTTATAGCTTGAAGCATATTTTAAAACAAAACTCAATATGGTCTTACCATATGAAGAATCGAATGAAGGCAAATGAAATATCAAATAGTGATCTAGTAAAAATGGTGATATTATAGCACTTATGATTAAATTTACTTGCTAAATTTTGTTTTTGGGAAAATAGTTTTTACTTCCATTTCACTGTTAATAATTCTATTCTCTTACCCAGTCATGCATAAAAATGATCAATGTTTTTGTTATTTAAAATGCAATCTATTTTTTTGTGTTATATGTTCAACTTGCCCAAAGTTTTACTTTGGACATGCTTGAATTAATTTTAAACCTTATAAATGATAAAATTATTTTGGACTTGAGAACTGTTAAATTAAGAACTGTTGAAAACCCAATAAAGTCATTTTTAATTTTCATACAATGTGTGACATGAAAGATATGTTATTTTATAGGTTAGAAGAGTGAATTTTAAATTACCTTCTTTATCTTCCAAGTTGAAGGCAGCTGCTAGTTCGCCTTCTTCCTAAATTGTTTTTCTTTATTTTTGCTCAGTAGCGCCTAACATTTCTCCGGTTTAGGGGAATGTTGATCCTAGATTTGTTATCATTTTTGGCAGTTAAATTATTCACTTAAACACATATTTTATTATCTTTTGCATATTTTATGACACACGGATCATTATTAAACCACAGGTATGAGTGTATTTAAGGTTTATATGAAATCTTTTTATTTATCATTTTTTATGGTTTTATTAATTAAAAATAACATTATTAAAGTACATTTGATATATTAACTGATTTATATATTTGTTTGCGGACTTTATAATATTTTTGGTCTAAATTAATAAACAGAATGCATTCAGCCTGCCTTTCACACATCATGTCCAACTCGACATCCAGCTCGTCATCCAGCCCATTGCATGAAAATCCCTGGTGGTTTTCTAGATGTTGAAATGTGTTGTTGTAGACTGCAGTCCTAAAGTGCACCAACAGAAAGACACTCATTTTTCCCTAGATCGATTCCCAGTGTATCCAACTCACGGTATAGCCTCTCGTTCATCTCTTTGTCTAGATCTCCCATCAGACTGAACGCTACTGAGAATTAATTCTAGGCATTTAAAACATGAAATAGCTACAAATGAACTATTATCCACACATATGAGTGATGAAGCTATGTTCTAGATGTTTACAAGCCTGCATTCTCATTTGCTCGTCACCACATCAACCATCCATGTGTTGGATTGATGCATTCAACCCACGCTCTAGAAGATTCGCCACTGCGCTCTCCTTTTTTCATCATCAGTCACCTACTGCACTCAGGAAGAAACATATGCGCAACCTTTTCATATCGTTCATGCTAAAGAGAATCCTGTGTGCGACCTTTGAAGACCATTTGCGCTAAAGAAGGGAGATTCCTACGAGTTGGTCTGCAATCCGTTATGTCCCTTTAAGATCGAATAAATTTAGTCATTTCATACTTGCTTTCCGTCATTTCATTTTCAGTCTATTATTCAGTTTATTGGCAAGTTAGATAAAATAGATTGTTGTTTATCAAATTGAGTAGATTTAATTCTATCTATTTCATTTGTATTAATTATCAGTTTATGCAAATTTACATTTCAATTTATTAATATGCAATGGTTCTTTTATTTTTACGTTTATGAATTCGCTTAAGTTTATTTTACTGTTAGATTTTATTAGTAAGTAGGTTTGTTTATTGCTTTATGCATTAGAATTACATCTAGATGGATTCAGCTAAATATTAGTTCATTTAGGTTAGTTTTTACCATTTTAACTGTGCATCTTGTCATTTGGACAGCCTGTTCAGTCTGTGATTCATCCACCCTTTTCAGACCCACAGTTCAGTATGTCATTCAGCCCTTAGTTCTGTGTTTAGTGTTTTTTTTTTATGTATTTTCAGATTGTTTTTAGTTTTGTTTTGTTAATTTCTGAATTATGTTTTGATTGTAATATTTAGATGTTAGTTTTGTTTCACATTAAAGTTAAAGCTTAATTGTTTTAGGTTATTTATTAAAGTTTTATTATTTTCCTTATTTCTTTTTTCTTGAATGTGTGTCAGGTTATTTTTGTTTCTTGAATGTTATTGTTGATTTCGTTTTAATACTGTATTATTTCATATTTATGTTTTTTAGATTGATTTATTCGTTTGCATGTGAGAGTGAGTGTTATATGTGTTTTCTTTGGTATGTTTTTTTGTTGTCTCTTTTATGTTGTGTTATTGTTGAAAGAACTTGTAGGACATAACCTAAGGATATTATATTTATTAAGTTTTCTACTTGCTTCTCTTATTAATTTTTCTAGTTGTTTATAAGTTAAGTTCTCCTTGTACCCTATTTTTTCCATTTGAACAGTTAATTGTTGATAATATTTCAGTTTAAATTTTATTATCAATTATTTAATTTATTGTTCTATCTTAGTTTAATTACTTTAATAATTTCATTTATAGGATTTTGACTCAGTTTTTCATTTTGAAAGGTCTTTCGATCTTTTGTTTGTTAAAATATTTACACGACACCCTCTACCTTCACATATATTTTGTGTCAACTCTAAGATTACCAATCCCGGTTGATAGTTAAAGAATAGGTGGATTAGTTTATACATTATAATACACCCAACACACCCATAGAGCGGATGAAGTCTCACCCGAGATGTTCGAGGGAGAGTTGTCGCAACCAAGTTTCCAATAGTAAGAAGGAGGATCGGGGCATCAGCAATTTATCAGCATAACTATCAGATCTAGAAAATACATTCATCAAATATCGCAGCATTCATCACATATCTACCATTACAACCACAGGTCTAACAGATTGCTTCATTCATCCAGTCATCGCAGTAGTATCATATTCTTCATTCATAAAACAAAATTATCAGACATTGACATCGCAGTACATAAAGACAGAAAAAGACAAAATACAACAGTGGTTCATCTCAACATCCGTTGTATAATATTAAATTATGTGCAACAAATACAAATCAACAACTATCTTTCTCCACAGTGAGAGAATGATCAACTCACAAAGTCGCATACAGATAATGAAAGATTCAATCTCTCACTTTCTCTCTACGATCACTTCTCACTTTAGTATTTCTTACATTTACAATTCTAATTATATATATAATATTGTTCCTTTAAATTCAAGGTCTGCTTCTAACTAAATCCTAACTGATTTAACCACTAATGACCTATATCCACAAAATGTGGTCAACCGATACAAAAAGATGCATAAAATTATCAAAACGGTTTGTTTTCAGCCCATTTCTCTATCTATGCCTTACGCAGTGTCACGGGAGATTGCGCATCCTCCGCGGTGCTATGGAACTCACTTACACCAAAATCCCTGCCAACAATCCATACTTGGAACAATCATAGAGGTGGAGCTACTCAGACTTCTTCCAAGCTAGATCGCTTTCTCATCACCGAACATATCATGCTCAGGAGTGATAAGCTTCATGCCTCTATTCTCCCTGCTACTGGTTCAGATCACTGACCCATATATTTACATCAGCATATAGATGAATCGACAAGGAGAAATCCATTTTGGTTCAAGAAATTATGCCTCACACACCAATATTTTATTGAGATGATCAAAGAGTGGTGGAAGAACACTCAAGTCGCGGGTACTTCTTGCATGTTTAGAATTCAAACCAAATTAAAAATTCTCAAGAAACACCTCAAGAACTGGAACTTGCACACCTTTGGGAATATATTCACAAGTAAATCCCTTCTGGAATAGGAAATGGACCATCTATAGCAGCATATCATCACCTCCAGATGAACCGAGGAAACTAACAAACATGAACAACATCTCCTTTTAAATATTGAGGAAATAACTAAAAAAGAAGAGATATTCTGGAAGCAAAAATCATGAATCAAATGGATTCATGAAGGGGAGCGAAACACCTCTTTCTTCCATATATCTACTATTCAACATCGCATACATAACCACATCACCCACCTCAAACAATGAAGATGTCTAACTAGAAGCCCACAAAGACATGAAAACTGAGTTGGTTTCTTTTTATGAAGATCTCCTTACTAAGAATGAACAGGATAGGGAGCTCACTATTGTTGGGTAATGGCCCCATTTTTACAACACCCATTATATCTTTTTGCACTGTCCTACTCATTTCTACACACCAGCCATATGTTTTTCCTCACATTGAGCTTAAATATTTACAGGTATGATTAATTATTGTTTTATTCTATTAATGCCTAAGACTCTTATAGTTAGAAATATTACTCTTGAATTGTTCTAACTTTTCTTGATTTTATAAATATAGTTCAAGCCTTGAGGAAGAATGTGTAGAAGCCCACTTCGAATAAAGCAAAAATGAGTATTCGGTACCAGTTGTTACTCATCAGTCCTGGATCCACATGTTGGTGTTGATCCTAGATTTGTTATCATTTTTGGAAGTTAAATTATTCAGTTAAACACATATTTTATTATCTTTTGTATATTTTATGACACGCAGATCATTATTCAGCCTCAGGTATGAGAGTATTTAAGGTTTATATGAAATATTTTTATTTATCATTTTTTATGGTTTTATTAATTAAAAATAACATTATTAAAGTGCATTTGATATATTAACTAATTTATATATTTGTTTGCAAAATTTATAATATTCTTGGGATAAATTAATAAACAGAACGCATTCAGCCTACGTTTCGCACATCATGTCCAGCTCGACGTCCAGCTCATCATCCAATCATTGCATGAAACTAGTTGGTGATTTTCTATATGTTAAAATGTGTTGTTGTAGAGTCCATCCCTGAAGCGCACCAGTAGAAAGATACTCTTTTTTCCCTAGATCGATTCCCAGCATATCCAGCTCATGGCCCAGCCTCCTATTCATCTCTCCGTCCAGATCGCTCATCAGACTGCGCACTGCTGAGAATTAATTTTGGGAATTTAAAATGTGAAACAACTACAAAGAAACTGTTATCCATGTGTCTAGGTGATGAATTTGTGTTCTAGATGTTTGTTAGCATGAATTCTCCTTTGCTCTCCACCACATTAACCATCCACAGATTGGATTGATGCATTCAACCCATGCTCTAGAATATTTTCCACTATGCTCGGCTCTGTTCACCATCAGTCACCTGTGTGCCACCTCTACAGATAATTCACACTGAAGAGAAGCATGTGCGCCACCTCTGAAGACCGTTGATGCTGAAGAAGGGAGATGCCTGCACATTGGCCTACGATCATTTAAACGCCTTTAAGATCGACTAAATTTAGAGAGAAGTTGACCACTAAGGGTTGACTTGCTCATCCCTGTAAATCATTATATATAGCAGCCTTTGTGAGAGAGCTGGAGTTAGCTAGAAAAATTAGTCAGTTCGCAGAGTTAGGAGAAGAGTTAATGCTGTGATTTACTCTTGAACATTGTATTTTTGTTCCACCATCTGAATAAAGAGTTCTATGTGTTGTTGTTGAAGATTGCGTTTAAGTAGAAGTTAGCCAGGCATCACCCCTGATGGTTGAGAGGGCCCCTCATCAACCAAAGGTTTATTTTCTTGTTTATTTCTTTCATTTTTCTTGTAGCTAGTTTAATTCACAACCTGTTTTATTTTTGTAATGCAATTTGATTTCTGAATAAGATAGTTAACTGCAGGCATAGTTTGTTTCCAGCCTTGCTTTCAGTCATTTCATTTTCAATTTATTGTTCAGTCTATTTACAAGTTAGATAAAATAGATTTTTGTTTATCAAATTAAGTAGATTTCATTCTGTCTATTTCATTTTTATTAATTATCAGTTTATGAAATTTACATTTCGGTTTATTAATATGCAATGGTTTCTTTATGCTTATGTTTATGAATTTGCTTAAGTTTATTTTACTGTTAGATTTTCTTAGTAAGTAGTTTTGTTTCTTGCTTTATGCATTATAATTACATCTGCATGGCTTTAGCTAAAGATTAGTTCATCGAGGTTATTTTTTACCATTTTAACTGTGCAACCTGTCATTCGGATAGCCTGTTTAATATGTATTCAGCCACCCCTTTCAGATCCACAGTTCAGTCTGTCATTCAGCCCTTAGTTCTGTTTTTAGTGTTTTTTTATGTATTTTCAGATTGTTTTTTGTTTTGTTTTGTTAATGTCTGAATTAAGTTTTGACTGTAATATTTAGATGTTAGTTTTTTTTAACATTAAAGTTAAAAGCTTAATTGTTTTAGATTATTTATTAAAGTTCTATTATTTTCCTTATTTCTTTTTGCTTGAATGTGTGTTAAGTTGTTTTTGTTTCTTGAATGTTATTGTTGATTTCATTTTAATAATGTATTATTTTCTATTTATGTTTTTGAGATTGAGTTATTCGTTTGCATGTGAGATTGAGTGTTATATGTGTTTTCTTTAGTGTATTTTTAGGTTGTTTATTTTATGTTGTGTTATTGTTGAAAGAACTTGTAGGACAGAACCTAAAGATATTTTCTTTATTAAGTTTTCTACTTGCTTCTTTTATTAAGTTTTGTAGTTGATTATAAGTTAAGTTCTCCTTGTACCCTAGTTTTCCATTTGAATAGTTAATTGTTGATTGTATTTTAGTTTAAAGTTTACTATCAATTATTTACTTTATTATTCTGTCTCAGTTTAATTACTTTAATAATTGCATTTTTAGGAGTTTGACTCAGTTTTTCATTTTGAAAGATCTTTCGATATTTTGTTTGTTAAAATAATTACATGACACCCTCTACCTTCGCATATATTTTGTGTCAACTCTAAGCTTACCAACCCTGGTTGATAATTAAAGAATAGGTGGATTAATTTAGACATTATAATACACCCAACAATTTTGGCGCCGTTGCGGGGGAGCTGTTCTGTAAGGTAGAGTAGAATTCTTTATGAAGTTTAGTAATTGGTTGGTGGCGGGGGAGCGGTAAGATGAGAGGTAAGAACTTGTTCATCTGTTATAATAGGAACCCCCAAATCCAGCAACAGTAGTAGCATAGGTTTTCTTTAGTTTAAACTTTTTTTTCATGAGTAGAATTAGATATCCTTAGGGTATATTTGTCAAGACTAGAAAATTTATTGAAATCCCTACTAACTACCATAGGGGATGCAATTCTCCAACTACTAACTCACCAGAAAGGTATCGAAAGACACCTATAGGAAGTAGTTCTACCCTGAAAACTAAGGACTTTCTCTTAGAAGATATATTTGGAAAATCCATAGAAGGAGAAGGAACCTTGGCATAAGGTCCTTAGGACCCCGTTCTTGAGTAAGTTCAAGAGGATCAGCCATTAGAAACCCCTAGCCATCCACTAGTTTCAAATCCAATTAATACAACTTTCTCACTAGTAGGAGATATGAATTTCATTGAATTGGTTGATCTTTCTCAAGTAAAATATCTCTTTGGAACCTCATTAGATCCAGTTATCTCACAAATTGAAACTTCTACCGTAGAAGCTACTATCCCTCTAGGATTCCATAAAAACACGGTTGATCAGAGGAAGATCTCTCCCAAAAAAGAACGTTGTACACTCCATTATCACCTCAAAAGGAGCCTCCTAAATATATTTAAGTTAATAATCCATCTTATATGGAGAGATGGGGAGAAAATGAACAGCATGATGAAGTTAGAAATGAAGAAGGGGAAGGGGAAAATCGAACCAAGGCTACCTTTGGGTTCCCTATCTTAGATACAATGTAGGATGTAACTATGAAAAACATCCCTCCTTCCTCCTTACCTACTTTCTATGGAAAAAACAATGAGGACTCAAACACATTCCTATTTTAGTTCGATATCCTTTGTAGGAGTTACAATTATCTACAAGATGCTCACAAACTAAAACTCTTTCCCGCTACACTAAATGATTCCATCTTGAGATGGTTCATGGGATTAGGAGAATCTACTATCAGGTCTTGCAATGATATGAAAACCTCATTCTTGTGAAAATGTCAAGAATACTACAAACCTACGAACTCGAGACATGATATATTCAAGATACAGGAACTTGAACATGAGAGCCTAGAGGACTATCTCAAAAGGTTCGTTTATACATTACATAAGTCTAAATATAATGACCTCCGAGAAGATGCAGTACGTACACTTTTCCTTAAGGGGATCTCTGAGGACATGTTAGAAAGTCTTAATCTCATGGAAGCTGGCTATATTTCTCATAAAAATTTTGCACATATTGATGAGATATGTGAAAATTATTCTAGGGGTAGGGGGAAAGTTACGAAAAATTTTTGAGATCCTTTTAGTAGAAATATAAGAGGAAATGTTCCTAGTTCAGGAGGAATTACAAGAGTAGAGATAGGAAACCTATTTGATAACTTTAATACTAGTATCTTAGGAGCAATGGGTTCTCAACTAGATGCTTTACAAGCCAAGAAGAGGCAGGATGAATAATGAGCAGCAATGAGTATCTTTTGTCCAATATGTAGAACTAAACATCACTAAAGGGAATTTCCATTAAACAACATCTTTGTATGTCACATCTGTATAGAAAAGCATACAACAAATAATTTCCCATCCTTGTCTAGATTGCAAGCCATATATAAGAGTGGGTATGTAGTTGAAACATCTAGGATGCCTCCTTGGAAACCTAGAGACCAACCAGCATATCCAAACTTTCCACCACAACCTCCACTCTATTATCCTATGTATCAACCACCTCAACAATGAAACAATTTTAGCTGGCAGAATTGGCCACCTCAATATCCTCCTACTCAATTTCCACAACGACAAAATTGGTCATAAGGATGGACAGGAAAACCATATCGTCAATCACAACCTATCCCTGTACCTAATCATCCTTATCCTCATAATCAAACAAATTTCCAACAAATGTCGCATGGATTTGTACCTCCAGTTCCTTTTACACACAACAACCTCGTCACTTTAAGAATGCAAATCCTCCTCGGCCAACATTATTACCTGCATAGCAGATACCTACCCTAATAATAAACCAACTCAAGATCTCAATAGCATTTAGTTGCAAACTCTTCCATCATACCTTATTTTGACTGTACATGTAAATGAAATTCAATTATGATCATGAAGAGTTGTGAATAATAAACCCAAGTTATCAGTTATCATTCAGTAACCAAATGAAGAAGAAGAATATTCAATTCAACTCATGAATGAAGCTATTTTGGAGGATGTGAACATTCCAAAGGTTCCAGTACACACCCATCTTCCACAAGAAACTATTCAGGACCAAGCAATTCCTCCATTTCCAGAGAGACTCGTAATAGAAAAACTTGTAGTTCATCTGGAGTATAACATTTTAAATGAATTAAAGAACATATGTATTAAAATCCCTCTATTACAAGCTATCAAATATATACCAATATATAGTAAGATAATAAAGGAGCTATGTATTAAACACCCAAGAAAGAATCAAAAGGACCCTCTTACAATTCATGTTATAGGAGAAATGTCTGAATGTATGACAGGTCAGTCCCGGATTGCAAAATATACAAATCCAGGAGCCCCAGTAGTGTCTGTAATTATAAACAACACCGCCATAAAGAATACATTAATTTATTTAGGATCTGCTATCAACATGATGACCACTGTAGTTTTAGAATTTTTATAGTTAGGACAATTTCTTCGACCTACTCTTTCCATCCTAGAACTAGCAGATTGCACTATGGTAAAACCCGTTGGAGTCCTGGATGACATTGTTGTATCAGTAGCTTCATGGGAATACCCTGTTGACTTTATGGTCATAGAATCAAAGGATCCTTCTAAAGGACAACCTATTATCTTGGGAATACCATGTCTAGCTACCGCAAATGATTTTATAGGGTGTAGGGATGGAGAAATGTCTATTTCCAATGGGTTGTCCACACAACGACTTATTTTATACCACCCAGCACAACTAATAACTGAAAATTCATGGTGGTTAAATTGTTCTGTTTGGGATGAAGAATTTGATTATATCTCCCTTCCTAGTGATTTTTCTTTAGCACTTCAGGAGCAGACCACTGAGAATGTATTAAACCATTTTGTTTCTTCGAGAACCTATACATATTTCCCTCAGTCCTTTGCTCAATTCGATCAAATTTTTGGAGATGAGTTTCAAGAGAATATGGCTCTCACAATGTTTACAGAAATGCCTTGTGTCTTCACAATTGAAGAGCATACAGGAGCATATACCATACCTTGTGAGGTTGGCCCTGAACAATTCTTATATATAAATGCAGGATTAAGTAAAATCCAATAAGCACACTTGCTTAAAGTTCTTAAGAAACAAGCTAGGGAATTTCCATGGCAATACACCGATATGAAGGGTATACACCCTGATATCTGTATTCACCATATTTATATGGATCCAAGCATGTCACCTGTAAGGGAGCCACAAAGGAGGATGAATCCTGCCCTAAAGAATATAGTAAAAGAAGAATTACAAAAACACCTCATTATTGGTTTCATCTATCCTATTTCTGACAGTAAATGGGTATCTCCTTTAGTAGTAGTTCCAAAGAAAGTCACAAGGAAATGGCGTATTTGTGTTGATTTTAGAGAGCTAAACAAACGTATACTTAAAGACTACTTTCCTTTACCTTTTATCGATCAAGTATTAGATACTCTATCAGGTAAACATTATTTTTCCTTTCTTGACGGGTAGAGTGGTTACAACCAGATTTTAATAGCACCGGAAGATCAAGAAAAAACCACTTTTACATGCCCTTAGGGAGCATATTCTTATCAACTTTTTCCATTTGACATATGTAATGCACCTGTCACACTTTCCAACGAGCAGTCTTAGGAATATTTTTCGATCTTATACATGACTCTGTGGACATATACATAGATGAATCCACGACCTATGGTAATACTTTTCAAGAAGCCCTTGACAATCTCGAGAAGGTCTTGATTCGATGTCAATAAATGAATTTCTTTCTCAATCATGAAAAATGTAGAATGTTACTGACATAAGGTATAGTTTTGGGACACCATGTTTATTCCCAAGGAATTAAGGTAGACCCTGCAAAGATTGAAGTAATTGTTGGCCTTCCCTGTCCCAAAACTCAGAAAGAGGTAAGAAGCTTCCTTGGTCATGCAAGCTATTAACGTCGCTTTATTGAAAATTTCACTAAAATAGTTGCACCGATGTTTAAGTTACTTACAAAGGACTCGGAATTCTAGTGGATAGAATCTTGTCAAAATGCTTTTTAAATCCTAAAAGCTAAACTATCGGTTGCACCAATACTTAGGGGTCCTGATTGGTACGTCCCTTTTCACATATCTACCGATGCCTCTGATACGTCCATAGGAGGAGTCCTCAGCCGAAAAGAAGGACAAGCACCTTATGCCATTTATTTTATTATCAAAAACTTGACCCATGCCGAATTAAATTATATCGTCACTGAAAAGGAATTTTTGGAAGTAGTTTATTCTATTAATAAATTTCGTCATTATATCACAGGTTATGAATTTCTTATGCATGTCGATCACTCTGTTATTAGATTCATAATGAATAGACCAATTACCAATGGTAGAGTGACCCAGTGGCTTCTTTTATTACAATAATTTAACATTACCATCATTGATCGGTCTGGTAAAGAAAATATCGTAGCAGATTTCCTTTCCTGTATTCAACATGAAGATGGTACTAAGCCAGTTGATGGCAGTTTTCTTGATGAACATCTATTTGTTGTATATTTTCAAACACCTTGGTTCACAGATATTGCCAATTATTTAGCAACTGGAAAAATACCAAACCATTTGTCTCCACATGAGAAGCGTCGTATTATAATTCAGAGTTATAATTATTCTTGGGTTGATAATGATCTCTTCTACACTAGTCTAGATCTTATTATTCAATGATGTGTGCGAGAGGATGAAATGACAGACTGTTGGAGACATTTACGCACCATGCACACTTAATTTGGTCAATTTGGCCTTGTTAAACCACTATCCTAAGATTTATTGACTTAATTGACATCAGAGGAGCATTGTATGACATCAGCATGAGCACACCCACACCTACCTTCAGTCAAAGAGGCCAACTAAGCCTTCTCCTTCATTTGGGGAGGCCAACTGGAGCACTCTCGGAGTGATTTGAGTGTCATAAATGCACCTAATTGATCATTGATGGTTACAATAAGTTAAGTTAAGTTGTGAAGGAACCTCCATTCATTATTTAATTATTTTTAATGATTATTTATGAACCGGAGCTAACACAGGCACCTACAACCATTTCTGATGACCAATTTGACTTTAGTTAACCTCACCGGGGTTAATTGGAGTTATTGATGCACTACCACTTGTTGGTTGGCATGTAGTGACATGTGTATGATCTACTTTCAGTTAGAATCAGTCATTCATTGCACTCCAACTTCAGTTAGGACTCAGTTGAGTCAATCAGCACTTGATCCCTTAGTTAACTACTGTGTTTACTATGGCTTATAGTCAGTTAAGATACACCCTATTTCCGCCTTTCACACACCTGGGTTATGTGGCATAAATCCTCAAGACACTCGGTGTGTCCTTGGGGGAAAGTCTCGAGTCAAGGATGTAACCTTGTTCTTTACTCCTACATTTAGGCTAACTCCTAATGAAGCCAAGGGGGGTAGACCCTATTGAATTACTAAGGCTAATTACTTAGTGTGATGGTGTTATAATGATTAATTTGTTTAGGAGTTTTGAAGTTAACCAATGAAAGGAAAATATAACAAGATGCAAGATTTAAAGCATATAAGCACAGTAATGACACTCAATATAGATATATAATTGAAAGAAATGATCAAATAAATCACCAGTTCCTTAAATGGAGTGAACATAGAAAATAATTTCCTTGCATACGCTTGAATGAATGTTTTTCAAAAGTCTCTTGGTAGATTTTAAATTATTGTGGAATGTGAATGAATTAAATGAGGTGAAAGGGGGACTCCAAATATACCTGAGGGGTACTTGGAGTATGTCCAAAAGTGAACTTTCACAACTACCCACAAGGTGTTTGTGGGATAGAATGGAGTCTCAAAGACTATTGTTCATAGCACACCCATCAAGGTCTGACAAATATTGGCGCCTCAAGGTCACTTTCTAGTTGTTCCCACTCCTTTGGGTATTTTACCACCGCTTACAATTCGTTCGAGGCGTTGGATTTTCTCCTGATGGTTTGTCAATTCGGGAAATGAGGACTAATTAATATAGTCACTCAAATGCTTTTGATGTAGCTTGACTAATAATATGAACCACATCCAAGTACACAGCATACACACTGAAGTCTTTGTTATTTTTAGTAAATTTTAGAAGAGGTGTTCTTATTAAAAAATAAAACCCTCTAGAAACCTCTTTCGGTCCAAGTGGACCTCAAACAAGGAATCAAGGAGGGGTTTATTTTATTATTATTATCAAACAATAAATAAATAAAAGGAATCATAGACACACAACACCAGTTTTCTAATTAGTCCTACCACGCATCTCTTTCCCCTTGCGGGTCAATCGGGAAGTCATGGGGTAAGTAGTATGATTACTTTTGAATTGAAAATATGGAATAATAAAAAATATTATCAAAGTGTACAATTCTGCATGTCAATACTAAACTAGAACAGAAAAAAGGGAAAAATGGAAAAAAGTGAAACGGACGTGGATCTCCTATGGGGTAAGTAGAATGATTACTTTTGAATTGAAAATATGGAATAATAAAAAATATTATCAAAGTGTACAATTCTGCATGTCAATACTAAACTAGAACAGAAAAAAGGGAAAAATGCAAAAAAGTGAAACGGACGTGGATCCCCTCTAGGGGGATGGGGAGCGGGCTTGAAAGAGCCTACTCAAAAAATATCTAATTTTATTATTATTGGTTACAATATCAGTGAACTGAAATATCATAAATATCTTGTTCCTTTTACGGGATGAAGCCAAAATCTTACAACTTTCCAAAATTTTAAAATTTCAGTTGAAGGGTAGACCCCTGGGGGGATTTGAACTCTCCCGAGGCCACTTGTTGGAATATGGGTAGACCCTGGTTTTATACCATTAAATTTTCACCAACAAAAAGACCCACAATTTTGGCCCTTTCGGTAACAACCTGCGAACAGGTTGCAGTCTCACCCGAAACAGCTATGGGGTGCCGCAGAATCAGGTTTCTGCAAGCAGAAGAGGGATATTACTGTACCTTTAGCCTTAAAAAATAATAATCATACAATATAGAGCTTTGAATCATACTTAAATAGCTTCGCAGTTAGATGAACAAACAGTTTCTTGCTTAACCCTTAACTGGGAATTCACAACGAAGTTATTATTTAGCAGTTATCTTACTTTGTCAATTATCTACTTATCAATGCATAAAAATGAAAACATAACAGAAACAACAAAAAAGAACCACAACACAAGATATAACGTGGTTCACCCCCAGTGTAGGGGCTACGTCCACAAAACTGTGCTTTTATTCAACTTTTTCCAAAACAACAGTTCTAATCTGCGCACTCAGCAGTAGATCCGTCCTTCAAGTCTAACTGTGCACTCAGCTACAGTTCCTTTCTTACAATATCTAAGATGCACACTTAGCTGCAGTTTCTTTCCTTACAAAAACCCTCTACGCACACAGCTGCAGAGGTCATCCATGCACACAGCTCAGACTTGACCTTAAAACCCAAAAAATATATCTAACTTCTTTGCATCATATGATCCTCATTTCATTAGATAATATTTACTTCTTTACATGAGTGCCTATTTATAGAAGTGCACTATTACAAAATCATGGGCTTACACCCGAAAATTATGGACAATTACAAAAAGAGGGCTTTGACTCAACCCCGACACCCCTAAGACTATTTTGAGTCTCAACTCTGCTTACAAGCTTCCACAAAAACCATGGAGTTACCAAAATTAATGACCGTTAAGGTGCGTGCCCCAACAGGCCCCTAAGACTCACTAGTGTCCCATCCTAGGACACTCTGCTGCTTGTCTAGTGGCAGAATCTTGTTGGCGACAATAGTGAGCTACTTGTTGAGGCTACGCATGATATCTTCAGCTGCTTGCTCCTTCTTTATGATCTCCTTTCGCACTCTGTTGGGCTCTGTATCTGTCTGCATCTCTGTAACCCTCATCTTTAATTTTCCTACCCTCCTATTCCCTTATATGCCTGTCATCATCATCATCCCTTCTGCTACTTCTACCACAGCCGCAGCTTGCTTGATCCTTCATCCTTTCATCCTTAGCAGACTACCTATGTACCTTATGCTGTTGTCTTCCTTCACAATATTTATGATGGTCATGGGAATCATTGGGCCTTCTAAATCTATCAACGACTCCATCCCTCGAACTACCTCCCATTCATGTCCTATCGAACATTTCACCATCCACAACTTTGGGTCCTTAACAGACGGTACCCCCATGATTGCATGCCAATGTACTTTTGCATAAGACAAAAAGCATGCCTCCATTCTGTTGAGCCAGGAGGATACATCTCGGGATCCTCCAGATTCTTTCCTGAGGGTTTGTGCCTTTCTTCGTTCCATTTAGAGTGAACTTCTGCCTTAAATTTCTTCCTAGTTGAACATGTCTGCCCAGGTGGATGCAGCTCTGGGGGAGTCTAGATGCAGGTGGATTGTTGATAAGGTTCTATAGACCTCTCTCCCTGAACTCTCGTAACAATTCCTCGACTTCGCGATCATTCGACATGGTCTTAACTATAAACTCAAGGAAATGCATAATGTAGGATTCATAGGCTTGTGTGGCTTCTTATAGAATCCCACGACAAAATATGCCATCATGGTGCATTAAGGACACCAAATCTGATGGAGCAGTGGTAAATCCTGTTCACACGACGCTAGATTTTCCAAAAATCTCATCATTACAAGTAGTTAAGGCAGCTCACGTGCCGCGCCGCCAAATCTAGTTTATCCCATTAGTAACATTTTAGGCTGCGACAGACCTTTCTTCTTCGACACAACCACTAAATTCAGCTTCATCACAATGAGGACCTTCGACACAATATTGACCTTCGACCCATCCTGACCCAAGCGCCAAACGAACTTCGACCTTCAAACTTTGATAGCCTTCAATACTTCGTAGCTTTGAGAATATCTTCATTATAGTCTAGTACCCAATTTCAACTGTTCTTGGTACTTAGACTCTCCTTCTTGCTGTTACTTCTGATTAGGGGGTCCCGGCTTGTCCCTGTACTTCTTTAATCTACTTCCATTCACCATGGAAGGTAAAATTTCTCCATTCAATTTAGCTAGCCGGACTGCACCACCGTCGGTAACTTCCTGAACTATGTATGGTCCTTTCCAATGTGTTTTGAATTTACCTGGGAACTTCATGAATTTACTGTTGTACAAGAGCACAAGATCACCAATCTGGAATTGCTTCTTCTTAATGTGTCTATCATGCCATGCTTTTTCTCTAGCTTTCTGTACTTGCCGCTGGAAACCTGCAATGAATCTGTCTTCCTCTAGTTTTAGTATCTTTGCCAGCCTTTATTTCAACATAGCTGGGTCATCCATCTCTGTGAAGGAAAATATTCTAAGGCTAGGAACAATCTACTCCATGGGCATAACTGCTTCTTGTCCATAGACCAACCTAAAAGGTGTATGGCCTGTCAACTTCTTGCAAGTGGTTCTATAAGCCCATAGTACTGCTGGAATTCTAAGATCCCAATCATTTCTGTTAACATTACAAACCTTTGTCAGAGCATGCTCAAGGATCTTGTTAAAGGCTTCGACAGTTCCATTTGTTTGAGGATGGTAGGCAGTACTCTTCTAATGATATACTTGAAATTCTTCAATAGTATTATTTAGGAAATGTGATCCTTGATCACTCATAAGAATTCTAGGACACCCAAATCTTGACAAGATATTATCAAAGATGAACTTCGTAGCTGTAGCAGTGCTACAGTTCTTGACTGGCTGAGCTTTGGCTCAATGAGTAAGGTAATCAGTTGTTGTAATAATGTATCTTGCGCCAAATTTCTTTGCAAGGGGATTGATAGGTCCAACAAAATCAATAGCCCACTTGTCAAATGCTTGTAAAGTTACCTATGGAACCAGAGGCATCTCATCCCTTTTGTATGGTTTGCCTATCCTCTAACAGATATCGCAGCTGTGGCAATACTCTCTTGCATCCTTATGAATCGTAGGCCACCACAATCCAGCTGTCAGAATCTTCTGAGCTGTAGCTTTTCCTGCATAATGACCTCCTGCTGCTCCTGAATGTGCCTCATCCAAAATTAATGGTTTTCATGCTCCAAGACACATCTGCGTAGTATTTCATCTGGTCCCATCTTATATAGCTATCCTGATATCAAAGTAAAGTCAGCTGCTCTAACCACCAACTGCTTCTTCTGCCGTGTTGTCATCTCAGCGGGTGCAAAACCTGTAGACAAATACTGAACAATATCCTGAAAATAGTCATCAACCATCTGGATGGAAAACAACTGGGCATCAGGAAGACCTTCATCCAAACTAGTGGGCTATTCTCCTGACTCGAGCCTCGACAAGTGGTCAAGCCCTAGGTTAAGTCTTCCAGGCTTAACTATGATCTCAAAGTCATATTCCTGAAACAAAATCAGCCATCTACATATTATTCCACCTAACACAGGCTTGTTAACCAAGTACATCAAAGCAGAATGGTCAGCGAGCATTTTAAAATGAGATCCTAATAGATAATGTCAAAACTTATGCAAGGCATAAACCATGGCTAGACCTTCTTGTTCTGTCGTAGTATAGTTATTTTCTACTATGGACAATTTTCTACTTACAAAATCAATAAGGTGATCAATATTACCTTCGTCAGACTGAGCCAATACTATACCCAAAGCAATGGAGGATGCATTGACATGCACATGAAACTCCTTATTCCAGTCAGGGAATACTAAGATAGGGGCAGTTACCATCTTTTCTTTTAAAATATCCAAGCTTTCTTGACACTCAGGTGTCCACTCAAACTTAATATCTTTCTTCAATTTATTTTCCATAGGGGCTGTAATCTGAGCATATCCTTTAATGAATTTCCTATAATAACCAGTATGACCAAGCGCAGTGTGAAGTTGCTTAACATACGTTGGAGGTGGCAAGTTCACAATAATGGCTATCTTCACAGGATCCATCATCAATCCTTGCTTACATACAACGTGACCTAGCAGAATTCCAAAAGGTGCACAAAAGATACACTTCTTCAGAATCAATGAAATCTGATGTTGTCTACACTTATCCAGCATAAGTCTTAAACTGGCTATATGATCTTTTAGTAACCCAAAGATAGTCCAATCATAAAATTAAAATTACAAGAATTTATGTATAAATTCCTTAAATGCAGATATGACTACTCTGGAAAACATAGCAGGTGCATTCTTCAATCCAAAGGGCATAACTGTATATTGGAAAGATCCCATTTCTGTAGCGAAGGTTGTTTTATGTCGATCCTCTGAAGCAATTCTGATCTGATGGTAACCTGAAAATGCATCAGTGAAGGAATACACTTCTTGACCTCCGACATTGTCTAAAACTTCATCTGTAAAGGGAGTAGGAAAAGGATCATGTAAACAGACATCATTCAGCTTCCTCAAATCAACACAGATTCTGATTCTCCCTTGGTCTTCTTTTCTTGTACTACCATAGGGCTGACCCATTTGGACTCTTCGATAGGTTCAATGATTCCTACAACGAGCATCTTATCTAGCTCCATCCTGACTTTTTCTTTATACTTAGGGTTCAGCCTATAAGGGCGCTATTTTACAGGCTTCACATCAGGCTTCAAAGGGATTTTTATCACTCCTATATCACCAAGGATAGCTTTCATTTCTGAGAACTTCATCGGAAATAATTCTTGATACTCATGGAGAAGTTGGGTCACTTTGCTCACCATTTATTCATCCCAATAATCTCCAATGGTAGCATACTTAGGCTTTTCTTTTGATCCAATTTTCACTTGCCTTGTTTTCAAGGGCTGAGTCACTTCAGGTGCTTCGACTACTGGTCCATGTACTTTGCAGTGTCCTTCTGACTCATGAATGTTAATGTTGCGCGAGTCATCATCCTCGTCAATTGTGAGGTTATAGCATTCTACTGCATTATCCTCTTGTTCCTTCCAATCAGGTTGGTACTCTGCTATTTCTTTATCATCAAACACCTTAGTATGGATCAACCTAATAGCTACGTCCAAAGCAAGACAAACCTCATTAATAGAAAATGTAAGCACAAAAATATCAACAAGACTATCCCAACTTACAGTACCATGGCAAAGATCAACCTCCGCATACCAGTTCTTTGCTATAGGTTCTAGAGTGTGGACAAACCTATGTACCCATTCTTCATGAGGTACATGCTTCCATGCTTCGTCCTATGTACCCATTCTTCATGAGGTACATGCTTCCATGCTTCGTAACATTGCTCCAAATGTTCTTGAGGGCTAGTCTTACCATTAAACCTTCTTCGTACCTCCTGAGGTTGATCCATGAATCTCAGGCGAAGGGACTTTTGACAAGCTTCCCAACTATGAATGTACTTTTTATGACCATTCCACCACCTAGCAGCTGTGGCTCTAAATACTGAATCTAGAGTCTCCATTTTTTATGAATCTGGTACCTGCTCTAAAAATTGCAAAATAAAATCTTCGGGGTCTGTCAAGCCATCAAAAAGAGGTAAGACTCTTGTCTGTGAACCAAGCCATCTGAGAGACTTGGTAATTCTTGCACATCGATGTCCATGTAGCTGATAAAGTCTACTCTGCCAATTTTCTAATCCTTCGTCTGAATCAGTCATGCAAGAACTATCACACTTCCAATCCGTTATACCTTTAGGAGTAGGGTTAACATAGTCTTCTTCTTTAGCTGTGATGTTGTAGATATGATCCAAAACATCCCGATCTTCATCTTTGACTGGCTCTGTGTACCTTTCTCCTTGAGAAGGGTCCAAGGGTACTATGACTCTCAAGCCTTTTGCTTCAAAAGTCATATGCCTGTTCTTAAGGTTGATTACTGCAGAATTCTCTATTGCCCATTCAATTCCTAGCAAGGCTGGATAAGGGTTGCTATCATCAATTATTTCAATGACTTCAAAATATGCTAAGGTACTTACTCCATCAATGTCTACTAGGACACTAGGGAATCTTCCTAGAGGCACAATATTCTATTGATTGGCTAATCTCAAATGTATAAGAGACCATTCAAGGGTAGGTTTTCCCATTTGTTCCCATGTCTGCTTAGTTAAGACATTTACTTATGAGCTCAGGTCTAAAATGATGTCAGTCATGTCATACGCTCCTATCTGAGCCTGCAACCTCATTTCTCTTCCAGTCCTTCTAACTCTATTAACATATTTTTATTTACCAGAGCTTCACTGAGGTTCACAAGAAGCAATAACTTTCTGTAACTCATTTAAAGCATTCTGATTCCTTAAGAGCTTCATACAACTGTGTAAAAATGTTGACAGTGTACTTACTTTATCCGTCGAAGCTTCTTGATACTATGACTACTGTTGATGATGTTGCATAGGTGCTACTGATGTGCTCGGATCAGCAAAGTCTTTTTTGGCTTCCATAAATGTTTCTTTTTATCTTCCCACATCGAAGGTTGGAACTTTCTCTGGGGTCTTACGAACCCAAGCCTTGTTAGGTTGTTTCTCCTTATTTTGCACTTGTGTCATAGCTCCACTCCTTGTAACAATGTTAATGGTTGGGACAGGTCTTTGCTCTATAGAAATCATTTGAATATTTTGAGTAGGAGCGCCATTTCTTTCTTGTATTTTAGCTATCAGCTGTGGGCATTGCTCAATAACATGATTTACCACTCTGCAATATCGACATGTCGTAGTTGGGTTCTGGCAGTCTCTAGCTAGATGTCCTTCCTGATTATAGTTATAGCATACAACCTGGCCTCCACCTCTTCCATTCATACCACCATGACCAAAACCTCCAAAAGTACCTCGACCTGATGTACTAC
This sequence comes from Pseudotsuga menziesii, assembly GCA_001517045.1. Classification (NCBI taxonomy): domain Eukaryota; kingdom Viridiplantae; phylum Streptophyta; class Pinopsida; order Pinales; family Pinaceae; genus Pseudotsuga; species Pseudotsuga menziesii. The sequence goes on along the minus strand of LPNX010967438.1, from coordinate 890,467 downwards.
CACGGTAACCATATCCATCATTGCCTTGTGCATCATTTTGTACCCTATAAGCATCATAGGTTCGCTCTCTCATAAGGTCAAAGTTGTGACATTCCTCTTCATTGTGTCCTACTTACTTATAGAACTTCCAATAAGGATTCTTGGGGACTTGAACATATATCTGCAGCAGATAGCAGTCTTCAGGTCAATGCTGGCCAGTTGTTCTACAGATCTCACAATATAGAACATTAGGGTTAAATGGGTTTGGCGCACCAGTATTCAGGGAATTTCTTAATGCAGGACATTATTCTTTGTCATGACCTTCTGTCCTACATTGTGTACACCAAACCTCTTCATGAATAGATTTCCCTTCTTCATGTCTTGAATCTCCAAAGCCATTTCTGCCAACTGCGCTTGTATTTGGGCTATGCCATAATTATCTTCGATAGGAGCTATCTCCAGTTTCATGGAAATCTCCAAATCCTCTTGTTGATCAGCAACCTTCTATTGCATGAGTGGAGTTATGATATGAGGTAATAGCGCTGCAATGAACCATTCTTTATGCTGCGCTGGTCCAATAGTGAAACTAACTTGATCTAGCAGAACTTTGAACCTCTGATCAAAATCCCAAACTGATTCACCTCACCTCTGCTGAATCTCTTTCAGTTCAGTTATACACTGTGACTCTGATTTAGGCTTCTTGAACTCTTTGATCATTATTGTTTTAATATCAGCCAAGACATGGTTCTGAGTACTAGAAAACTTCATAAACCAGGTCAAAGCTCGGTCTCTAAAATAAGTGACCAGCTGCACTCTTCTTATATCTTGATCCATAATGTTCTTAGCAATCCAAACAGCTTCGCATAAGAACCAAAACTATTCTGGATCCTCTGATCCAATCTTTTGAAAACTGGGAGCTTCATATCATCTGTCATATGGGCCATAGTGGATTGAGGGGGGGGGAGAACTTACTGAGGTAGACTGACCTGCGACAAGAATACTCGGGCTAGGGTTACTTTCATACTGCGACGGGTTCTCAGGGGTAACAGATCTATGCTGTGGAGTTATAGGAGGGTTTCTAACAAAAGGGGTTTCTTCAGATTCAGGGTCTTCTGGACTTAATGGGGAATAACCAGTATTCTAGCCTAGGGTATAGGATTCTAGGTTTCTCTTGTATCTTTTACCGCTTTGCAGCAGGCCACTTTGCTCATTGAAGTGACTTTCACTTGCAAACATAGCTTAGTAAAAGGAAATCTAGCAATCTGATTCGATCAACAATATACCTTTCTCAGCCAAGAGCATTTTAATTTGCAAACTAAATTAATTTAGGTACTTACCCCTTGGTCCTTTGAAAAACAGTCTTTCAGCTTTGCTAAAAGAGGTACTTGTGTCAATGGAAAATTCTGTCACAAATGCTTCAAGGGTTCGTGTTGTCCATAAATCAACAGCTCGTGATATCACGGTGTTCACTCTTTTCAATATGTTAATTCTTGCAGGAGTCCAGTCAGGAAAATGATCTTCCTTGAAGTTGCTCTTTCTTTCTTTCAACCTGGATAACCACTGGTGCAATTCTATGTGGATATTATCAAAGAAAATTTCATGAATATCAGTAAAAATGTACCTTTTCAAAAATTCATCTGAACTGCGACGAGGATCCTTATTTTCTTGCTCAACAAATTTTAGATAGGTCTCTTCAATCCAATCACCAATTTCTTTTACTGAGGGATTCTAAAACATAGCCCTTCATGTACGAGATAGATCCCTCTTAAATCAAATACTGAGTTCAACTGGCAATGGAACCAATTTGTTGGGCTATGGGCAGACCCGGGTTTTATACCATTAACTTTGCACCAACAAAAAGACCCATAGTGTTGGCCTTTCGGCAACAACCTGCGAACATATTGCAGTCTCACCCGAAATAGCTATGGGGTGCCGCAGAATTAGGTTTCTACAAGCAAAAGAGGGATATTACTGTACCTTTAGCCTTAACAAATAATAATCATACAATACAGAGCTTCGAATCGTACTTAAGTAGCTTCGCAATTAGATGAACAAATAGTTTCTTCCTTAACCCTTAACTGGGAATTCACACCGAAGTTATTATTTAGCAATTATCTTACTTTGTCAATTATCTACTTATCAATGCATAAAAATGAAACCATAACAGAAACAACACAAAAGAACCACAACACAAGATATAACATGGTTCACCCCTAGTGTAGGGGCTACGTCCACAAAACTGCGCTTTTATTCAACTTTTTCCAAAAACAACAGTTCTAATCTGCGCACTCAGCTACAGTTCCTTTCTTACAATCTCTAAGTTGCACACTTAGCTGCAGTTCCTTTCCTTACAAAAACCCTCTGCGCACACAGCTGCAGAGGTCGTCCACGCACACAGCTGGGACTTGACCTTAAAACCCAAAAATATATCTAACTTCTTCGCATCATATGATCCTCATTTCATTAGATAATCTTGACTTCTTTACATGAGTGCCTATTTATACAAGTGCACTATTACAAAATCATGGGCTTACACCTGAAAATTATGGACAATTACAAAAAAAGGGCTTTGACTCAACACCGACACCCCTAAGACTATTTTGAGTCGCAACTCTGCTTACAAGCTTCCACAAAAACTGCGGAGTTACCAAAATTAATGACCGTTAAGGCGCACGCCCCAACACCACTTTCAAATAGAAGCTTCTCTTATTTTATGTTACACCTGATAAAAACCAAAAATAATGCTAGAATAAAATATGCCCAAAATCACTTGAAGAGTACCTTTGGGTTAGCCTACCTTAACTCAAAAAAGACTAAGTTAAAACTAGCTAAACAGGTGAAAAGGCCTTGGGATCTTGGCTTGATGTTTGTGTAGACAATGAAATATGCATTGATTTCTGCATTTAATATTTTTAAAACAGAAAAGTAAATCTAGAGAATGCAACCTATGTATTGTCTTTAACTTGCCATGCAAAACGAACGATTTCCCTAAGCTAGATCTAGAATGCTTAATGATACTTTTCAGAAATGAGATCTATACTATGAGCTTTGAAATAGTAGATATATGTAATTTTTACTTTAATATGATAGATATAAATTATAACAAAGCTTTCGAACACAGTAACCAGGTAAGAAAATTTAATTTTATAAGGAGAAAGAGAGAGGAATAGTGTTGGTAGCCTTGAAGATCAACCGTGGAGCTTTCAAGTGGAATGTCGAGGGACTATGCCTGTGAATTGTTTTGGAGAGAGTGAAGAAGAAAAAATAGATCAGAATCCTCTCCAAGATAATAACCTGCAACTGAATCCAAATACTTTCCAAAATACTTGTGAGATCTGGTTAATACATACACAGAGATTTCAGAATAACATGCATATAAACTTATAAAACATGCTGAATCTAGATCTCTAAAAATGAATCAAAGGAAAGAGATGGCCAACAAACTTATTGAAAATATCCTTTCCTATCAAGATTATAATATGTGTATTATCAATCTTAGCAATGAATCCACAAGCAATTAGCAAATTATGAACATAGATACAGGTTACGTTAGTAAAACATAGCAATGCTCAACCACACATACAATGACATGACATTGTCTTGCCTCCAAAGCTTCTCTTTATTTCAAATGAATGATAACAATAGTACAATAGCAGCAGCACCTCAATCCATATTCTAACTAGTTTGGAAAAGGTGATCTGAGCTTTATTTATACAAAAAATAGGAGATCCATCCTGGGGGGGCGCAAATCCAAAGGAGACAGACCACTACAGTTGAAGGAAGGTCCATCAAAGTCAATCTGAAGCTGAACTGAGCTTCCACTCATCCTACTTTTCAATTGAGGGGTTGATTTAGTTGACACATCAATCCACAGAGATTCCAAAAGATCCCACACGTGTGGAGGAGAGAGAGGGTGCAATTCCCCATAAAGGAGGCTGAGGTTCAACTCTGGATCTGTCCAGATCACCTCCTTCAGTCAAGGATTTGTCAGATCCAGTCAATTTGGTGTAGATATGTTTGATTTCAATCAAATTGGTTGAGAATCAACTGATCTAGGATTTTGGATTTGCTCCATTATTCATCAATTTATTAATTAAAATAATCAATACTTGATTTTTTGGAGTTTTCTGACCTGAGTGATGGAAAATCACTCAAAACTTGAAAATAGTGGGTCTATGGGTTTACATGGTTCTCTTAGCTTGAAAATGAGCACCCCCATGACTGAAACTAATTATTCGGCCCACTTTTATTACAAAACCATTTTTTCCAATTAGATTATTAAAAAATAGCCTAAGTTTTTGTGGAAAAATAAAAAATTTAAAAAACTTAAAAAAAATTTAAAAAAATAGAAACCTAGGGGGACTTAGACATGTTCATATGACTCAACCATGATTCCAAGCATGTTTATACATTGACACATATACTCTAATTACCTCAATAGGCTTAAATTCCAAGCCGGCCACCCCAACTTTGGAGGTATTGAGTGAAAAACTCAGAAATTATCAGTCGTTTATTCAATAACCAATAATAACCAAGGGAAAAAACACCCTAGGTTGATCGTATTAACAAATAAATTCTAAGAGACCGATTCTTTTACAAACATTATCGTGCTAGAACATTTATGACAATTCCCCCATGGGGTATGAACATGTGATATAGTACAACAAGCACTTCCCAAAAGAACTTCCGAAGGTCTTCTGAAGTTCGAAAAAAAAAAATTTGTCCGGTTCACCAGGCTCACTTGATAAAAAACCACTAAGTACAACTTAGGTGGTAACATTTCGGCTCCATCTAGGGACACATTCTCTAACTAATCTTCTATTTAAAGAAGAGGATGTGAGAACTATAGAATCTCTGGGTACTACATAGCAATTAAAGTTTGTCAGTAACATGTTAAAAAAAAATCAACAATAAAATCAAACTAATGTACAGAATTAGTCTATGATGTACAAAAAGGAAATATTTTACAAAACTAATATACAAAAGAAAAATTTCAAGGTTAGTAACATGGTACAAAACACCTATAATACAAAAATATCTATAATACAACAATATGATATAAAATTTTAAAATACATGCAAGGCAATGTTTATAAATTGGCCCTGAAACCACTGATGCCAATAAAGGCATCAAACCATCTTGATGAAGAACGTCTTGAGGAGAAATCCATTCACTATTAGACTTAACCTTTCTCCTTCAAGGTCATTTAGATAGAAATAATGTGTTCCTGCTACTTCATCAATGATATACAACCCTAACCATAAGCTGTCGAACTTTTCGTATTTCCCAGGTTTCTCCCGTCATTTGTCCAAAAGCAAGACCGTGTCACCTACTTCAAAGGATCCTAGTTGGGTAGATCTATCAAAGGTTCTCTTGACTTTTTCTAAATTTTTTATACTTTGGTCAAGGGAATTTCTTCTATTCTCATCTAACTTGATCAACTGGTTTACTCTTGTTTGAATGGCTTCCTAATCTGAGCTGAAGGTCTACGGAAGCTGATACACCAGAAGATTTAAATGGACCGCTAAGGTGACATTAAGGCCATAGACAATTTCAAAAGGGATCCTTACAATTGAAATTTTCTTTGTGATTCTATTGGCCCATAATGCTAATTTGATGTTGTTATCCCAAGCCTTTTTATTGTCACCCACAATTTTCTTGATTATGGTCATTAAGTTTTTGTTACTTGACTCAGCTAGACCATTTCCTTCATGATAATATTTGGATGAATGGGATAGGACAATTTCATACTTGAAACAAAAGGATGACATCTCGGAGGAAACAAAACACGGGCCATTATCTGTGATGATTCTGGTTGGCACACCGAATCTTATGATAATCTTATCTTCTAATAAATCCATGACTACAGCATCAGTTTCCTTCTTGGTGGGTATCGCCTCTACCCACTTGGTGAAATAATCAATGGTGGTAAGAATCCAAGAATAACCATTGCGTGAGTTATCTTTGAACTTACCGATGAAATCAAGCCCCCACTGCTAGAAAGGCGCTTGGACTACTATTGGATTTAAAGGCAAGGCTTTCATTTTTTGCTTTCCGATGAATAAATGGCATTGGGGGTAAACTTTGACAGACTTGTGCACATCTGAAAACAAGTTCGGCCAATAGTAGCCTGCTCTAAGTATTTTATTAGTGGTTGTTCTTGCCGCAAAATGTCCACAACAAAATCCTGAATGGAAATCAACCATGAGTCTTTTGGATTCAGGTTCATCGACACATCTAAGTATTAAACCATCAGGGTTTCTCCAACCCAAACCATCATTTGTTAAACAATACTTAGTTTCTTTTAACCTTAATGCTCTTCTTTTATGGCCAAGTAAGTGATCATGGCATGTAAGGTTGCGGAGGAAAAATATGATTTCGATATACCAAGTGTGCTACTCTAATCTCTGAAGCTCGTCTGATACACTTTGTTCTAAATCATTGTTCTGTCAGATTATTCCTAAGGGATTTTCATTTCCTTTGGTCAACATCTTTTCAAGACCTTGTCCCTTAATTAACTTGGTAGGTTTTATCTCTAAATCATATTCTTGAATATTTGAAACCCACTTACCCCTGATTCCTAGAGAATCTTGTTGAGACATGATATCCTTCACAGCTGCATGGGGTACATACCAAATGATTTTGGAGTAACCTACATAAGACAACTTCTGGAAGTAAAGGCAATCGTGTGACAGGATACTCCTCAATGGGGTATTAATAAGAGCAATAACATAAGTTCTGAAATTTTTAAGGTACTTAACAAGGGCATAAGCCTATTTATCCATGGTGGTATACTTCAACTCTGAATGTTGCAAGGCTCTACTCATAAAGGCTATAGGTTGCTCTTGTCCCTCCTTATTCTTTTGAAGCAAAAAACCGACAATGGTTTCTTCTGAGGCAAAGGAAAATATCTGGAATTCCTTGGAATAATATGGACTGATAAATATAGGGGACATGGATATGGAATCTTTGATAGACTTGAAAGCATATTTCCCTTGATCTGTCCACTCAAACTTAGCATCTTTCTTTAATAACTTTTGTAAAGTTTTCATTAATTCTTCTAAATTTGGGATGAATCTCCTTATGAAATTGATCTGACCATTGAAATATTGGAGAGCTTTTAGATTATGAGGCAAGGGGACTTTCATAATGGATTCAACTCTCTTAGGATCAATCGTGACACCATCCTTAGAAATGACGTGCCCCAACAACTTGCCTTCATCAACCCCAAAGATTGACTTGGCGGTGTTCAAGGAAATACCATATTTCTGACATCTTATGAAAACCTACCTAAGGTGACTTATGTGGTCAGATCTTTCCTTTCAAAAAACAGTTAAGTCATCTTGATATATTTCGATTATTTTTCCTATAAGTTCTTTGAAGGAAAAATCCATGGCTCTTTGGAATGTGTCACCAGCATTCAATAAGCCAAAAGGAATTCTTAAAAATTTATAGGTACCCCAAGGTGTGGTGAATGTAGTCTTATATTGATCCTCCTTATTTACCAACACCTGGTTATAACTAGAAAAGCCATCCAACATGGACATCATTCTTGATCTTGTTACTCTTTGAAGCAATGTTTCCATGTTGGGTAATGCGTAGTTATCTTTAAGGGCTGATGTATTTAGATTTCTAAAATCTATACATATTCTAAATGACCCATTCTTCTTTTTGATAACAACTAAGTTGGAGCACCATGATGAATGTCTTGTAGGTGCTATGATCCTTACTGCTCACATTTTCTGAAGTTCCTTCTATACAATGGGGGACACCTTACAATTTATTCGCCTATGTTTTTGTCAAAAAGGATTGACCTCCTTAGCCTCTTCTGTGAGGGGAATAGTGTGTTGAAACACATCTTCCCGATAGGATTTAAGTTCATCATAACTAAAGGCCAACACATCTCTATACTCTTTGATTAAGTTGATCAAATTGTTCCTTTCCTTTTGTGAAGTACCTTTTCCATTTTTTATTAAATTGGGGTCCTTATCAGTTCCTATGTTTATTTCCATATAATTCCCAAATTTTTTTTTTTATGATGATCCTGTCGATCAAAAAGATTTTCAAAATCTATAAGGCTACTCGGGATGTGATTGCCTTCATTATCCTCACATTCCTGATACTCTTTACCCTCTTGCTGATAACTAATCTTGCAACCTTCAAACTCTTGGAGATTGTAGATGAATCTCAAGAGTTGCTCATCATCTTTAAACACCTTCCAGTGATCTATATTATCCGGAGTTGAAGGTCTGAAATTAATTTCCATCTTTCCATTCCCACTAATCATTCTATATGATGGATGGAGGGTGGATGCTGCTACTGCCAACTTATCTTCTAACCCATTCATTTCCCTATGGATCTTTTGAATGTTAAGTGCATCAAACCATTTCATAGTGTCCCATGTGGAATTTCTATACTTCCGTAGTCTGTCATTTTGGCATTGATACTAATTCTTAATCTGGAGAACAACTAAGTCTGAATCACCTTTAATGTTCAACATCTTTATCCCCATTTTTTTAGTGGTTTCTAACCCTAGGAGTAATGCCTCATACTCGGCTACATTGTTTGATGCTTCAAACTCTAACCTGTAAGCAAAGTTGTAGACTTTATTTGAAGGAGAGATGATCACGATGCCCGCACCTTTTCTGGCTTTGGAATAAGCCGTGTCAAAGTACATTTTCCAAACTTCATCTATCTTTTCATTTTTAATGTTTTCCTTAATAGGGGCCATGAAATTTGACAAAATAGCATAGTTTGCAAAGTTATCAGTGAAATGAACAAATCATTTACGGGATTCTTAGGGTTTTCTACATGTCGTTTCCTTAGCTTCTCTATGTGGAGTATCACCCTAGTGTTTTCTAATGCAGGTATAGTAGCATATTTCCAATCCATTTGAATGTACCCACCAAGAGTTGTGGCCCATTTTCTAGATAGCAACATACCCCAATTATTTGGAACATATATCACTACCACATCCATCGACATGTCGATGTCAGGATACTTGGCCAACTTAACTTGTAAATTTAATATTATCCCTACCACTTAAACTTCTCTTGCATCCATTTCACAAACATTCTGGTAGGGTTGGGTGACCCTTAGATTTAGTTGTTCCATTACTTTTCTTGTCATAACATTTGATGAAGCACCTAAATATAACATGCAGTTATGAAGGAGAAGGTTATCAACTAAGAGGGAGACATAAAAAGGCGGGTGGTGTTCTCTTCTTGGATAAACACCATTGAGGACTATTGACATATCTATAGGTTCAATATGTTCAGATTCAAATATAGCATTATTATTAGGGAGAGGATCCTCTTTTACAATATTATGAGTTTTACTTTGACTATCCTCTATGGCTTTCAACCCTAACCCCTGAATGGAAATTTCCTTCACTCAATGCCTTCATTGAGTCCCTAACAAGCGAAAATGATAAGCTTGTCCAGATGGGGATCATCAGATCCTCCCATGATCAAGCCCTCTATGTATCAGGGCCCAAAGATATGAAGGGTAAAGGAAACCAGTAGAAGAACCCAAAAACCAAATTCAAAGCTCCTAAGCCTAAAGTTCAAAACCAACAGCATGAAGAGCCTTTAACCTCGAAGAAGAACAAAGGAAAAGGGCATAATGAAAAGGAAAAAGTCAAGTGTTCATACTATGAGAAGGGATTCCACCCTGAACATGCTTGCATGAAAAATAAACTTGATGAAGCTACTTCTCTTCTTGAGAAAAATAACATCAATCTTCTAGAAAGCTTTTGGAGGAGAGATCATCAAGATCAAGAACCACATCATGGAAGAGGTCATGCCCTCATGGAAAGCACTTCAAATTCCAAAGCACTCTTGATATATTCTAGAGATTAGAACCACATGATGGCTGAAATAGACTCCTTCTCATCTTTGGAGACTGGAAAATCCATTCCCATCCACATGGGAGATGACTCCACAATCATATCTGAAGGACAAGGTACTGTAGATCTTGAGCATGGTTATTTTTCCAATGTTCTGTATGTACCATCTCTTGCATCAAACCACCTAAGTGTTTATCAAATGACACATATGGAAGTTCCCAAGAGAGTATCCTTTATCCCAGATGATGTAGAGATCATAGAACTTGCATCCCTAAAAATTGTAGCAAAAGGCCTTGCAAACCATCATGCAAAATCCTACGAGTTCTCCCATTTTGTGGCGGATGCAAAGCCCACTGCATTGCTGACTCATGGAAATGAAGTTAGTAGACTATGGAATGAGAGGTTCAGCCATCTAAACTTCAAATACTTTCATAAATTATAGAATAATTCTATGGTTGAAGGCCTCACGATCATCAAATCTACCACTGGAATTTGCAAGGGCTGTGTTGTTGGAAAGCACCCTAAGCATAAGTTCGATCGGGGGAAGGAAAGCCGAGCATCATGCATATTGGGACTGATACATTCTGATATCAATGGTCCCATGCCTATCACATCCATGAATGTATCAAGGTAAATTCTGACTTTCATTGATGACTTTTCCAGATACACATGGGTCTTTTTTATCAAAAAGAAGTTGGAAGTCTTGGAAATATTCATTGAATTGAAGGCCTTGATTGAGAATGCATCTGGCCAAAAGATCAATATATTGAGATATGATCATGGTGGGGAGTATGTAAGCAATTATTTACTACATATATGTTACCAAATTGGTATTCATATCCAGCATTCAGTCCCCTACACTCCCCAGCATAACGGTGTAGCGGAGAGGAAGAATCGGTCTCTCAAGGAGTTGACCACCTGTATGTTGGAATCAAAGAAGTTGGCTGAAAATTTGTGGGATGAATCCATACATGTTGCATATTATATTTATAATAGAGTTCCAAACTCATCTATGAAATGGAAAACCTCTTTCGAATCATACTTCGGACAAAAGCTTGATGTGTCGAATCTGTGGGTGTTTGGGTCCACTGCATGGGCCTGAATTCCACTT